>JAVKLA010000073.1:19264385-19305875 GCA_034782735.1 Sagittarius serpentarius
CTGGGGAGTATTAGGATGGGGGTTACTGGGATGAGAGGCGGGGCTGGGGGGTCCTGGGGAGCTCTGGGACGGGAGGGGGAGCTGTGGGGAGCGGGGCCCGGGCCTGGGTTGCGGGGGAGGCTGCCCCATCAGCGGCTGGGTGAGGCCCTCTCGGGCAGGGGCATGGCGGGGTGTTGCAGCCCCGCCGAAAACCGGCGTTGGCTTCGCCGCCCCCCCGCCCCAGGTTCCCTCCTGGGACCACCGCGGAGGCTGAGTGGCAACGACCCCTGGCTGCGGCTTGTCGGGTGCCCCGGTGGGGCAGAGCTGCCTGCAGGCATCGGGGGAGCCAGGCTGGCATCAAACAGCGGGGCTGGGCAGGGGTTCCAGGTGGCTCAAGCGGCTGCTGCGTCCCTGGGCGTGAGCCTCAGCTCCCATGGGGCAGTCAGACCCGCTCCAGGACTCAGGCAGAGCTGCTGCCTTCCCGTGCTGCCGGCCACCTTCAGTCGAGCCCCTGTGGCCAACGTGGCTTCGCTCGGTCGTCGCAGTGGGAGAAGCTTTTTCCACTTCCCTGGTGTTAATTTAGCTCTGGGGGTGGGCGTAGGAAGGAGGCAGATGTACTGCTTTTCGGGCACTGAGAGAAGGTGGTGGGCGCTCTCCCATGGTGGAAGGATGGGATGGGAGGCACTGCTGTGGGCGGTCCCAGGATGCGCTGGCAGGTGTTAAGGATGCTGGCACGGCTGGGTGCCACAGAAGAAGTGCCCATGAGGTGGGTGAGCAGCAGCGTGCAGCAGTGCACCCCGGACAGTGCGGGAGAGATGGGGTGATGGGAGCCAGTGGCATTTGCAGCTGGGCAGGGAGGAAGGAGTCTTGGAGATGAAGAAGTGAGGAGAGCAGGCTGAGATGATGGAAGAGCCATGAGGGGCAAACCTTTGGCTCCTGCTGCCAAAACCTGCCTCAGCCTGTCTGATGTTGAGGCTTGCGGGGTGCCTGGCTCTGTGGCAGGGCCAAGGGGCATGCACTGGCTGCGGCTCTTATTCCTGGAGCTGTCATGGAGATGGGTAAGAAGAGACCAGCTCCTTCAGACCATGTGTGGGCGAAGCCCTGCAGCATGCAAAAGCTGAAGATCGTGACGAGACTCTCGGTACCTTCCTCTGCCTTCACTCCCTGCTTTGATCCCCTGGGGATCCCCATAGACGGGGGCGTGAGGAGCCTGCGTGGTTGGGGCTCTGAGTGGGATGCGCCAAGCCTGCGCATCGCACTGCTGCTCCCAGCTCCGGTTGTCCCAGTTTTCACTGTCGGGAGCTGCCATTAACTCAGGTTTGCTTTGTCTTTTTGAGATGCAGCCGAGGAGCTGTTTGATGGCAGCCTTTGCACACACTCTCTTGCAGCCTCTGTGGGGAGCTGGCCCTGAGGGCCACAGCCACGCTGCGAAGAGCTGCTCCCCTGGGTCCGCACCAGTGGAAGATCACATTGGAAACCTCTTGCAGTGCCGGCAATGCTTTCCAACCAGGGGGCTTGTGGGCAGTAGTCACCTGGAAAGGGAAGTCCCAGCAGCCGAACGCACAGGAGCACGTCTCCTTAATGCCACCAGGCCGCGCTTCAGTGCCTCATCCTTGGGGAGCCCGGGACTCCCATCCCAGCCGCCTCCACCCTGCGTGATTGCCAGCTGCATCCTTCCAGCCTGCTGGTCCTGTCTGATGCCAAGGGCTTTCCTGCTTCACCGATGGGGCAGAGGCTTGTGGCAGCGTTCTGCCTTGCTTATTGCATGGCATGTGCCATATTTGGTGGGCTGGGAGCGGTTCAGGGCCTCAGCCTTAGGGAGGAGATGCACACGGCATCCATCGGCACAGCCAGGCTGGCAGAAGCAGAGCTGCTGCTGCCAAATCTGCCAGCATCATCCCTGCTAGAAAGGGAACAGTGATGAAAAACACCGCTTGCCAACATCGTGTGAAACAGCAACTTGCGCTCGCGTGGTGCCTTGATCGCAGGTGGCCAGGGAAGCAGATCCCAAGCCCTGCACTGGGAATCCCTGCTTCGTTGCTCAATTGATGCTTCTTCAATAGCTGGCTTTGGGGGTGTCTCAAAGCTTCTGCAGAGGGACCAGGCGACAACCAGGGCCTGGCACCTCCTGCTGCAATTGGCCCCAGGGGTCCCAGGCTTCCAGCGGGCTGGTGGCTTCCCAGAACATCCTGAAACTCTTGTGGCTCTGAAAAAGGTGCTAAAATGCTGCTTTGCTGCCCGTGCTGGTTTCATTCCTGATAAACTGGTTTTGGAGCAGAAGGGTTTCTTCCGTCTCAGCTGTACTGCAGCGGGGTGCAGCAAGGCTGAATCCTCCCAGCACCGCAGTGCACTGCCGCAGCCTGTCATGCTGGGCAGCTCTGGACTAATGTTTGTCAATGCTGGTCTGACCTGTCTCTGGTCAGGGGAAGGCGCTTGTCCAGCAGCAATTTGTGGTGATGTTTTAAGCCCAATTTGCAAAGCCAAATGTCAGCGCAAGCACCTGCAGGGTCTCCCATCTGGGAAGGAGGCAGGGAGAGGGTCTCTGCCTGTTTCCACAGGTACTGGAGGCAAAAGCTGTTTCTGGCTGGGAAGGTGTTTATAATATTCTCTGAGCACGTCTGGATTTTCCAGGGGACCACACCTTGCTCGACAAGCCAGGGGCTGGCGTTTGGACGTGCTGCTGAATATTGTGTTACAGAATCACAGGTGTGTGTGTTTTTCCTGTGGGGCTGAAAGGCTTTCCACCCCCCTCTTTATTTTTCAGGACACACAAGAGAAGGAAACCATCACCCCTGAAAGAGCAGAAGAGGCAAAACTGAAGGCCAAATACCCCAACCTAGGCCAGAAGCCTGGAGGTTCCGACTTCCTCATGAAGAGACTGCAGAAGGGGGTATTTATTTCTCAGCCGTGGCTCATCCACATCCTCTCCTGCCTTAATGGCACAGGCAGCCAAGCTCCAACTAGGCCAGAGGAATCACACCCAAATTCCCCAGGCCAAAAAGTCTGTTGAACCTATGGGCCAGGCTCCTTTCAGTGCCTGCGCTGGATGTGGCACCCAGCGGGCACAAGCCCAAAGCAGCGAGGGCTGCTGTGGTCAAGCAAGAAGGGCTTGTGCTTGCTCAGAACCCAAAAGCTGCCACCTCTCGGGTGGTTTGGCTCTGCATATGTCCGCCAGCGGTGGATACTACCCTGTCCTCCACACCCTGGCCTGAAACGTGGGGTCTAGAGGTGAAACAAGTGTATAAATCCCCCCTGCCTGCTGCTGTGCTCCCTGGGGTTCAGTGGGCCACTCAGATGCTGCAGGCCTGAGTTTTTCTTTCTGGTCTGCATTTTGCCTGGTTTCTGCACTGGTGTAAAGGGCATGGAGAACGCCAGTGAGTCAGCTGGCTGCATCTCCATTGCTGGCACCAGGGTAAAAAGCCAACCCTCTGACTGCACTCCCTGGAAGTGTAATTAAATCCCTCCAAGAGCCATCTGTAGCCTGCTTGGGTTGTCACTGCTGGCTCTCCTCCTTGTGGAAGCTGCTGCAGAAAACATAAATTCCTCTTGAGCTGCTGGCAGGTGGCCGCGTGCCTTCCCCAGCTCTGAACACACGGTGTCTCCCTGTCACACTGCCCAGGGTTTGGCTCTGTCCTGCCGCTTCCCTTTCAGCTTCTATTGACAGCTGTCCCCTCTGCCTGAGCAGCTGCCGTGTGCACTTGCTTTCGCTGTTGACATGATCACCGGGACTGTTGTTTTAGGTACCGGCTCCTAAAGCAAACACAGAAAGGAGGGTTGTTTAATGCCTTGGCGCTGAAGCAGGGAAGGGCTTTTTGTCAGGACTGGGCTCATTGGGGCCTGACGGCGCATCAGGGCAGAACTGGGCTCTTAAGAGCTCCTTGTGCCCAGCAAAGCCCTGTTTGTAGCACTGGCGCAAGCTCTGCTTTGGTGTTCAACCTTTCCTACACCGCTGTGGGGGGTGAAGCAGCACCGTGAAAGAGCAGAGAGTCCTGTGGTGATGTGTGTGATAAGGGAGCGAAATGCCCTTTGAACCCTGGGTCAGTGGTGCTGTGCAGCAGGGAGGTGTCCTCCGGCCACGTCTTCGCAGGCATTTCCCTGCATCGTTTCAGCTGTTGTGAGCCTAGACAGTCCGGCGAAGGCCTTGGCACTGGCCAGGCTGTGCTCCCCGGGGAGGAAATCCTGCCTCTGTCACACCGGCTCATCTGTTCACCAAACCAGAATGAACTATCGGCACATGTCCCCTGGCTTTCCCACTGTAGCTGAGCCTCTCCCTGGAGGCGTCTGCTGAGTGTGGTGCAAGGGCAGAGCAGGACAAACTTGGTCTTTACCCAGCAAGTGCCACGCCAAGCAGTGAAAGTTCACAGGCTACAGGCACGCAAAGGTGGGTCAAAGGGAGAATATGTGCCCTGGTGTCGAGTCAGACACGCAGCTGCTGTGGGGCAAAGCTTCTTCCAGCTGGGGCAGGTCTGAGTCACTCTGGGGTTTGTGGGTGGGTGTTAAAGGCCTTTTAAATTGGGCCAGGCTCTCTTGCTTGGATCCTCCCTTGCGTGATGGTTTTGTGACCTTGTTTTGAGCAACACTAGCAGCTCCTTAAAGGATCATATTCGTGGCCAGGTATCTGTATCTCTGCTGTGTCCCCACACTCCTGCAAATCAAAGTAACCTAAACTCCTCTTCCTCTTCCAGCAAAAATACTTCGATTCTGGTGACTACAACATGGCCAAGGCAAAGATGAAGAACAAGCAGTTGCCAAGTGCAGGGCCAGATAAGAACCTGGTGACAGGAGACCACATCCCCACGCCACAGGACCTCCCGCAGAGAAAATCCTCGCTTGTAACCAGCAAGCTGGCAGGGTAGCCTGCACTCATAGGCTGGGGTTTTTCCTACTTTCTTTTTTCTTTTGGCTAAATGGATTGAACTTCACTGTACCATAGGGACAGGAGCACCAGAATCCACATAGTTATTTGAGTATTTACAGCGAACACACACCAAAACTGAGAAGGCGAGCGAGAGGTGTCAGTAGCCTGGGACGCACAGGCAGATTTGATTGGGCCATTCCTTTTAGCAAGTCAGTTTGCTGCCTTAATTTTCATGCTGTTTGAAACCATCCTCGCTTGCAGAGCCACTGAAGCGCTGCCTCCTTGCCTGGAGAGTCAAGCAGCCCTGGGAGAAGCAGGAAAGTGCTCAGAGGAGTTGCTTGTCGTTTGCTTGGCACAGATAGGAGAGGAGAGCTCAGAGCTGTGGCATGTGAATGCTTTTCAGGCATCTGCTGTCTGCAGAGGAAGAACCGGCTGGGCAAAAGGTGTGATACATGATCTGGAAGTTTAGTTAGGTGTGTGTGTGTTAGAGCTTCTAAGTGAAGAAATTAGCTGATAGGCAAAAAATGACATGGCTGTGTTGCTGGGCTGAGCTGTCTGGGATCTGTCCCCTGCTTGCACAAAGCAGCTGAGCTCCCAGGAGGGGACAGTGTGTCCAATGGCTGCGGGAGAGTGGCTGGGCAGTGTTTGAAATGGTCCCTGCGGCTTGGAGCTGTGATGTGGCGTTTGCTGTTTTGGGGGTAGAGCCCCACCACAGCTGCATCCGAGTGTGGCTGTGATGGAGGGGCACAGCGTGAGGCTCACAGCTGCCCCAGAGGGTTTTGGGGCAGTTTCTCTCTCTCCAGTCAGTTCTGGCCAGCGAGGCTGTCTGCCTTAGCAAGAGCGAGAGATGACTCCTCTCTCAGCTGCTGGGTAGGCAGCAAAGGTGGCGAGCTGAATCCCACCAGCAGCAGGGTGCTTGGGACACAGCAGAGTGTGGCCAAACAGGCAGGTGGAGCCCTGTCTGGTCGCATGCAGCCCCTGCCTGATGCCCAAGGCTTTCGTGCTTGCAAAGCATGGAGTGGCAGCAGCCGGTGAGACAGACGTGAGCTGTGGGAGCTGGTCTCTGGAGGGAGAGAGGCAGGACTGGGAATAACCACCCCAGAAGTGAAAAAAAGCACTGGAGACAGAGAGTGTGGAGATTAGGAAGAGAGGAGCATAGAGGCAAACCTGTGTTGACAGTGTCGGCCACCCCAAGCTTGGATTTCTTTCTTTTTTCTCCCTTTTTTTATTTCTTGCCTTTTCTTTGTTCAAGGCCTGAAAAAAAAAAAACACCCAAACAAAACCCAAAAGAAACCCCAAAAGGTTGGTGTGATGGCTGCAGCCTGCAGGAGGACATTCGTGCTTGGTGCATGTAGTGTCCACTCCTGATGCAGTGGAGATGAAGCAGACTCCTGTCCTGTGCAGTGGAAGGTCTCAGCATGTCTGTGTCAGGACAGAGGTAAACCTGCCCAGTTGAGGCCCCGTTTTGAAGGCAGATGGGCAAAAGGAAGTCAAGTGGATGTCTTTTTTTTTTTTCTCCCCTTTTTTTTATTTTTCTCCCCTTTATTTTTCTCCCTTTTTTTTAATTTTTCTTCTCCCTTTTTTTCTTTTTTCTTTTCTCCCCAGATATCCCATCAGGTCAGGAGAAACCAAGGCAGGGAGGCAGCAGCTCTGCATGGGCACAGCTTTCTTTATGTGCGTTCTTGGCTGGCTGACTCAGGCTTTCCTGAGAACGTCTCTCATTCAGTGTGCTTTCCTGCTGCTGGCTGGAGCAAGGAACACGGTGTTGCTTCCCAGGAGAGTGTTTGCCAAGGGTGTGCTCAAATGCTTGCATCTGCCTTCAGGTGGTTTGGAGCAAGCCAGCCGCAGCTCCACTCATCAGGGCACTGTGAGCAAGGGGCTCTGTCGCCATCCCCGTGACCGCAGAGGACAGTTTTCTCTTTGTGGAGTGGGCAAGGAGCGTAGCGGGATTGGGGGTTGCCCCTTGTCCTTGGGTCCGTGCTTCCGTCTCCGTCGCCTTTCCAGACCCTGTGTGACCTAGGTGGGGCGGTGCTGGCAGTGGCTGTGCAACCTCCTTGGATATTCTGCTGTCTGTCCCAGCCATGTTGTAAATAGGTATTAATCATATATATAAAAATATATATAATTTTTTATATGTTCATCTCTCCTCTCTTCTAGAGTGCTATGCTTGCTTTTTGTTTGTTTTTTTTTTTTTAAAAAGGAAATACAGTGAAGAAGGCAAAGGGGCGTTGCAGCTTGGGGGCTGCCCCTGTGCTGAGCTGGGGGAAGAGGGAGGGGACGGCTCTCAAACCACATCTTTCCCCGGTTTCCTGAAATGCCAGGCATGCTTGCGCAGGAGGGGGAAGTGATTGTGACAACACAGGATGAGAACCAGCAAGAGCAATTCCATACAAGGGTAGGAGCCGTGGAGCAGGGTTATTTCCATTCTGTCCCCAGAGCCAGGCAGGCAGTGAGGGCGTGATGATGCTGTCTGCCCCATTGCCCACCTCTTACAGGAGGGGGTGCAGTGGGAACCACCCTGGATCTCTGAGGCATTCGCATTCTCATCCTCTGCTTCTCATAAAATATAACCACAAGGATGAGGCTGGTAGTGGTGGGAGGCCTGATGTCCCCAGGGCTGTTGGGGTGAGCCAGGAGGAAGAAAGATGTTTAGCACCAACTGTCGGGGTATCTGAGGGACTTGTGGGGCTCAAGCAAGGCCATCAAAGTGCAGCCGTCGGGTGGGATGGGGCACAGAGGGAGGGCTTGGGCTTGCTGAGCCCACGCGAGGTTTCGTTGAGGCGGGGGAGGCAGGGGTGGCCATGTTCCTGTACCCCAGGGATGGGCACTGGGTGGGAGAGGGCACGTGGAGAGACCCCAACAGCCTCAGTGAAGTTGCTCAAAGCCCCTGCTCGCTCTTCCTCCTCCTTCAGGGCTCATTTCAGCTACTGCTGTGTAACACCTCCCCCACCCCGGATATGTGAGCAGTGTGGTACCCTTCTGTGGGTTGTGTGGAGGCTGTGGAATGTCTGTGGGGCTGTCCCCCAGCAATGGAGCCATGGGGTGTAAGTGGAGTTCATCCCCAGCTACAGGGTGTAGGGAGAGCTGAACCCCAGCAATGGGGTTGCCAGGTTTGCATAGGTCTGTACGCCAGCAGTGGGGCTGTAGGCTGTGCAGGGGGCCAGCCCCTGGCAGTGGGGCTGTGGGGTGCTTGTAGGGCTGTCCCCTGGTGATGGGGCCCATGGGGGGTGTGTGTGGGGCTCAACCCCAGCTATGGGGGCATGTGGTGGGCCATGTGTTTGCCATGGGGCTGTCCCCCAGGGATGGGGCCATGCGGTATGCATAGGGCTCTGTGGTGTGCATGGGTGTCGCGGTTTAATCTGTGTGTGTTGGGTAGGTGTGGGGTGTATGGGGGCCATCGCCCAGTGATGGGGCCATGGGGTGTATCGGATGTGCGTGGGCTGGGGCAGAGGGGACGTGGGCTCCATCCCATTTGTGCAGCCACAGGGACCAAGGGCCAAGTGGGGCCAGCAGCCACCTTGGCTCACAGCTGAGAGACTTGGGGGCAGCACAGGGGGAGGTGGTTTTTATCTTCCTGCCTTCAAAACAACTCCCTGCCCTCCCTCCATGCTATGGGGCAGGGGCTCCTGGTGCCCTCCCCAGGGGTCAGGGCTGCCCCACAGTGGCATCCTCCCACACCACCCCACTGTGGCTTCCTCTGACCCCACTGGCAGCCGTCCTGGAGGCTTTAATTCCGGGATTTTCAGCCTTGACGTCACACCTTTCCTTTCTAGCGTTTAACAGCCCAGCCGATGGTGTCACAGGCGTGGGCTGCTGTTCAAATGAACCGACTGACCCTCCCTGGGGCTGCCTGAAGCCTCTGCTCTGCGTCTTCCCCCCAAGTTGGCCGTTTTGCAGCCCCTCAAGTCCACCCCACAGCGAGGGCCAGGGCTGGGTGTTTGCACAGGGACATGCTGTTCCAGCCTGGTGCCAAGTATGTGCTGGTGTTTGTTTGTGCTTTAAAGCTTGGCATTGCTGGGGAAATATGTGCTGGGCACTGCCCCAAGCTGCCGGAGCAAGCCGAGCTCGCCTCTTGTTATTGTTCCAGGTGCCAAGAATTCGCTTCCTGACAAGGACGCATTCCTTGGGGCCGCAGGAAGGATTTTGAGGGGGCCGGGTTTCGTCTTGCTGGACCCCAGTGCAACCCAGTTGCACTCTCGCCCTGGTTTGTGGGGGTGGCAGCTGGGAAAGGAGCTGGCAAGGGGTGAAGGCGCCCCCGGAATGGATGCACATCCCTGTTTCTTGCAAGATCTGGGGCAAGGGCACTTTGGGGCACTGGGGATGGGGCTGTGCCCTGTGCTCACTGCAGCTTCCTCCTTTGCTGTTCCTGCCGGTGCATGGTGATGCTCAGGATGGTGAGAGAGGCTTGGGTTTGCTGCAGTTTCTGTCCCCAAAAATGCTGACCAGAGCGGGGCTTCTTCATGGTGGCAGCTCCCCATGTCCTCGCTGCCTCCCTGGAGCGGGAAGATGCATTTCAGGAGCTGTGGTGATGTTCTCTCCTCACATGGGGCATTTTGACCCTATATCTGGGGTTCCCACCACCCCCCCAAATCCCAAGGCACCAGGATTGCCTGCCCTTGAGGCCCTGCTGTTGGGGTGGGTGGGCGCTTCCCGGGTGCCTTTCGCAGGGCTGTTCGGGGTTCAGCAGTGAGCCCACCTGCCTGCATCAGGAGGGGAAACCAGACACACACACCCCCCCCGCCGGCCCAGCGTCTGGCTCTCATCATGTCTCAGTCCGGTGACGCTGTGGCGCCTCGGCTGGGTGATTTGGGGCTGACGTCACCTTCCCAGGTGGGGGCCGTGGCTGCGCTGCTGTGGGGTATTTCGGTGGCCTTTGGACGGAGCAGTGGGGCGGAGAGGCCCCAGCATGTGTCCCTAGTGTTGCTGGCCTGGCTACCTGTGTGCCATTGGAGCCTGCAAGGAAACCGGGGGTGTGATTTCTGGGGGCCACAACCCCCAATTTCCAGCGTCTTGGGTCTGGTTAGGCACAAAAAGTGCCTAACTGCACTGGTGCTTAGCTCCGCAGGTGGAAATCCCCCGTATGTGAGCTCTGTCAGACGGCAGCTGTCTTTGCCCCCACGCCTCTCTCTCTCTCCATCCCAGCCTTTCTGAGAGGCAGGGATGGAGCAGAGCGCAGTCTCTGGGACACAGCCCCGGCAAGGGGTCTGGCAAAGGGGCGCTTGGAAGACCTCCTTTCACTCCTCACCACCCCAGAGCAAAGCCGCGGCATTTGCCTCTCCGGGGAGCGTCTGATCCACCTGTGTTGACACAGATCCCTGTGGCTTCTTCCTCAGCCAAGTTTTCCCAAACTGGAGCACATTTTGAGGGCATCATGCCCAGTCCCAGGGGCTGAACGAGGGGCCTGTGGCCAGGGAAGACCAGAATTGAGAGCCAGTGCCCCAGCGATGCTGAGGCTGGCCAAAGTGCCCATGGTGTGTCCCAGGTGATGGGTGATGGCAGAGCAGGTCTGGCCTCCCGGGGCACCCACCAGCGGTTTCACAAACCACCCCCAGCTGGATCCTGCCCGCGGCCCCAGGGGCAGGGGGTGCTGCCCTGCTTTGCGATGCCACAGCCCTCACAGAGCTGACAGATGCACGGAGGTTTCAAGTAATGGGAGAGATGTGAGGCAACCCACCAATGACTGGAAGAAACACACCAAAGCTGGAGGGCTTTAACCAGACAGATCTAGGTAAAATGCCAAGCAGGTGGCATGTGACATAGAATCACAGAATAGTTTGGGTTGGAAGGGAACTTTAAAGGTCATCTAGTCCAACCCCCCTGCAATGAGCAGGGACACCTTCAACTAGATCAGGTTGCTCAGACCCCCATCCAGCTTGACCTTGAATGTTTCCAGGGATGGGGCATCTACAACCTCTCTGGGCAACCTGTGCCAGTGTTTCACCACCCTCAGTGTAAAATATTTCTTCCTTATATCTAATATAAATCTACCCACTTCTAGTTTAAAACCATTACCCCTTGTCCTATTGCAACAGGCCCTACTAAAGTCTCTCCCCGTCTTTCTTATAAGCCCCCTATTAAGTATTGAAAGGCTGCTGTAAGGTGTCCCCGAAGCCTTCTCTTCTCCAGGCTGAACAACACCAACTCTCTCAGCCTGTCCTCACAGCAGAGGTGCTCCAGCCCTCGGATCATTTTTGTGGCGTCCTCTGGACCTACTCCGACAGCTCCATGTCTCTCCTGTGCCGAGGCCCCCACAGCTGGATGCAGTACTGCAGAAGGGCCCTCACCAGAGCATATCACACTCCCCGCTTCCAAGCAGCCCTTTTTGTATACACCAGTAAGGGCATCCCGGCTCCCCACATGTGCCAGGGTCTTGATCCTCCTGGCTGCACACTTTCGGCCTTGCCAGGGGATGCTTTGTGTTGCAAAAACAAGAAGAAAACAGGGATTGAGGCACAGGAGGGACATGCGGCCCCTTGGAAAACGGTGCAGGCTGTGAGGACTGCATGCCCCGTGCTGGGGGGGCACGGCAAGGCCTGGTAGGGCTGGTGGAGGCTGTGGCAGGACCTGGTGGTTCGGGGTGAGGGGGGGCAGCACTGGCACAGAGCTACCCTACGCTGCTGAGGGGCTGTTGCACGGGACCGAGAAGGGCCGGGGACCCACAGCAGGGCCCGGCAGCACCGGGAGGGGGGGAAGGGGACGGTACCCGGTGCGGGGCCTGGCAGGTCCTGGGGCGGGCGGGGAGAAGGGCGTCTCTGCCGTGGGGCCACAGCAACGGCCAGATGAGGCCCTGCGGGGGGGAACGCCCATCCGCGGAGGCGGCGACTCTTTCGCCGTTTTTCACCCGAATAAGCCACGGCCAGGCGAGGCGTGGCCCCCCCTCCCACGGCGCCGTTCCCTCGGCGGGGCCAGGCCGGAAGCGGGGCCGGAAGCGGAACCGGCGCACCTCGCCCCGCCTCTGCCGCGCCCCGCGCTCGCGTCACCGCCGCCATATAAACGGTAGCGACGCTCACGCCCGCGCAGCTCGCTGTCCGTGCGCATTGGGCGCCATGTTCGCCGTGAAGCGGAACGCCGTCATCGGCTTCAACCTCTACTGCGGCGGCGGCCCGGCCCTGGCGCCCGCCTCGCCGGGGGGGGGCCCGGCCCCGCCACCGCCCGCCACAGCAGCCCCCGCCGCTGAGGTACCCGGGTCCCTGATTGGCTCCGCGGGGGCCTGGGCCGCCGCCGGTCCTGCGTGGGGCGGCCCGCAGCGTGGGCAGGCACGTGCCCGCGGCTCCCTGGCAGAACCTCGAATTGCCTTGTCAAATCCGGCAGCAGTCGTGACTGACGCCTGCTTTGTGATCTGCGGAGTGAAGATGATTAAGATGCTGGCCTGGTCTTTGCAAAAATAAAATGTTCCCAGTGGGAGTTGCAGCGTTCGCTGGAGTAGCTCTGATCCTTACTAACCCGTATTTCCTTAAAGTTGGCGTTCGGCTGTACCTGAGCCGTTTGAAATTCAGCCTTACGCAGCGCTCCGCTAACCTCGGGGGCTCGTGGTCAGAAGGCCAAAAACGTGCTTCTACATGCTTGGTTGCAGAGCCTAATTTTATGCTGTTACCACGTTCATCGCTCCTCATATTTTTCTTTAAACTTTTTCATACTGGTTAGCCATTCACCTTATGCCTCATGTTTCATTTAGGCATTGTAATTTCACAGTTAATGAGTTTTATGATTAAAAACAAGTCATAAGACTTCCCCCCTCCCCCTTTATTTGTCCCGTTTTAGTATATACCATGAGCTTGTGCTCCAATCCATTCAGGCAAATGTCTTTGCTTGCCTTGGTGGAATAATATGTAATAGACCTGATGAATGTATACAAATGGATAGCTAAGTGTCTTTGATTACTTACTGAGGCATCAAAATAATGGAGTCTACTGGGAAGGAGTTGACAGTGTTAGATTGCAAGACCCAGCCTATGCTTGAAATGTGTTGCCCTCTTGTAATGTTTTTGGGTCTATGTGGTTGTCTATTTATTCTTAATTTTCCTTTAACAGGACAGTTGGAATGCACCCACCAATGCCAGCAAATCTTTATATTCCTATATGAGGTTCATTATGCCATGACGGCTGCTAATACAGACAAATTATAATGTAGGAGCCTTTGCTTCTTTTCTGTGATCATAGAGCTTTCTACCTGTTACTGCTTTCCGATCATTTTGACTATTTGGAGATGGAAAATAAATTTGTTTTTTTCACATCTGAAGGATACTTGCAAGGCAGTAACAGTTTGTATTGCTTGCCCAGAGAACCCTAGCTGACTGAAGGTGCCTTATGCTTTTCATGAGGATGAAAGCTATACAACAAATACCTTTTAATAACTGCTTGAGCAAACTGCCAAAAGAAGAAGATGAATGTGCAGACAAGCACTTCCTTTATTGAGGGTGCATTTCTATCTAGTGACATGCTGTTTGGCAGAATAGTGTAAATACTTCGAAGAAATGTTTATTGGCGAAGTAACTCTTCATAAATAAACCTGCTTGAAATTATAAGAACATGTTTTAAGACATAAATTTCCTAATCGTGAAATACAGAGTGGTTATTCAGTCGTTGTGTGCTTGCTGCCAGTAAGTTAAAGAAAGCCACCGAACGGAGGAAGCTTCCTAAGATAGTTGTCTGGGGTCAGTTTGAGGAAGTAGAAGAACAACATTTGACAGTTGTAGCCTCTTCTGCAGATAGAGAGTTTTGTTGGGGGGCAGTGGGGTGTTCGTATTGGATTAGCTCAAGTAAGTAGATAATTTTTATTTAAGAGCAGCAAGAAACCTTGGTTTTAGGAATAATAATTATGTAAGAAGCTAGAGATTTCAGATATAAATTATTGAGTGGTAACCAAAAAGAGTTGACTCACTTTGCTCGCTGGAGTAAGCCAAGTCATGGATTACATTCTGTTGTCTTCTCTAGTGGATCTAGTACATTAAAATTACCTTTGCTGAATGAAAGCACTGTTCAAATACTGCTTTCCTGCATTGCTAAAGGAGCTCCTTTTCCACTTGAAGCTGAAATGCAAAATTTTTACTCCTTGAGAGTTAATGTGAATACGTCTTTAGTGCTATAACCACCTGAGTGTCTACATCCACCTGGCTACAAAGAAGGTGCCAAGCTGAGATTAAACTAGTTTAAATTGACATAGCTCAGCCTTTATTTGCCCATGTTAGTTAGCCTTTTTGTGTGAATTAAAGCAGCAAAGCAAAGCCCTGAGAAATGGCAGTAAATGTCACCCTTAGAGTTGTAGAGTCAACTTGAGTCAAAAAATGGTCCACTTGAAAGAGTCCTCGGATTGCTTCAGTGTGGTCCAGCTGATGGACAGTGAGCCAAACTCAGTGTGGGGAGTGCTTCCCTCCGGCCCACTGCTGCATTCCAGGCAGAGCCCAGAGTCCCTCTTCCAGGACTAAATGTAGCCTCAAGAGCTGAAGGCCACCAGCCTGCTCGCTGTCCAGTCCAGAAGCTCAGCATTGCTGTGGCCACTGCTTGTGCAGTACGGAAGAGGAAGGGAGGCAGAAGCTGCTGCTTTTGACAGCTTTCACAAATGGTCACTTACTGTGCATGGTGGTTTCTGAATGCTTACTTTATGGCCTGGTAAAACAGTGTTGGACATGTAAGAGCTACACATACGGTCGAATCTTTACTTTGAATCTACAAAATGTTGTACTCTGTACTGTACAGCCTGGGCAACCATGTTTTGACTGCTTGATTTTTATTTTTTTTTTTTTTTACTCACCTCCTGACTGTGGACAGTAGGAACAGTGGGTGTTATGTTTTGCAAAAGTAAATTGTGAAGTGTTGGGATGACATAGTGATAAAAGCCCGTGAAATAAGGGGGTATAGGTACCTCCCTTTCGCGTGAGCAAAGTATTATTGGCATTAAAAATAAAAGGAAGAATTATTTGCTAGATTAGAGTTTTTCCATTAATTGCTGAGGTGGATTACGAATTCTAAGTTTTAAATTAATCTTTTATAACCTATTACATTTTTAGAGTGAATATGAAGAGGATGCGTGGGTTTGAAAGATGGAATACTTCATAACGTTGGGGTTTTTGGGGTTTTTTTGTTTTTTTCCTTGAAATAGCCCTGAGTCACAGAATTTTCATACGTGCAGAATTGTAGCAGAGCACCACCGCTTGCTTGTTTTGGTGTTGCAGCAAGAAACTTTATGTAGAATTTGTTGAATCTGCTATCATCAATTCTGAGCAGAACTTTAAAGGCATAAGATCAGTTGTCCCAGAAAGTAAGAGCTGAAATTTAATTACATTTTCCATGTCCCAAGGAAAAATATTTCAGCAGTCATCATACTGTACTCAGTTTGCAAAATCATTGCTCGGAGAGGGGAATTATTTTAAGGAACATGGTCTCTTTGTGGATGAGTTCTTTCTGCCACAGTATAACTCAAATTGAAAGCACTTACCTGAGTCTTTCTGCCAGACCAAATCAACTTGGTTTAGTTAAATATTTTATGTTTTTAGAAACAAGTCAGAATTACTTTTCAGTGAGAGAAAAAGTTTCTGTGAAGAACAAAACCAACAGATTTTGGTATTATAGCGCAGCTGATGAATTTTGTATTTCTTCTTCTTGTTTCGTATTCAAGGCTTATATGAATCCCATAGCTATGGCCAGAGCACGAGGTCCTGCCCAAAATTCGGGACCAACAATACAAGACTACTTGAACAGGCCAAGACCAACATGGTAAGTGGCAATACTTGTCTGCCCTTCTGACCTTTTGAGTAAAAGACTTGTTCCCTCTTACTAAGGTGACACTGGTACCTCCCTCCTCCCCAGAATACCCAATAATACATTTTGAAAGATTCCTTGTCTCTGGCCAAGGTGTTCATTTCTAAATATGTATTCAATCTCCTTTTTTAAAACAATAGTATTTCATTTTTAAATGCATATTTCTCATTTATCTGTAAATATTTTGGCAATGGTTTGTCAGAAGAGCAAGACGTTGGTCATTTTACCTCTTTCACAAATCCTTATACCTAAAGTCTGCAGATATGTTTAATGTTTAAACAAAGTAATGTCTGGAAAAACATTTTGCTGGTATATTCTTAGAACACAGTTTACCTTGCGCAACAAAATCATCACTTTTAGATATTATCAACAACTTACTTTATGTTCAGTCCATTTTGCCTCCTTTCATAAGACATTACAGAGCAATTTACCTAATTGAAAAGTTAGCTTTAGATCTTTCAGAGGGATTTAGCTACTGTACTTAAGTTATTAGGGTTAGGTTACCATATGCATAACATCCAAGATGCTTTCATTCTGCTTTCTGTTGGAAGTTCAGCCAAAGCTAAACTTCAAAAAAACCGCACAAAAAGTTAGACGCTGAAGAAGGCATTTTTAACTGTGAAAATTGTGATCTATCATCCTTTTTATGTAGGGAAGAAGTGAAAGAGCAGCTGGAAAAGAAAAAAAAAGGATCCAGGGCTTTGGCTGAGTTTGAAGAAAAGATGAATGAGGTTGGTAATGTTATTAGTACGATAATATTTCCTTCTTCTCTGCTACTTTTCTTCCATTATCCTTAACAGCACCAAGTACCCATAATACTTCACTCAAGCTTTTAATTGAGTGAATGTTTTGTTTCATTTGTATCAGAAGTTAAGGTTACCACTTAACCAATGAAGAGCTACCTTCAGTTCAGAGAAACACTATATAAAAAGTTTTGAAAATTGCTGCTGAATAAAGCTTGAGCTTTTCATAAATGTAAATAGTTAAACAAATCCATGTTTATATTAATAAATGAAACTTGTGCATTTTCCAGTGTGATAAACCAAAATCTGCAGTACTGATCTTCGCTTGTTTAAGGTTCACGTAATCCAAATATATTGGAAAGAGGTGTGTTACTGGAAACAGATGTCTTTGGCAAGGAATGTACACATAATATTAATATGGGAGAAGGCACAAAGAATGGCCTTCAATATATAGATAGGACTATAAAGCACTTCTTTCTCTTGATTACGTTCCATGCTGGTTCCTTACTGTAAATGCAGCTGTCCTGATGCTTGTATCGAGTACCTACTGGAGATCAGCACGGTATAAGAAAGTTTCACGTGTAATTCCTGTTGTATACATTGGAAGAAATTAGGATGCAATTAATTTAACTGTTCCAGTTCCTTCTTGGGTTCTGGTATCTTGAGATAAGCTTCATGCAATAGTCTTCATTGTTGTGTGTGAGTTTCTGGTTGAAGTAGATTGTGCTCCTCCTCTGTTACTGGAATGGCATAGTACCCATAGTAGTCTTGCTATACCTTTTTTTCCTAAGAAGTTATCCTAGTGTTTGGAGGGTCATGAGGTGTTATTCTGAGAGGATCAGTTGTTCTGCGCTCTGTGAGTTTTAGCTCAGTGAGTTTGGTTTAGTATTTTATCATATTCCTTTCCTGCTTTTATCTTTGCTTTATTGTGAAATAACTGAAACTCGCATGGATGGAAGATAACAGCCTTTTAGTATGGCAAAAGGGCAGGAAGGGATGCAGGGAATTGTGAAACGGCCACAAATTCTTCCTAAAGCTCCTAAGAACAAATCTCTGAGCAGTTGAAAAGATTACAAGTCTCTGAATGAGGTGCGCTCTCTCCTGTTTTACTGACAGATGTTGTGCTTTTTTGTTTAAAATGTAACACTAGCAGAGTCTTAAAATAATTTAAAGAGAACACCTGCCTAATAAAGCCCAGGCTGTTGTTAGAGACCCCTCAGGTAGCTCTGGGTAGCTGGTATATCAAAGTACACAACGCGCTGCAATATTGCGTAGATGCTACCTTGGACCGTGGAAACACATTACGCACAACACTCTATCCTGGCTAATCTGCCATGTCTCTCAGCAGCACTGTTCAGCTAATTCACAGTATGCTGACTTGGCACCTGTGTATCATACTGCATTGCACAGGTATAATCTTGCTCAGTTCCTGATACTTCTGTGCCTTCGGCACACTATGTGGATTATCGTTGCTTTGCCAGTACAATACCAATACAACTTCATTGTGAGGAAAGGGAGGATCAAAATAATAATAATAATGAAGGGGGCACATGATGTGTCTGACACAGGAAGCGGGATTAGTGCAGACTGAAGCTAGCAGGCTTTCAGTCTGATGGGGGCAGGTTAGGTGTTTCAGAGCTCTTGAAGGTGGGATTTTAGGTAGACCTAGAGACCTTGTGAGGGATTGAAAAGGAGGAATGAGAGGAGACTTTTATCTGTGCAGTGTGCTTGGCCTAACAAAAATAAGAGCGTTTCTATATACATCTATGAAGATGTATATAATAATCTAATCTTATCATTGTTGACACCGACAAGGCCCAGAACAGACACTAAGGACACCCATACATTGAAGAAGGGCCGGGAGAATTTGTCTTGAAATTTTGTTTCATGTGATTTTAAAACTAAGACAAACCAGCAATTTTTCTGGTAAGGTGCCCTGGCTTTCTAAAGTGCTTTAGCAAGAAACACCATGATACAAAAGCAAAAATACCATAATTGATGACCTTCAAGATAAATGACAATTTTTTAAATCCAAATAACTTGATCATTAAGGTGTGAACTAACATGATATATTGATGAATATTAAACTTCTGTAAAATCAAATGCATTATAGCCTTGGTTAACATTGTATGTTACTTATTTTCTGTGAGTTTTGTGAAAACTAAAATGTCAGGCAGGGGACAGGATTTTGAAAAAGGTCTCTTAAAAAAAGCTCTTTGGAAATGATGCTTATGTCACTGTTTCTCTTCGGGTTTTTTTTCAGAATTGGAGGAAAGAACTGGAAAAACACAGGGAGAAATTACTGGGTGGAAACGAGAGTTCCTCCAGAAAGAAGGAGGTAAGTTATTTTCAACTTTATACCGTCTGTGTTTGGAACTGGATTTATCATTGATGCTGCCAGTACAGAATGTCATAAATGTATTTTAAAAGCCAGCATCAATGTACATAAACCTAAATGCACGACAGAAGAACATGATGCCAAAGTAACACTTGTTTTATTCTATTTTTAAGAAAAAGAAAAAGGAAAAGAAGAAGTCTAATAGGGTGAGCAAAATTTTCAGTTTTCTGAGCTTTTTTTGCTTTGGGGTTGTTCCTATTTGTCATTTAAGTTCTCTTGGAAAGAGAGAGTATAGCTGTAATTTTGAATTTAGCTGTTAAATTAACTGATTTTTATTTGAGAGGGGTGGCATACATTCCGTACAAGGAGAATTTTGCTTCTGCTTAAAGGGAGGAAAAGAACATTAAATAGATATTTTTAAATGAAAAATGTTAAAAGTGACTTTTTACAGTTTTTATTGAAGAAAATCTATGTAAGACCAGCTTCTTGAAAGTAAAATTACATTGATAATATGTCACAAATGAATACATTTTTAAAGAGACTATTTGGATGGACTTTTGACTGTTTGCCAGACAAAATGCTGCATCTCACAAGCTTCACTTTTTGTTGTGTTTGGTCAAGTTGTCTTCATCTTCCTCTTCTTCATCAAGCTCTGATTCTTCCAGCAGTTCATCTGATTCAGAAGATGAGGTAAGAACTAACTTACTAGAATCTAATATGTTTTGTTCGTGAGGCTTATTTAACGTAGATTTTGGTAATATATTATAAAATATTGTTTAAGGGCTTAGTGTGCATAAAACTATTTAATTTTTATGCATTCGATACATATAATAAAGTTGTGAATTTTAGATATATATCTGTTCAAGAATTTCTTCGTGAACACTGTAAATTTTGGGTGGCTGGCTTGTAAACTGGATCCATTTCTGTTTTAACATTGAATTGTATGCTTTTTTCAATAGAATCCCCCATCTAATAACAAAAATGCAAACATACCATTTTTACTTTTTAGCAAAAATCTTTGTTACAGATAATCAGATTCTGCAGCACACATCTAAATAATAAACAGAATCTAGAGAACCTGGATTTTTCACCAGTTTACGTTTTTTCAATGCAGAAGAGTTATGAAGGTCCTCCGCTAAAAGAATCAATTGTAGTGTACTTTATTCCTCAAGAGAACATGATAACATGTAGGAATTTGGTGTTCCCTATTCTTTACATTTAATGTAAGTCTTTAATTCTAGTAAGAACAAATTCAGGGTTGTGTTTTTCTTTTTTCCTACAATATTTGTGGATAGGATAAAAAGCAAGGGAAGAAAAGAAGGAAAAAGAAGTATCGCTCCTCACGGAAATCTTCAGCAAGCTCAACTTCTGAATCTGAGTCAGACAGCAAGGTAAATATGCAGATGTGTTACCCTTGGCAAGTTTTTTTTAACCTGTGTTACAGAGACATAAATGTTTCTGACTTTCACATATCATTATTTTTTTAATCTTCCAAATTCAAAGCCATACATTCTTATTGTAGTTGAGCTGTGCTTGTATCTTCCAGACACAATCAGGAATCTACCTGCACTGGCCACAATGCCTGGCAGAAATAATTTTATCTTTAGAAAATGAACATGCTTTATTCTAGCAATTTTTAGCTATTTTTCTGAATTCAGACATAGGCAGTTTTTGTGCTCCTCAAGTGTTTAGTTCTAATACTACATTAACAGTTAAAAAAATAAAATGTTCTGTGAAATTCATGTGAATATGCTATCTAATTGAACACCATCTGTGAAAATGCAGGTATTGCAGGATATTAGTGGCCAGGATATTGCCTTTCTAAATATCTGTGGACTGAGTAGTTTCCTGTTGGAGAACTGAGCCCTTCCCAAATGCATATTAAATTGAGGGTGTCTTTTTCCTTTTCTGAAAGTAGAGCAATGTTAATTCAGTAAGCCTGTATATCTACAAAGAAGTGGAAAAGATATATGAAGCAATTTTTTCTGTTGTTAGCATTTTTCTGTGTTACAGTGGATAGTAACTGTATTTGTTGTCTAAATATTAATAATACAGTGAGTTGTTAAGATTTTGTGTGTAGATTTTATCACAGGCTTTCACTGGAATACCTAATTCAGTGTGGTATAAATTATCATGAATCACTGTTTGCATACACCTATGAATTTGTGCTAATGGGAGTTTGCTACATAAAGGGACACAAGAGGTACCATTACTGCTGAAATTGGAAGCCAGAAAACTCCATGGAAATACCTGCTTAACCCCTGCCTGATCAGCGGAGATGGGCATGGATAGAGAATAAAGACTCCAGACTTACTATGCTAGACATATGTTATATGTGGTTACAGTAGTGATAGCTGGTAGCCTTTCCAGAGGCTCGCTACATGTAGTGCAAATACTGTTACCCGATTCCATACAGACATTGTCACAGTGCTGGTTTAGGAAATTAGCAGCTGCATCAAAACTATGGCTTTTTCCTGTTTTTCCTGTTAACTGCAAGATAGAACAACTTTGAAGAACGACCTTCAATAGACAGAAAAAGACAATGGGTCCGACTGCTTTTGGGGTATCTACCTTTTTCCTGAAATAATTTTGTCATGGTTTATGTTTTCCTTTCTATTTAGGACAGCACAAAAAAGAAAAGGTCAAAGGAAGATTATGAAAAAGAGAAGGTATTTTTACTCATGAAATACTTGGATCAGAACTGCATTTTACATACATAATGGCCTGCTCTCTTCCCCCTCCCTCCCTCCCTCCCTCCCCAATATTGAATGCCTCAGTTTACACCTGTGGGAACTTTATGTCCAAAACTACACAGTCAGAAGGTATTCAGTACGTCTAATTTGAGGTAGACTTTTAGTTGGTTTCAGCTCCTCTTTTAGTAATTGTTGTTAGTGGAAACTTCTGGATCTGTTCTTGTTATGAAGGTAAATGAAAAAGTATCTAATCTGCTGTAGTAGATCAGCTGCATTCTAGTATTTTGGGTTTTATCTTGAGCAGTCACATTGAGCTAAAAATATGTGTGAAGATATTTCAGTGGCATGCCTGATAGGATACTGGCTTGTTGCAGGAAATGAAGGAACATCAAGCAGAGGATATATTTAGATAAATGTAGTCATAATTATAGATACTGTACTTAAGACAGATTTGATAAGTTGCAGAGAAAAATGTATTAGCTTAAGAAATTACCCTATTCGGTCTTCTCTCTGAGCATGAAAACCCTCTTTCCTTCCCGCCACCTCACCATTTTGTACACATCTGAGGACTTTCTTCCTTTCATTATGTTTAATGCAAATAATCTTGTTGACTTAAATTTTAGTTATTTCTACCCTATGTGTAAACTAACAATGCTTTTGGAGTCCACCCTTGTCTTTCTCTCCAGTTACCTTTCTTATCACATCAGCCTCTACTACTCTAGTCACCAGTATTGACTTTGATATACAAATTCTCCTTTGCATGAGGCAAATGTGTTGGGTTTGTTTTTTTTTTTCCCTTGCTCCTGCTTCCATTTCACAGAGTTTCCATTTCCCATTGACTCCTTTTGACTTTGAGTAGCTTCGCTTCGAAGACCAAGTGTCTACCATAGCCCCTTATTGTAATGCTACTTTAACACATCTTCTGAAAGTGAAGGGCAAAGATCCCCTGTCTCTCAAATGGGCTGCATCATGTGTAATTTTTGGGAAAGGATTGAGGTACCTATAACAGACTGAATAGCACAGCTGAGCTGTGTGACCCCACCTTGCAAAAAGAAGATCAGCAAGAATTTTTTTCGCTTTCTAGCCTTAGAAATTGAATGGAAGAAAGTAGCTCCAGTCTTAGGAACGCCTTGCCTGGTCCAGAGCAAAGAGGGGGGAATGCAGGGGGAAGTAGCTCATCAGAGCAATCTTGTGCACCATCGAAGTTTTAAAAATAATTTTTTAAAAAGACCGTCCTTTAAATATACTGAGGTTATACATGAAGTGTTGAAGTGCAGCTGGCAGGGACAGCTGGTCCTGTTTGGACACAAATATAGAGGGAGCTTTTTCTTTCATTTCATCAGCAAAGCAAGAGTCTGAAGCTGCAGTGTTTGTATGTGCATATCGAGACATCTTTATTTACTCAGTAGTATTTAAAAGTGGTGAAACATTTTATTTTCAAATGCTTACTCCTTCATGTGTTTTTTAATATAAGAGACTATACTGTAGTGTTATTCTTCTCACTTCTACAAGGCTGCTGTATCTTGGTAACAAGAGAAAGGAATAGACAGAAAAAGATTATTTCCACTAAAAGCATTTTAACAGTTGGCAGGGTAATTTGTGGATGATAAGTAATTGGTTTAATGTCAACAATATTTAAAAATATCTTACAACTTGAAAATAATATTTCAATCTAAGTTTTAAGCAGAAGTTTTTATAAAATTTGAAAGGCCTGACTTTACTCACAAGAATATTACTTTGTGTAGGAAGGCAAAAATCACCACAGGAAAAGGAAGAAAGCCGATCGTGGTGATGGGCCTTTATCATCAGACTCCTTATCAGAATCGGATCAGACAGAGGAGGTCAGTGTGACACCTCAGTTTTGGATGTTATAATGCTTTTAGCTTACTGATTCACAGGAGTGAATGAACGAACTACCTTAGATTTAATATATTGTTGAAACTGTTGTGCTCTGTACAGTTAAATTTAAGAGTGCAGCACATTCAAAGTTGTTTATATTTTTCTCTTTAATAAAAACTTTTAGTAAGAATTGTTTAGTACAGCTTCTGTCACCTACAAGTCATTTTGAATTAATTTTCTTGAAAATTTTCAACTCTGTGGATATTTTAAAGCTCTATGAAATGAGGCTGAGTGATTGGTGCATTGTCCTTCACAACATTTCTCCAATGTTTGTGAATAGATTGGCAGATTTCAAGATGGCTAAAAATTTTTAGCTCCCTTTTCCAGAGAATTTTAGATGTAATAATCTTACTCTGACCCTTGTGTATATCTACTTCAAGGATTTGTATTCTTCTAGGATTACAACATTTAAGAAGGTTCCAATGTGTTGCATTTTTTCATTAAGAATTTTTGCCACGTTATTAACTTAGTAGTTTTACCTTTGTATCTCTGCTGTTTCTTGTTCTGTGTGTTAAAAGCAGAGTGTGTTCCCAAATCAGTTGTTGATAGGATAATGTGTATTCTGGAACATAATACAGATAAGCAGTGTTTCTTCATGAGTTCAGTATGTTCTGCCGTTCTTGGGCCATCATTCGTTTATATGCAACAAAAGCTCAAACTTTTATTTAAAACAGCATTTCCAAAGCTGCTCTCCCGTTACATTTGATTTAATTTTTCTTTTAGGTGCAAGCGAAAAAGAAGAAAAACAACGAGGAAAAAGAGAAAACAGCAAGTATCCTTCTTACTCGTACTGTAGTTTTAGGATATAAATACTCTGTACTTGGTTAACTTCCCATTTCACATTTTTCAGTAAGGCAGATGGTTTATAGCAAAAGTCTACTGTCACATGAATTTAAATTAACAATTTCTCTTTTTACCAGCTGAAGTCACTTTTTCAATTGTTGAATTAAAGGAAGAATTTCTTGCTATTTTACCTATATAGAGATATATGATTTGAGATTTATACAAGTCTAACACTTACTATAGCATATATTTCACTCTGTACCAACCTACTAGAACTACTAGTATCTGTGTAGTAGTGGGTAGGTTAGCAGTTTGCCACACAGACATCAGTGCTGTTGCTTTGTTAGTGCTGTGTATAATTCTTCCTTGGTAAGCCCCCTATACCAGACCATGGAAGGGCCTTAGGACACAACCACTGCAACATCTACACTAATGTAATTCTTCCCCCAACCAAATAAAAATCTGTCGGCAACCTATTACTTTCCTCAATTTTGTTGATTTTTTTTCTCTTGGTAGAAGTGAGAGGAAGGTATAGAACCCAGATTCATCGCATGTACCTGAGGCTTCTCAGTTAGGAGTGTAGTGATTTTGAGAACTAAATGCCCACTTGAGATGTCTGTATATCTTTGTCTCCCCTGTCAGCAGCTGTGTTCTTAATTAGACATCTTAGTTGTCTAGATGAGTTAGGGCAAACGGAACGTTTACATCAGTCACCTAAAAATACAGGCATAGAAGTATCGGTGATACTGAATACACATTTTCCATGGAACTTGTTTGTTTTTTCATAATCATATAAGCGGTTTGCCATAAAATTTCTAGTGACGGATTGTGGTTTTTTTCTTAGAAGAATCGTGTCCGTGAGTAATAGGTATAAAACAAAGCTTTTATACCAGGATTGTTTTGTTTACATAATGTGACACCTATTCAAGAATTCCAGTTGAAATCCTGCTTGCAAAAAGACAAGATTGTATCTCTCAGCTTGTGTATTACAGTGATCAGGATAGTAACTTCAGGACTGAATCCAATAGGGTTAATTGAGTGTATTCATATTTACAATTAAGATTATAACTTTTTTTTAAATGAGGTGCAAGTGCTAGAGATTCTAGCCAAGTGTAGTTGAACTGTTTAATTTTGCACACTAAATATAAACATTTACTTTAAAAATCTGTAAACATCCTCGTTATTCTTACATACATAAGATGTCACTGCTTGTCAAAGCACTTCCTTATTACTTTCTCAAAATCTATAAAGCACTGAAAATCATTTAAAAGATTAGGAAATGTAATAGTGACAGTGGTGAGAGATGTGAAATAGCCAGACCACGATGGAGATAAATTGAAGACTGCTCATAATAGTGCAAATTACTGGGTAAAATAGGAATTTTTGTTCTGTGATTTCTCAATAGGCTTTTATAGAAATCTCTTTTTGAATGTCTTTCTAAAGGTACCCTTTCTGTGCTCTCATTTTGCTTTAGCGGAATTTAATAGATGGCAATTTTATTATACAGTAACTTCCATTTAATTTTGTTATTTTTTAGGATAAAACAAAAAAGAGAAAGAAGCACAAGAAACATGGTAAAAAGAAGAAAAAGAAGATTGCTGGTTCAAATTCGGATTCGGAATAGTATTTTAAAAAACCAAGACTATCAACAGAAGTGCAATGACTAAAGGAAACTTAAACTGTGAAATGACAGCGAACTTTACCAAACTGCATGAGTTTTCCTGTGTTTTAGAAATATTCCTAATCTTTCAGTAGCCAGCCAGATGCAGCTGTGCTGGGAAAGACCATTGTTATTGCCTGCTGCTTAATACACGAGGTACAACTTTTATAAAATTCCAGTAAGCAGTGTTAGATGTTTGAAACAATATGAGATGGTAGTCCAGCTGAGGTGTAAAATATTGGAAAATAAGAGTTAAAACTTTTAGGTAGTAAAAGTAGTCTTTTAAAGCATTAGTCTTTATTTGTAAATCAGGACAAATAAAATCCCAAGTTCATCCTGCAGGTTAATATTATACATAAACTATTACAAGCTGGTGTCTGCTAATGGCATTTACAAAATGGGAAATTAATGGTAACATTTAAAATGCTGCCTTTCTAGAAATGTTTATCATCTACCCCATGACTGTTTTCATGCTTACAAGAAGGGGAATGCTACCATTTTGGCTAACTGAATAGGGTGCCTTTGCCTTTGATTCTTGCAAATCTTTGCTATTTTTAATTCATGCAGCATCTCTGATTCTAGGGAAGCCAGAACTATTGTCAGCAGACTTTTTCTGAATAAGCAGTTCTGGGCTTCTAAGCATGTGCTTCTGCATTAAGCAAGAGCAATGACTTTTTGCAGTACAACTGACATTCAAAACCTGAAGATTTTACCTCTGCTTCTTTAAAATAGCGATAGGTCTTTTGCTAGTAAATATGCATATTTCATTTAATATACTTTTGGTTTAGTTGAACACTTCTTGCAAACACTGGTAGCTTTCTTTGCATTATCTTTAGAATTGTTTTGCATGATTTGTACCATTTTTAAATTAACGAAATGCAGGTAATCGTTTGTTGTAACCAGTTCTATGAATTAACGTTCCACATGCAGAGTTTCATGTATGTATTTAGTTATTCTTACAGTTAAGTTCATAGCTGTGTTTAAGTGCACACTTGCTGAAGATACTTAGCATGTAAAAAGCAGGGTTTTGATACCTTAACAGCTTCATATTGAAGCTGATCTTACTCTTAACCAAGTTCAGTGGCAGACCTGTTATGTGATGTGTCTTGTTAGATAAAAAAAACTACTGCCAGAATCTCATTAAAGATGCTGTTTAAACAGTTTGTATTTATATTTTTGTACTTGAGGGCTACAGAATGTTGACCTAAACCATAAAGCTGTTTTACATTAAATTAGTTGCTTTAGAAATTGAAAAAAAGCTTTTATAAATTAAATGTCCATGCAAGAAAACACAAGCAGCCATTCGATTTTAGTTTTTACATGAAATTCTCATTTTATCTTCCATTGATGTACCCATTGCTGGGCCTTTAAAAACTGCCCGTCCATCCCAAGTGGTCGACCATAGATTGTACTCTCGATCCACCCCTCTTTTTCATTGCACAGGTGCTGACTTCGAACTTACCTCCATTGCATACAGGTGTTTCAAATATTGTATTGCCAAGATTTTCAAGACCTTTAAGACCTTGATTATTAGTCTGCAAACCATAACTGAAAACTGGGGGAGAAAGATGATTTTGTATTGCCATTCTACAGAGAAATTGACTTTCCAAGTTAAGTTCTTGGGGAAATAGAACCGCTGAGTTGCAGCAATGTCCCTCTAAACCATAGTAAGCATATTTTGATCACATATTTTATACTGTTGGGCTTGATATTACCGATTCTAAGACACTTGTTTTGTCAGTGAGGTTAAAATAAAGGCAAGATGCAGTGAACAGTAGGGGCTCGGTTTGGGGTTTGTGTTTGGTTTTGTTGGGGTTTTCTTTGTAAGTTGTGGTGTTGCAGTTGTGGTGGAAGAATTTGTAATGAACCATAGCATACGTTGTCTGCCCTGTGTGATACCTTCTTTGACTTTTACACGACTACCTGCAACAGAAAGAAAAATGGAAATGAGCCCCAGTCTTCCAGATACATAAGCCGGTATGTCATTTTCATTTTCTGAATATGACTACTTCTTCTGGTCAGCTGTGGGCTTCAAATGCTGCTGTCATGCTTTGGAAGTGGTGTAGCTGCTTAAGGGTCTTATGGGTGCTGTCAGTTCACAGCAAAGCTGCTTTAATACCGACAGTGAAATATTTCCATTTTCAATCCACTAACAAATACATTGCGACTCCTCTTTGCATCCTCTTTGGCCTGAGGGAAGAGTTAAAGTGCGGTCCCAGTCCTGCAGCTTTCCCGACTGGAACAGGCCAAGTGCCTGAGGTGGTGCTGCGGCTTTCAGGTGGCACCAGGCAACCTGCAGGCTTGTTCCAAGTTTCAGCAGCGGGACAAAGCAGAAAATGAGACATGCGGGAATAAAAGTATTTTAATAGATTTCTGTCTTCGGGCAGCAGGCAAACAAACAGTATTGTATGTAGTGTTTAATTTTTAGCTCTTCTTTCCAGAAACATTTTTAGCAGTTTGAAATTCGGTTATTTTCTTTGCTACACCCGCTCTTTTTTTAATGTGTGATGAAAGTTCCTCTTTGTTTTGCCTATATATGTGTGTGTGTGTATATATACATATATGTTTACATATGACCCGTCGGTGTCGCCGAGCGGCAGGGCCTGGGCCCGCGGCTGCCCCGCCCGGCCGCGTTGCCAGGGGAGCGGCGAGGCCGCCGCCATGAGCAGGAAGAGGCTGCAGCAGCTGGCGGAGGCGCTGGGCCGATCCTCCAGGCACTGTGAGTCTCCCCGCGGGCCGGGCCGCCTCAGCGGGGCGGTGGGCTGCGGAAGATGCCCCCCCGTAGCCGCCTGAGGGGCGTTGGCTGCTCCCGGCCGCCTCCCGTTGTCCCTGTGCCCGTTCCGTGGCCCTATTCACCAGCCACCCCCCAAGGCGGGCACGTCCTGCCGCCCCCTTAGGAACAGCGGGTGTGGGGACGTGGGTTTAATGGTTAACACCTGAGGGGTCCCGGCCCCGTAGCTTCCCTGTGCCTGCCGTGTATTTTTAGCAACCGAAGTTATAAAATATGTTTGCTTGTATTTCGGCTGGGCAGTTAATAAAAGCGAAGTGGAATGTCTGATCAAGCTCTTCGACACGCTGGTGGCCGGGTCGAGCAGCCGCTCCGGTGCAGTTGGCTTTGACCGCAACATGTTCAGAGACACGCTGTACGGCGCATTCGGCCTGATGGATGACATGATCATGGACAGAGGTGAGACTGACAGGTCTGAAAAGATGCAAGATTTTAGTTTTATGTTGTTGACCTGATGAGCGTGCCTAGACAAAATAGTGGCATCTCATCCCTGTAAGGACAGCAGAGGGAGGGTTATGCTCAGGAGCTGCTGAATAAAGGATATCTCTCTCTCTCTTTTTATTTTTTCTTTTTTTTTCCTTCCCCCCCCATTTATGCGGAATAGTTTTCCCTTAGTTCAGGATAGCTCGCGCTCCTGTACGAGGGAGACCAGGCAGAGAGGCGGTCGTACTGCTGTCCGGGGGCTGTTTCTGTCCCGGTCCCTGTAGTGTCGTGACGGAAGAGGGCAGCACGGCGTCACTTTCCTCTTCTCCGTGGTCCCGCCGGGAGCTGCAGTCCCCGCTGCTGGTGGAGAGCTCTGCCTCGGGCTTGGAGGTCCCAGGAAGGCGTACTGTTAGAGCGGGAAGCTTTGGAGTAGAGGCGGTGTGGACAGCACTGAAGGGACGATGCAGTACAGGGAGATGGGCGTAATGAGCCAAATAACCCCTTGAAAATACAGTGATTTCACGGATTCATATCCTGAGGGGCACAGTTGCAGCTGCTGTGAAAGTCACATGAATGATCTCTGATGTACAGGTGTCTAGAGGAGGGTGTGGAGGAGGCATGAGTCTGCCATTCTTTTCAGTCTCAGGCTGCCAAGATCCACCCCTTGGTTCAACTTTCTCCTGTTCTCTAGCAGGAGGGCTATTAAAATGCCATAAAATAAAAACTTGTTGCCGTTTTACGCAACAAGTCAAGTGTGGCTTGGAAGATACCTTACATGGACACATCCTTAAAAATTTTAATGCTTACATACAAGGGGGCTGATTTCAGTTTGCGAAAGGAAACCTGTTGTTTTGCAGTTCCAAAATGCTTGGCTCTGCATGTAGAGGTGTTCCTGTAGCCAACTTACTAATTAACATTCTAAAATGTGAATTATTTTAGATGTTAGTTGATGCTTTGAATTATATCTTGGATTTGAAGTACCACATTACAGGCTGTATGAATAGTGAAGCTGCAAGATTGAAAGTCTCTTATTTCAGGGAAGGGAGAAGAAAAAAGATTTTGGTACATGAAAGACAGGAGAAGGTTATTTTTCTTTGTATACTTAAAATATTTATGTATTGTTTCCAGGATTACTTTCTTCAAGATTTTCTGAGGCAAAACCTAGTAATTAAAATCTTCTTCTGTATGCAAATACGCCTGAGTGTAAGGGATATTAGTTTATTTGGTTTATATCTGCATGGAAGCATACTTCCTGTAGTTGCTTAAGTCAGGAAAGCAACAGATCAAACAAAATGTCTTATCCCAGCAGGATTCTGGAGTGAAAAATCAGTAAAATTAAGGGGCAAAATCCACTTTGTTGTTATATCTTAGAAAGATTCAAGAAGACTAATCATACGTTGTGAAAGCAGAGTAACGATGACAGAAAGATACGGTTTTATATTTTCATTGAATTTAAGAAAATATTCCTTTGTGTTTCCCTATTGTATAAATTTAAAATGTATCTAATACAATTCCCAGTGTTCCGCACTTTTGATAGAGACAACGATAGCTGTATCAGTGTGGTGGAATGGGTGGAAGGCTTATCAGTATTTCTTCGGGGGACATTGGAAGAAAGGATTAAATGTAAGATTTATCTGTATGCTAGTATTTAGTAGTCATCATTGAATTCATGACCATTAAATTACATGTTGCTTTTGTTTTAATTTAGTAGTTACTCTTATAAAGTATTTGGTAATTGAAGAGTTTTCTTCTGTATGGTTTAATGCAATAAAACTGGGCTCTGAAATGGCTTCTCCAAGACAGAGGTTTTTCTGTGTAAACTGCCGTTAATCATAGCTGCCACCTTATTTTGTTGCTTACAAAAACTAGCATTTGAACTGAAGCTTGATCTACAGTATACAGTTTTGACAGAATGTATGTTTTTGTATTCATACACAAAATTAGAAAGAAGCAGATGTAGCTCAAGGGTGATTTTGGCTGAATGACACAGTCTCAAGCCAACCAAGACCTGTGCCAACATTTATTTACTGGCACAACGGGGACACGGCAGCAGTTGCATTAATTCCAGCAGTTCTTCAGCTTGGAAGCATAGATGAAAAAACTGAGTCTGTTTGTAAGATGGTCATGACAACCTCCACAGTGATGATGGAGAATGATAGGGGAGAAAAAATAGCAAAAACTCTAGAATTTTAAGAAGCAGAAGAAAAATAAAATAGGGCACGTGCGGGGGAAAATAGTGTAATAGTGTAACCGTGTGAAACTAAGGTTCATAGGAGATCCCGATGTATAACCAAGAAACTGCAGAGTTACTCAATTAATACTAATTCTTATATAGAAAGCAAAGGAATCACAAGATATATTGGAACTAAAGCTTACAACCACGATGTTAGTTTCTTATACATATCGACCCTGGGGAAGATGGTACAGCACCGAGCAGGAGAAGGAATAGGATCATGCTGTTCGGGCGGCAGGGCGGTAGGCTCCTACGCTTGTGGGGCATCCCCCTGGTAGCTTTGTGCATGGAGGCTGCCTCTTCGCACACCGACCGCCCAACAGCACCACCCTTATATCCTTCTCGTGTAGTGGTGCAAAGACACCAGGTTCGGCTGCTCATTGCATGGCCAGCGCATGAACAGCAGAGCCTTTACCATCTGATTGAAGCAAGCCAACAGCATGTACCACATCCACATTCTGCAAACAGATGTTTTCAAGGTTTCAGTATCTTGCTTGTTACTTTTCCTGCCTCAAAAGTCCTGTTCTCACAGAACAGTCACTTACGCTCTGTTGTGCGCCAAACAACGGACCATTATTTATTGTCTCTAAGACAACTAGAAGAAGGAGAACGACAGCATGTTTTTTCCATGGTTCCCAGGTTGCAGCATCAGCCATCCCTAATGCCCTATATAAATTCATCTGGAAAGTGGCCTGGGATGTCACAGCATTAGCATGTGTACCCAGGATGTAGTTCAGTATGTCAGTACAACTACAAGCAGTAAAATACACAGCCCTGCTGTAAGCACTATAAAATATACTACTGTGTAGTGATACAGAGTGTGATCCGTCATAAGCGTATGCCAGTACGGTGTTTTGCTGTAGACATAGTCTTTGTCAGGAAAAAAACCAACTGGTGTTCCAAAACTGAAGAGTTTTGTTTGTTTGTCTAAATAAGTTCTGTGAAGGATAGTAAAGTTTATTACAGTCATAGATTACTGATTCCAGGGAGGTAGAAACAATTAGAAGAGCAATTAGGCAGATACTCAAAATACTGTTAGAGGGATTTTCTCTTTGCATTAAGGGATACTTCAGCTGTCTTTTCCATGCTAGTACAGCTCATTCTTCCTTTTCCTTTACTTTTCTAACCCAGCTTCCGAAATAACGAGGATGTTTTGTAGGTGCAAAGTCCTTCTGATATAGACAGTTGGTTCCTGCTGTGGGAAATTGGGCTTCTAAACCAGAACCTTGTTTATATTCTAAATAGACAATTTTAGAGAAGTTAAGATCTGTAAGCTAGTATGGTTTCTGTGAAGAGATTATTTATGTAAGCAGAAATGGATTTTAACTACGGAGGATAAATAGGCAATAATTGACTAGTGTGTGTATCAAAATGTGATACATATATTTAATCTATAAATATATATGATAAATGTGGTTCAATAGATATGCTTTACAACATACAATTCACATTTTCTGTCTATAGGTAACAGACAGCTTTAATGGTGTGTTATATAGTTTGTGTGAACTTTAAATTGATTTATCTTTCAAAAAGACTGTTTTGAGGTTTACGACCTGAATGGCGATGGATACATTTCAAGAGAGGAAATGTTCCAAATGCTGAAAAACAGCCTTCTCAAACAACCATCAGAAGAAGATCCTGATGAGGGGATTAAGGACTTGGTAGACATAGTACTGAAGAAAATGGCAAGTACTTACTCATTGTGATACTTCAGTGTCTTTCAGACATTCATTAACTGAACCTTAGAACATTCCTGTGAGGTAACAAAATACTGTGTCCAATTTACAGTGGGATTCTGAGCCACAGAGTTAGTTACATACTTGAGATAAACAAGTCTCCTAAGGAAAGCCAGAAATATAATCCAGATCTAATGAGTCCCAATCCAGTATCCTCACATGAAACTGTTAATTTATTATGTGAATGTATTATAAACTTTATGTATAAACTAGTGTGTGTATGTGTGCATACACACATGTGCATGCCCAGTCAAAACAAAAGCCTGGTCAAAAGTGGAAAATTCAAAAGCATAAACTGCATTTATTCCAGTGTTGGGCATCTGCAGTAGCTTTATTAAGTACATTTGTGTTTTATCAGTTGACCATGAAATGTCTTTATCCAATTTATATATTCTATGAGAATAGTAACCTCAAGGTTATTAAGGTTAAACTTGTCTTACTGTGATTAATCTAGGGTATCCAGATCAGCCAGGGACTGTGTTTCAACATTTTCATCAAATCAAGAAATACAACCTCCCCTCCCCTCCCTCTGGTGGTGGTCAAAAAATCTCACTTAAAACCAGGTCTTGAATCTCAACTCCTTTTATTTAACCGTGTCTTTTCTGGTTTTCAAACCCACCTCTTTTGCACACCTTCAGCTGAAAGGTCCATCTTACCCTTAGTTCGTGACAATGGTGAGTCGAGTCTCACGTGGAAAGCAAGCTATGGCTCAGTAACTTGTTCATCTTTGGAGCACCTACACGCGCAGCTTTCCTGCAGGTTACATCCAAAATGAACACAGTCATGTTCTGGGCAGTTGATAAATGAGCTACGCTAGGCCAAGCACAAGCACTATGCTCTAGACATAATCAATCTTCATATATGTAAGAACATATTATAAATTAATCATGTACATAATCCTGTTTCAGCTTTTCCATGAGAACTTAGTAAAGCTCTGGTATGTGTTTGAAGAATGTCCAGATCTGATTTGGCTGATGGGCAGTTGTCGAAGTGGGATGTTGCTGCCCATCTCAATAACTAAACAACTATTAGATATCCAAAAATGCATTTGTGGAGTCCATCACTCAAAGAAGAAAAAACTACTCTTTGAGCAATTGCCTGTAGGTACCACGGCATTGTGACTAAGCATACGTCCAGTCCCATGGTATCGTTTTCACACTTGAAAGTACTTGTAAGGAACATGCTCGTGCCCTGCTCTCCCTTGTGCCGAGGAGTTTAAAAGCTACAGGGTGCTCAGCTACTTCTGTTTCTTTTAAGCATCCAGTGGCAGGTTTTCCTGTTAAGGAATCTTTGTCTGCATAGCTGCTTGCCTCTGCTTTTCCGGCTGTTAGAACCTGTGCTCCCTGCATGTTCACCAGCTGTGATGGTTCCATGGCTTGGTCTTCAAAAATTTTGATTTGTCTCTGCGCCTTGGAACACTAGTCCTATCTACCCAGCAATCTTCACTTAAAGCCTTTATTCTATATGGTTTAAAGAAGTAGTTATGCTCACTGTAGCAGTTGGTGTTTTAAGCTGCCACATCACTAGAAACAGGAGGTTTTCAAATTGCAGAAATACTAAAAACATAAGGATGCTTTTTCCACCCCAGAGGAATATTCTGCTGTGCTGAGATTCTGCAGTACGAGAGAAGTGGGCTAGCATCAGCATTCTCCACTATATGCTTCTGGGTGCTGTATGTGAAAGACAGGGCAGGTGGAAGTATGCCTACTATAGAAACCACTAGGGTGAAGTATTTCCAGCCTCGGGAATAGGATGTAGGTACTCTAATGATGTAAATACATATACAGAATATATTCTAACATTTTCTCCTACTTTTAAGTCTCCTGCTTTTAATTTATCTCAGTGCGACTGTGCTTGAGATTTGTCCATGCAATTCTTGGCTCAGCCTCTTCCCAAGTTAGTTTTGCCCTTTCTGGAATTGTTAGCAAAGCTGTATGAGATAGCTGAGCTTGTTGCACCTTTTATGCCTTAGGTAGAGGCAAATGATACAGATCTTGTCTGAGCAGAGACTGATGGCCCAAAGAAGATGATTTTTGCATACAATCAAACTAAACATAGAATCCATGTCAGTAAAACACTTGTTAAACAAAAACACAATTACTGCAAGTCCTCATCCTTTGCTGAAGAGTTCCCTTCCTTTTGTAGGACTATGATCATGACGGCAAGCTTTCTTTTGTGGACTTTGAAAAAGCAGTCAGAGATGAGAATCTTCTTTTGGAAGCCTTTGGACCATGTTTGCCAGACATAAAGGTACATTGACCTTGAGTTCAAAAAAAAATGTGCAATACTTGCTGTACTATTGGTAAGGAGGTGCCTATGCTGAGTTCATGTCTACCTTTCACAGCACCCATGTTTCCTTATACGGTCAAATACTGGTGTCAGAGAATGTAAGAACACAGTTACTCAATGTTTGTCTATCCTGGGGCAGCAATATAACGAATGATCCTCAATGAGCACCCTCTCAGGCTAAGAAAAAGAGACCGTTCTGTTGAATTGTTTATCCGAACGCTATACAGGAATACAACTTTTATTTTTCAGGTTTTTAGAAGTTTCTGAACAAAATTACCTTCACTAATCAGCACAGAAAAATGACTCACTTTCTGTCAGTGTTGGTGACTGATAAAGCAGGTGCACAATGCAGGTTAATTGGCAAGAGGTGGAAAACTCGGCTTGTTTCTTGGTTGCAGTATTTGTGCCCTCTGTTCTGCACCCTACCCAACTGTTGCCTTTTTACTAGGGCTCTACTTTCATTCTTAAGAGAAGTCTATTTACAAGTCCTTTAAAGCCCTAAAAGCAATAAATAAATTTCAGCTATTAGCTCAACATGAAGAAAACCCATCATTTACAAGATTTCCCAGTGGGGTTCTGTTGGGGAATTTTAATTGTAGCCCTTGACAAAAATTAAACATTTGTACTTCAATATATTTTTAAAAAATGTATTGGAACAATTTATTGGATAGAATCCTACCACCATAAGCAGTTCTACAGGGAGTCTGCAAAGACGTGCCATGAGCCAATTCCTTGTGTATGCTTGCACCAGCACCAATCCTGTGAGGTCAGCATGGGGCACCTTAGCCCCATGTTGGGTTCATCCCCCCTCACCCCTCCCAGCACCAGTTCTGCTGCCCGAAGGTAGTCCCCAAAGAGTGCTCCCACTCCAGGACTGTTACAACACAATGCTGCGGATACTTACCTGCTTTCACTCCTTTACGTTAAGTCATCTCAGTCTCTGGCATTCCTGCTTCCAGCTAGTGTAACTTCTTCTGCAGCTGGACCACCTTACCCTCCATGCCAGATCATTCCTCAGTTGCATATTACCACTACTAAGCAGTTACAATTATTTGAATTTCCCCTTCAGTTATAACTTTGAATGTTCTGACTGGTCTCTCAGTGATGACATCATTAATGCAATGGAATTTACCTTTTCTAAGCTAAAAAGCAAGAGATAGCCTAAGTGTAAGGACTGCCACTGCTTACACACTTCAGTTCAGCATCTTTTCCAATTAATTTTTTTTTTTTAACAGACCAGCATGGCATTTGAACAGAAGACTTTCCGGGAAGCTCGTAAACTGTAACTGCAAGTAGAATACTGGTGTAAGAGGTTTTTTCTTCACCATTCTTCATGGTATAGTAAAAATAGGAGCAACTTGAAACTAAGTTTCAGTATTCCTCTACTGTAAAAGCTACTGAATAAATAGAATTTAGTTGTTACTCTACCGAAATACAGTTCTTCAATGAGTTATGAAATATGTTACTAGTATGAGGTACACAGGACAAGATTGTGACAATACCATTATACTGGTTTATTCATTCCACGAAACAAATTGATACAATTTATAACAGGGAATTGCTTGGAAATACAGTATAAAATATTTTTTATGTTAAAAATAAAACTAAGTCTTTTAAACTATATCCTTTAAAAAAAGGACTGTTGGAAGATGCTGCCAGCAGTATCTATATTCTTCTTCTCTGCTTTACAGGTGGTTTGGCTGAGCTACTCCCTGGCTTTTCCACAGATGTTCTTGAAACAGAATCTGCTACCTAAATTGAGGGGGGGGAAAAAGAAGTCTCAGTAAACTGCAACTACTCCTTTTTTATGCTAGTTTTAGAGTAAGGCCATGTCTCCAACATTTGAGTATTGGGAGGGATGTATTACTATAATCACATTTGTATTGAATTTTCTTGCAGAAAAAGGGAAAAACAAATAACCCTAAAGGCATCGTTAAACACAAAAGCGGTGAAACTTAGAAAATAGAAGTGTTAGCAGTACCATTTTTGTATTTTAACCACACAAACTGATTTCAGAGTGTTACATAGCTTAGCACCTCTCTTTACCAGAGGTGTTTGCAAAGTAAGGTTTAGTATGCTTTTTAAACTCAGGTATTCCAGGAAGAAAAGGGAAGGGAAAGGAAAAACATGGTTTTTGACACATTTTATGAATGTATTTAATATAGGGGGTGCTTATTTATCAGTTTGACTGGAGATAAGCTCTTTCAAATCAATGTAGTTAGTCATAGTCAAGGGAGCTTTTTCATGACTTAATTTAAATGGAAAGTTGTATCAGGAGTGTTTGACCTGCTAATTAATATCCCCCATAAAAGGTTATAAAGCTTAAGCCATGATTCTCGGCATAGAATTTGTGGTTCTGTACATCTTTTAATGCCATAAGAAGTGTTGGAGCAAAATTACATTGAACTCTGACTTATTATTTTTCAGTGCCTTTCAATCAGAAACCAGATACAGGTACCACCCTGGAGGCAGCAGAACTACCTGCAAAGTTACAGCACCGCCCCACCTGGGAAAAAAAAGTAGCGTAGTTTACTAAAAATCATTTAAGACCATGCACTGACATTTATACTTTCTGAAGTGTAGTGTGAGAGGTACGGAGTAAAATGGCCTGCAATATTCTGCATTAATGAAAATAATTAACAAACAATAGTAAGAACGCTACCTTTAAGTGGCAAATAATTTAATTCAATATTTATTCAGTATTATCAGTTTATCTTAGGGTCTCTATTTTTATGGGTAACAAGCACCTAATATAGATGTTTGAAAATGAAAATATCAGAACTTTCAGAATCCATACCTCTTTCAGTTTATTTCGAATTAATGTAGCTGAAGTATTCAATGAATCATCATCCATATCCACTTTCGGTATTTCTGGTAGCTGTGGACCAATAATGACTTCAGTACTGTCCGCACTTGTTCCAATGACGGAAAAATTGTTACCTTCTTCTCTCTTCCTCTTACGTTCTTCCAGGCGAGTTGTACGAGGCATAAACCTGTCAACTCCATTATCAATCGGAACCGTTCTTTGCTGCATTAAGGAAGATGGTGGAGTCTGTCCTCCCGGATATACACTTAGAGTTAGGGATGTGTTTTGACCAAAGTAGCCAGAAGTTTCAGCACAACTGTTATCATACTGGGGAAGTGTCAACAGGCTCTGATTATGATTCCGAGACGGATACCCTGTGTTGTGGGATACCCTGTGAGAACTTGTAAAGCAGGACGGATCCCAGTTACTGGCTGCACATGACCCCGATGTACTCCATGGACAGTCATGCTCGGAGTTCTTTGAGACTGTCTTCTTAGACCCCTCTACTTTCTTGAACACAAAGCAATCTTTAAAACAACAAGAAAAAGTAGCTTCACGATTTTATGTCCATATTAGTTCTAACACATAGGAAAAAACATTTAATACAATTACAGAAGTAATTAATAACAGTGATATTTCGTTCCCAGCCAGTTTTCTGTGATTGTTTTCTCTTAAGTGGCACTTTTCAACTGAAGTTTTTCAGCCTAGCCCCTCTGCTGGTTTGTGAGGAATGCCCGAGCAGAAGTATTTCAGCAGTTTTGAGAACAAGAGGAAAATATTTCTAATGTTGCAAATCAACAATTTTTACTTCCAGTTATGATTTCAAGGATAGGCTGTCTTGCAACATTGAAAAAACAGGTGTTTTGATGTTAAAAACCAGTGATTTTACTCCCTTTAAATATCCTCATGCCATGAATAATGATATCAAAGTATATAAGCACAAGAAAGGAGAAGCCTGTGCTTAGCAATTCGCTTATTTCTCAGCTTACCCAGCCTTCAGTGCTGCCTGGGAACCCTGCAGTACAGCAGGCTTTGTAAACCTAGCCCATTCTTAGCATTCCTCCAGTGCCAGTATGCATGCTGGAGAAATTTTTTGTTGGAGGTTCTGGTACAGTCACATTCCTGACAAAACCATCCCTTTGGGCGTGCCTGAATAAGCTGCAACAAGGGTGAAAAGATGATCCCAAATTTCCTGCCAGCGCTTGAAACTTCTGATAACATTTTGAAGAGAAAACAAAAAGGAAATACATCATTATTAAAGCTTAAGCATTTTTTTATTCTAGTGCTACCCGAAACCAAAAAGTTGCTTTCAAAAGGATACAGCCCTCTAAATATTGATATGTCTCCATTCTGCTGCAAACATACTTAAAATGCATCTTTAAAACAGCCAGATATAAAGCATTTTCTTTAATGGATCCTTTAACCAAAAACCCACCCACCACTGAAGTTAGATATTAAGATTCTGTAAGAAACCGAGTTACAAACCTCTTTGATTTGTTGCTTTTGCTATGTACTTTCTTCTGTCCTGCAACTTCTCCCTAGTTTCTTGGACTGTTTCAAATTCTGGAGCATAGCACACATGCAGCAGACTACCAAAGAAACTTCGTTCATCCATTTTTTTCTTGGCCACCCTGAAGGGAATTAAATTGTATTGGCAAAATGAGGCTTTTACTTCAACTCTCTAGAGTCTCAACAGATTGTAAATAAAAAAGTGTAAAAGATTAAGACAGCAAGAGGCAGATATTGCCCTGTCCAATACCTTGCACATTGAAGTTTTTGGAATTTTATAAGATAAACTTCAGTAAATTGCTCTGCTGGATATTCATCTAGAGCATGATATTCTTCAATGGCACCATATAATGCAAATTGCTCAACTAATTCCTTCATAACACCTAATGCAGGAACTCCTTGTATTAGTAAATAACGAGATTCCAAGTTGATGGTATAAACCTGGAAAAAAAAAAAAAATAGAGTATTCTGAAATGTTCACGTTCTTGCTTTACTGCAAAAGTAAGGCATTTTGTCTATTTTCTGTTCCTCAAATCCTCTCAGGATGCTGAAAATCCCCCCAGATTGCCTTTGGACTCCTGCAGGTGCAGTGAGTGCACAGTTATCTGGGACCTCTCTGTCACCAAGCGGGAGCTGAACTCAAACTTCTTACTCAAAGTAGAACATCAATTAGAGTTGACTATTCTGCAGCAGGTCAGAGTATTGCCATTTGCAGAGTAAAATATCCAAGTCTCTGGCCAATTTCCTTACGAGACTGACTAGTAACCAGTTAATATGAGGCACTGTCAAAATAAAGACAAAACCACTGAAAAACCTGCCTTGTTCCCAGGCAGAAAGGTCACGCAGGTAAAACACGGGGAGGAAAAAAAAAGGTACCATAATTCCTTGGGGTAGATGATTTGTGTGCAAAGCTGTCTCTTCGCTACAGTGATCAAAGAGCATACGTTTTTAAGACAGACAGATACAAGTAAGATGCTGAGAGAAACAAGGTCTTCCCCCAGCAGGTTAAAAAGCAAACAAAGTGTCACATAACACACACCCTAAGGAAAGTTCTGTGACAGCTTGCTACATACAATAGGTAGCTAAACTGTAAGATCAAAAGGAAATTGATTCTGACTGTTAAAAAAACCAAAGCAAAACAAACCCAAACACATTTAGACTGCATGAAGTACACATTTTTCAAACAACAGCAAACGCGGGACAAAGAGAGAACCACTCAGGAAAACAGCTCTCAAACTGCTATCATAAAAAACAGTCTCTGCAAATACGTCACATAAATTGTTCTTGTGATAGCAGCTTACTCCTACCTGCTCTTTCTCAAGTCAGCCCTAGAAGGTGCCATTACAGCATGCTGTACGTGACCTGCACACACAAAAGGCAAATGCAGGATTTTTGCTGCTGTAGTGAGGCAGCCTCGATGCAGGCAGCCTCTATGCATGGCCTTTCCTTCATCTCCCCAGGAGCTGCTGGACACCAGAGCAGAAGCACAAGAGCAGCCCTGTGCACCCGAGTCCTGCGGAGTTCAGTGGCACTGTGCACTCAACTACGCGTTAGGTAATAACAGCGACGTTCGGCTCCACGAGTCTCCTTGCATTGCTTTTAGTCTTTGGGTTTGTATTTTGCACAGAACTAGCCTGCTTGTGCTACGTGCGTTTCTCAGTGACGAATTTACAAAAAAAACCGCAACATGGGAGTTACCAGATTTACCAGAGCCAGCTCCAGCTGTGCCTTCCGGTGCCTACTGCCTGCCTCAGCAGCAAGGAGAGAAGAAGAACTGAAAAACACCCGGAGCGGGGGACAAGGGCGAATACAAGAGACCAGGCGGCGACACAGCTGCCGCGGGAGCAATGCGGGGAGCTGCCAGCCCAGCTCCCTGCCCCCGAGAAGCCGCAAACAACAACCCCGGCCGCGGGCCGGGCGGTTCCAGCGCCGCCCGCCAACGCTGAGGAGGCGGCGGCGCTCCGGGACCGGGGCCGCCCCGCTCGGGCCCCGCCGG
>JAVKLA010000073.1:19306900-19341218 GCA_034782735.1 Sagittarius serpentarius
CCCCGCGCTGTCATCCGCTCTTCCTCGTCAAATGCCGGAAGGTTTGGCGTTGACCTGCCACCGGCGTCTCGCTCCGCGCCGCATATTTGGTACCAGTTTTCGCAGTGGCTCACCAGCGTTAACCCAGTAACGTGTAAATTACTCGCTGGGGTCGGAGGTGAGGTGGTAAATCCAAGCAGAGTCATCATTCTTGGTGTACGTAAATCTTCCGCTATATATTCCCCTATAGAAAGGGACTCCTGCCGTGCCGAGTCCTGTTAAGTACGTGGATGAGTTGCAGGAAGCGCACCTTAGATTTTAAATAACACTTAGCACAGGAAAACAAGAGCAAAGCCTGCATGCGTCCCTTGCGCGATGAACGCGAGAGTTAAGGATCAAGAATGAAGCAGAACAACAGGATGAAAAATGGCAAGAAGGAGCGGGTGAAGAGGAGGAGGCGGGAGCGGAGCTCAGGAGTGGAGATGGCGGCCGCAGTCCTGGCAAAGCCCCTCTCGGCCAGGCTGGCCTCGCCCAGCGCGTGTAACCTGCTAATTTCCCAAGGCCGAAAAGGGCATTTCACAACCGCAAAGTTATCTAGGCTTGTAAAAACCTGCTCTTTTTTCCTTTGGGGTAGTAGAAGGTGGCTGGCGGGGTTGCAAGAAACCCAGTGTAAATGTTAGCTTCATTTCTGCAACGGTTTCTAGATGGTTTACAAATTTGCTGGCAAGAGAGAGGAAAAAGGAGTGTGATTGCTTTGAAGTCTTGTAGCGTCCTTCTGTACATAACTGGTTATGGCAGGCTCCTGCTTTTACTTAAGGTGATCCACAAAATGAAAATATATGATCTCCAAAGTCTTGATAGAAATAGCATATTAAATGCAATCTCTTGAATGAAAGTGTTAAAAGGGCGATAAATAATTTTGTTAATAGATTACACTGAGTAAATCGTAAAAAACACTCAAATGGCATCAAAAGCTAAATCTAATTGCAGAAGGTATTAGATAAGTGGGTGACAAAAGGGTCTACAAAACTCAGTGTTGTGTGAAGATTAAGACACTCGGGGAGAAGCTTTATCTGTGTGAATATGGGCAAGTGCTGTAAATTAAATATTACATTTGGTAAAAGGATCTTGGAACCATTGTACATATTCTCTGAAAGTATTTTCAGAGTTTACCAAAAAGTCAAGGAATATTTTAAATCATTAGGATACAGTTGAGAACAGAACAGAAAACATCACTACGTTGAGAAGTAAATCTGTGGTATATCCACAGTGTACATCGTCTTGGTCACTTGATTTTCATAAAAATAGTCATTTTTGAAAAAAATACAGAAAATGTCAGTTGAGTGATACAATGTAGGCTATAAGTCCCTATATGGAAACTGAACACATTAAGATTCTTCAGTTTGGAATCAAAATAGCTGAGCAGTTCTGAAACAGATTGAGAAAATCATTTTGGTCTGAGTTTATGTGATTTGTGACTTATTTTAAATATTCCCCAGCTCATGAAAGCACTCTTGGAGTCCATGCAAATGTTACAATGCATGCGAAGTTTAAGCATATGCTTATGTTTTTTCCTCATTTGGGAAACAGAAAAGCGTAGTTATACATTTCTGTAAGATATTTGTGTGATAGACTGTAATACAGAAGAAAGGAAGAGGAATTATTTTCCTTACTTAAAAATAACCCATAAAAATTAAAAAGCAGTTTAACAATTGAAACCAACACGCACTTCAGCGTTGAGAGTTGTGCAAATAGGTAACATGGAGAAGAATTCTAAAGAAGGTCTTGGTTAATAAGAAGTTGGCCAGTCTGCCAGAATTAAAAAAAACCCTGTCATTGCTAATAGAAACACCCTTTACTAACACATTGGAAGTGCTGCAAATTATTGTTAGGGAATATTAATTAAAACAGGGCATGTAAAATCCAGAAAATATTTTTAATTCCTTTGATCTCTCTAATCAAATACAATTTGGGTTGACTAATTGTCATCTTATTTAGCTTGTTTGATGTTAATTTATTTTATTTCTTTAAAATTCATAGGGCCAAGCTGTGAAAGTATCCTGTGGTCATCAGCCTATATTTTTGAGCTGGATGGAAATCAGGCATCGAGGTCACCAGGGTGAAAATATTGCAGAGATTAACAGACAGTTAGCAGAAAAACTTGGCTTTACAGATGGAGAACAGGTTTGAAATGCAATCTTTTTTTCTTATTTAAGTAAAGAGTATATTGCAAGATACCTGGAAAGGTGATAATTTACAAGTTAGCTATGACCTTCTTATTTCATGTATTTAGACAGTTACTTCATTTATGTCTGCTCATAAGAAGAGTTAACCATCATGAAATGTCTCAAACGTGAGAAGATTTGCTCATTAAATCATTAACAATTCCTAAATAACGTTAGGATAGTCTTGTGGGTCAGTCTTTGCAGGGTTGGAGCCGCTATCTGCAGTGCCATTAATGTTAGGAAAATAACACTTTTAAGCAATTAAACAATTTGGGAATTATCTCATGAGAATATTTTGCCTGGAGTTCCTGTTTTTTTTAAAGTAATTATTGACTTCCTGCATATTTCTTCTTGTTTGACTTATTTGGGGTTTAAATTCTCATCCTTTTTTTTCCCTCTTTCACCTGTGTCCCCGTGTGTCCTCTCTCTTTGAACATGTATTTAAATTGGCCTTTTATTCTTGGACACTGTGTTAAACTTCATATAAATGATCCTTTCATTGGACAGAAGTTGAAGAGATGCCCAAGAGGCAGGCAGAGCTTTTTGACATGGGTCTATTAAAATCTCGACATCCAAGGGTTTGGGGTTTTTTATATCAATAGGTAGAGATTTAAACGAACAAGAATAGGAAAGTACTACTCTAAACAATGTTATTGTGTAGTATATTCATGTACGCCTAATCTCTCCTATGGAAAATTTTATTCAACATAATAGAAGACATCAAAGAATGTGGCTCAAAGCAGTGTATTATCTTACCTTCTTTACTTTTTTTAGTGTATTCTCTCCAGAAATTATGCATCTATTCGCAGAACTTTACTAGCTCAGTGGCGAAGTAAATACCCTTTTTAGTTCTAGCAATTAATAGCCTTCAACAGAAAAACAATTGACAAAGGAAACCTAAGAAAATCTCACCCAGCTCTTGCCTGGAAATAATAGTCTGTACAATCTAATGAGTATACGAATAATTAGGTAGTTTTGCCATTGTTTTGGATTCAAGAATTGCATGTTTGATGTGTTTCATAATAATATGCTCTTCTATTTACCATGTTGGGAAAAAGATATTCCTCTCAACTTTTGTTTCAAACTGAGGACTTAGAGGAATGTAAAATCAGTTGTTACTTTTACAAAAGCTGATCTGAAATAAATCTCTCTCAGAGGACCGGTAACTAGTTTTATCTCAAGAAAAATCTAATGAAGTTTATTTAAAAATGAATGACATGATATTGTTTGGAAATTGTTACTTTCTGTCAGTTGGAACCTTTGGTAAAAATTGACTTTTGAATTGTATGTTTAATGCTTTCTGAAAAGCCTAAGCCACAATAGCTTTTATCATTCCTCCTGATACACAGGACCTTAAAACTGTTCTGTGGAAGTGGGGCTGCTTCCTGTGAAACCATTCATAAAGGAGCTGGGTTTGCTTTTATATTGTACTTTTTTCTCATTTTTCCAGCTGTTTCTGCCTTATCTAAATTTATGCACAATTCAATGAATTTTTCAGCATTCTAAAGTCCAGAACATTTAAAAATAAAAATTAAAAAATGCAATGATGATTGTGTGATCAATAGGCATTAAAAACTGATTGTTTGTTGTTGGCTGATAAAACTCTTGATGCTTTTCACATTCACTTCCATTCATGGTTTGTTGAAGTCCCCAAGCATGCCCAGTGCAATCCATTTCCAGTCTGTTGAACATCCATCTTCTGCTTATGAATTACCTAGTGTCATTAAGAAGATGTATGTTCAAAGTAGTGAAAATGTATCATGAAGGCAATGTCAGTTTTCTAGTTGTATTAAAGATGGAGCTTTTATGTGTTTAAAAATAACAAGTTAAGTATTTTGAAATGGTGTTACTTTTGCCAGGTATTTCTTGAACCCTGTTCCCACGTCTCCTCCTGTCAGCAAGTAGAAGTGGAACCACTCTCAGCAGATGACTGGGAAATTCTGGTAATAAAACCCTTTCCACTGTTCACATCCTTTTCTCACAGATGACAGAGATTCTGACACAAGCGGTTTTTTGCACAATACCCCATTCTTTTCAGCCTCTGAGGAAATATTAAATGTGATGGGGTTTAATTGTATTTTATATTTCAAATGGTGTATTAGAAAGAGACAAACAAATGTTAAAAATGTATGCAGTATTTAATTTATAATGATATCACGTTTCCCCAGGAACTGCATGCTTCCTCTCTTGAAAAACGTCTTCTTGACCAGATTAGAATAGTATTTCCAAAAGCCGTCTTTCCCGTATGGGTTGAACAGCACACTCACGTTTACATCAAAATCGGTAAGCAACGGTGAAGGCTCTTGTGGCACCTTGAGTAAGCTGTTCTGCAAGAGTGGATGCATTCATTGACCTGCTTTGTTCATACTCAGGTACGCTTATGCCAGCAGCCTCCTATGGGAGATTAGAACCATGCACGGAACTTCTGATACGTCCCAAAACACGCGAACTTGAGGAAAACATCACCAGCACACCTTCCACAAAAAGTGACATCTTGCTCAAAAGTTTTGTGAAAAATAACATGGAGCCAGAAGAAATAGTAAAGGATCCTTTTGCCAAACAACCGTACTTAAAGCCAGGAGTCCTTGAACAGAGTAAGGCTGATGCAAACATGACGTTTGGCTCAAATGTTCTCCCAAATATGTGGAATTTCATAGGGAGCATTTTCTCTAATACATCTGAGCAGAAACAGAAGACTTTGTGTGATAAAGATGAAATGAGCACCTTCAAAGACAAGCTGATGAACTTAATTCACATGGATTCCGTTTTTAGAGTATGTCAGTCCCAGCCTCCCAGCGTACAGAATGCATCCGCCACTCATGCATTTCTGAAATGCAATGCTATTCATGTTTTTCCATGGAATTTAGAATTTATTGATTTGGATCCAAAACCTGTAGTATCTTATGGGAAAATTAATGAGCTGCTTTCCCCAAGACAGCGTCATCAAGAAGCAAAGCAAAATCTGCCATTTGAAAAGCAAAAGCATTTGACTAGTACGCAAGACAAAAACCATTCCAATTCTAATAGCAGTGAAGCATCCAGTGAGGGATCTGTTGTTCAAATCGTTTGGAATGGATTTGAAGACCTAAAGAGTGTCATAGAGTATGGCCACAGTGGGGAAGCCGTACATGTTGGAAGAGTTTGGGTCAGTTTGAGCACACTATCTTTTGGGCTTTTTATTGGATAATATTTTCTATTGGATAATTGTGGGACTGGCTAGTTAACATGCAGTTTTGGGATATAGGCTTTGCGTTAAGCTCTCAAATATACTAGAATCAAATAATATTTACTAGAGCTGTGCTTTGCTAAGCTGTCTCATTCTGGACTACATTACTTACCATCACCCTCCAAGACATACAGTGTACTCTGGGTTTCTGCACCCTTAGCATTTTTTCACCAAAGTGGGGAAATTCTTCAGTGTTTCTGGAGGGAATGCATGCTTTCTTCAAAACCTGTTGGTAGCCATTGTATTCATGAGAACGCAAAAGTATCTACTTACATACATTCAGTACTGCACAATGATATTCTTTTCCTCAGTTAGCCCTTTGAAATGTGCTTTGGACTCTAGGTGTCATCAAACTCTAAAGTAATGGGTTCACATATCCTAGTGCTACATGATGTTTGCGAGTCCTTTTATATATTCTTTAAAATACATCTTTAAAAAAATCAAATAACCAGCTTTTATGTAATTTAAACTATTTTAGTTTTTATATACTATTTTGCAAGGTGGCACAAGTCCCAGTGTGCAGACACTGACATTTCAGCTTGTTCTGATAGAACTACAGCCTGCTTATGTTCTTTCTTTCCTGGAAGCACATGTGGGATCAACAAAACTATATAAAATGGACTCCAGATCACCATTTGATTATTTTGACATAATGTACTTCTCACCATTCACTTATTTTTTTGTTGAGAGTGAAAGCAAGAGCCTGCAGTGGTCTTTACCACTAAATCTTTTGAGAAACGTAACAATTTTCCAAATGCCAGCAACCGTAAAGTCTTTCAGACTTAACAAACATGTATGAGTTGTTTTCAGTTTGGATATATGTTTAAAATAACACAGAATAGTTGAAAAGCAATTTCCTTTTTTAGTGGGCAAACTGACTGGTACAATTTAGGGAGACTGAATTTTCTCTCTCTGTGCTGCAGATGTGCTTAGTTCTGATCTGTATAATGGCCTATTTATATTTACCTGCCCATGTAAAATTAATTTTACTCAGCAAATGAAAGTAGAGTTGTTGTTTTCCTCCTGTACTAAAAGCATTCTTACAATGTTCTGAGAGTTCCTCCTAATTCTTCTTTTTCAACCTTTTGGTTTTTATTTAAAGAAGTAGACGGTCAGCTATAGTGAGCACTTTCACAAATAGGATGAAAGGCAATTAGAAGTGTGCATGAGAGACCAAGATTTGCATACCACCATCAATTTTATGGTTTCCTTCTTAGTTCTCTTGCAGATTACAGCCAATAAACCCATCAATGATTAAATGTAGAGGTTCCATTAGTGATGAAGAAACTGATGTTGTATTATATATGCAGTTGTAACTGTTTACTTTCTGATATTTCCTTTTTCTTTGCTTTTATTTTAAATATTTCAGATTCCAGATGGTCTGAGAAAAAAACTACGTATTGAAATACATTCAGCAGTCCGAATTAAGTCAGTTGAATCTATTCCTAAAATTCCTGTATCTCTTACACTGCAACCCAAACAGAACTTAGTGAGTTGATATTCTTGGTCACATATTTGTTTGTATCTTGGAAAACTGATAATGTTGCTCTGGTCAAGTTGGGGGCGGGGGTTATGTTTATTGTTTTCATTTGTTAGATGAGAGTTTGGAAGTTATCTATCATGTATGACATAATTCCAAAGGAATTTCTTTTTTTAATAATTCCTTGCTTTTTCTTTTTTCTATGTAAGTTTAAATTAAGAAGATGCTATCATCTGCTTAAACAAGGCTTATCTAGTAATACTATTTTGGTTTTTGATCAATGATACTGTAAACATCAAGCCATTAAATTTTGTTTTGCACTTGGTAAATATTTCAAATACTTTGGCATGCTGTCTGTAACAATTTTCTATTTAAATAAACTGGTAGAGGTCACAGAGGGTGGAGGAAATAAAACTTCTGAATTTTGACTCCTAGTTTCCTGAAGCTATTAGAGGAACACTGTATAGTACCTTTTAAATTATAAGGTCTTCCATTATTCTCAAATTGTGAAAATATCTGATGTCTTTCTTGTTAAAAAGGATGTTGACATGAAGGAGAAATGGCATTGGTAGGCAATGATACATTTTGTTTAATTAGGTCTCAAACATAAACAATTGCTGTCAAAATAGTAACAATAATCGGTAATAATTTTGCATCGACCCTCATCTGCAGTACATTAATACTACTTCAAACCTAGCAAATTTTAAGTGTATATATTTAAGCCTATAAAACCAAACACAAAAATAGAAGAAGAATCATAGAGTTAAAGAGGAAATGCCCATTGTAAGTCTTCTGGGAGAAGACATGCTTATACTCTTGAAACATTGCAGTGCCCAGTGGATTTCCTAAGAACGACAATTGCAGTAAAATTATTACAATTTTTTTATGTGCTATTTAGTTTTTTGCTTCCTTTCAATTTTTCTTTTCCTTATGCTAAAGATTTAATTTTCTAGAGTTTTATCATTGAATCCCTCTGTTTTTCTCTAAGCAAGACATACCTAGTCTTCTGAGTGAGCAGCTGTGACAGTAAGAACATACTTAGTACCAGTTCTCACAGTCTGTCAGATGTAGCTCTGGAATGACATATTTCTTCATAAGATACTGTATGCTTGTTTCTATGTGACACTGGCCTGATTATTTCCCATGTTAGCTGCGCCTCAGAACTTCAAATACAGCACTTCCCATCGTAGCAGGGCTTATGCAGGTTTGTTCTTTATCCCAGAAATTCTAATTTGGTTTCTTACCTACAGAGGAATGGTTGAACTGCATTATTTTTTTATATTGGATTTAGAACAAGTATTCTGGCAGTAATCTGCTAAAATTGTAAAAAGCAGTTATGTGTGCTTTGGTATGTTTTAAATACAGATTTCTCCCTTTCCTTTCTAATTCAGTTGAAGTTTTTTTAGTTCTTGGAAAAAAACAGACATGCAGAAAGAAATGCAACAGTACCTTTCATTTTCCTTTCTGAACACTGCTTCCGTGATCTCGGTTGATTCCCCCTTTTTTAGACAGGAATTATGCTTCTCTGATTAAGAACTCAGCCAAGAGATAGGCGATCTAGACTCAATTTCTTTTTCTGTTCCATTTATCTACGTGATCTGGGGTAAGTTGTTTGGTCTCTTTGCCTGCCTGTTGAAGTTTGTTGTTGGTGACCCTGACCTGGATGATTCCAGGGTTCTTTGTATAGGAAGCAAGGTATATGGGGAAGAGAGGGGTGTAGTGAGCACGCAAAGTAAATCACAGGTCAATATTGATGCATACCCTGGGTGCTATTTCAAACCCAGGAGCTGAGTAGTGCTCTTGGATCTGGCAATACAGATAAGTAAAACAAGAATAAAAGCTTTTGCTTGCCCTCACATCAGTGTTCCAAAGATAAAATCTTTAGAGGTGGTGGAAGATTCGACCCTTGCCCTAGCAAGGGCTAGACAGATCCTTTTCATAGAGCAGTTGATAGAAATGGTGTTTGTTGGCAAAATGCCATTTTCTAAATAAATAAAACTCTTATATTCTTCCATCTCTTTGCTACCATAAAAAACCAAATGCCTCATGCATACAAAGAGAACAGTCTTACTTACTAACACCTTGTTTTATTTCCCTCTTTCTTTTTTCCTGTTTAGCATAAAGATATATGTGAAGATGATGTTAAATCTGCTTTCAGTTCTTGGCTGCAGGATTCCACTACTGATGATCACCCATGGATAATGCCAAACAGAGACTGTATACATCTGTCTGTTAAAGAAGGTAAGGATTATACGGTCCTGTGCTGTAGCTGTCTTAACTGTCCATTATGGAATTTACTTAGTAAGTATGTCATTTAATCTCTTTATACACTATTTAACATAGTAGATACCTCTTTACAGTGAAACTGTAAGCACGAATTATGCTTTAATACTGATTAACATTTTTTTATTCTTTAATTTTGGATTATATCATAGTAATTCAAAATACACTAATCTGTTTCATCTTGTGAGGAATAAAAACTGAATTTGTTTGGAATTTTAATAGTTGTTCCTTGGGTTTTTACAGGACTGGAGGAGTTTGTCCTTAGTGTAGTGCATCCTGCGCCCGTTGAAGAAAAGAAGTGTGAGAATATTTTTATACTGGGTCCCAGTTTGCTGCAAAAGACTAATATACAAGTAAATATCACATAGTATCAGGTATCAAGTAATTTAAATTGTTATATTTGGTTAAAAATATATTACATTTCATATATAACATATTTTGGTTTCCCTTTTTAAATAAATAATGTCAGTCTGTTTATTAAATTGTATCTGCATTCTTTATAAACTGTTTTATAGCTTGAGGCATTGGTGAGATTCCAGGCATGCCACACTTGTTATTGAATTTCATAGTCTGTATCAGACTTTCAGAAAACTCAATTAAAGCAGAGGAAAGTCAGTATTGTCCAAGTTTTAACATACTATCCTTATACTTAGTTGTTCTTTCCCTTAATACCTAAACCACTGTAAAGTCACTTCACAGTGTATCTGGCAGGAAGAGCTTGTTCTGACAAAGATGAGACGTTTTGCCCATTGAGACCTACCAAGCTCACACTGCCTTCTCTTTTATATGGTTTCTGTGCCTTCTGTTTCTTCAGTCTTTCCTTCCTCAGCAGAATAAATATTTCTATTTAATATTAGGATTACTGTTTCCATTAATAATTCTGGTTGAACCAGTGTCCATGACTCCAAGGTTACAGTTACAGGAGGGGGATAACATTTTTTCATTTTTAAACTGGTACAGTTAAATTTTAGCGGAGAATTAAGGTGTCCTCTTTTGGCTGTTTAGAATAGAATTTTTCTGCAAAATTTAGGATTCCTGTTCAAAAAAAAGTAAAACAAGAGCTTTATTTCTACTGGTAGAAGAGAAGTACAAGAAGACTTCTACAAACTGTGCTAGTAACTGGTACTAAGATGAAAGGGCAAAGTGCATTTCTTAATAGCACTATCAGCATCTCCTACCAGCCCTTTCTTATCTGTGAACCTCTCCGTTAGCCCTGTTTGACTACCCGGCTTTCCGTACTAGCTCCCTGGTGAACTAAGCTGAAAAATTCATGCAGGTGAAAAAAGCCAGATGTTTTGTCAGGTTACCTTTCAGCCAGGTCAGACTCCTGGTCTGATTTACTATCATGCCTCACAAGTGCTCCTGCCAGCACAACACGGGAGGGCATAGGAGAAGGAACAAGTAGTTACAGGTAGGGAAAGAGATGATGGGCTGCATAATCTGGTATAAACAGCACTTGGACTAACATCTAATCATAGGTTGTTGCATGACTGTAAACACTGGATTGTATTTTGGAAATAGTTGTATCTATGCCATTTTACCAATGCTTTTTTTCTTTCAAGCACAATAAGCTTCAGCAAAGCATACATGCGATATTTTATTTACACAATTCAAAAATGGCTAGTCACTTCTATACCCTTCTTCTGTAGTTATATTTAATGTAAAGTACTAACTTTTTCCTTTGTTATAGGTTCTTTTATATCCTCTAACTAGAAAAGCTGATGGTGACAGCCAGCTGCCTATGTGTGATACAGACAGGAACCTTCCTTACCACAAACTAAATGATTTAGGGTGAGACATTTTCATGGTAGAAAACATGGGAGGGAATGGGAATTAAAAAAAAAAAAAAATATTGGTGGAAATGCAGATCTTTTGAACACTAAGCCAGATCAAATAAACCTCTGCGTCTTTTGGCTTGTGTCAGGTTCAGACCTTACCCTAGTATATGCAGATGGTTAATTTTGTTCCCTGAATAGTCTTACTGCAGTGAATAGAAAACTTCACGTGACTGAAGTTACTCACGTGCTGAGAAGTTCACCATGTCTGACAGTAGGATGGGAGGTCTCAGAACTGCTTAAGTTTCAGAAGAAATACTGAAAGCTCAGTGGCTCCTGGTGTGCTTCTAAGTAGTATGAAACAGACTCTACGTAGCAGTAAGGGATACTGGGGTTGTTTAACTAGGGTTTCCAAATGAAGCAAAACTTATGATATGTTGCAGTCTATCTGCCAATCCCCTTCTTATAATAACTTATACCTGTTTACTTGTTTAACTGCATTTAATAGTGTGGGTCTCAAAGAAACTTAGTTTCTACAAGTTTTATCAGAATTGTCACCTGAGGAGAGAAGTGCAGTCGTGTGTCCATTGGTAAAATGTGCAATGTAAGCTCAGCAGCTACTTGGTTAACCTGCTAGGTGACCAGTGGCAGAGCTGTGGTCTGGAACTAGCCATAGGACATGCTGGCTCTTCCCAGCATATAAATTAGTAATATGTAAAGCTGTGGTCATTAGTAGAAGGAAAGACAGTGGTACCATGTACCAAACTTGAAGTAGGGATGGGGCAGAGGGGACTTGAGAGACTTGGAGCATTGTGGTAGTATGCTATCAGCGTTGTAAAAGGCAACTGAGAATATTACTGAGGCATTGTGAAAAGCAACTGAGCATATTATTATTGAAGAGGGAACGGGAACTGATATGGGGGTAGCGTGGTAGGGATGGGATGTGGTAGGGAAGTTAGAAACCAGGATTTGTTTCTTCATTCCATTTCTCATGGAACATTTTTGTTTAAAGTTGAAATACGAAACTGATAGCCTTGCTGTCTCTGGACCTGAAAGGAGCACTGTTGTCTTGAAAGTCACAAAGATTTAGGACCAGTGAAGGATAAGGATGTCTTTAAATGAACTATGTGTTGCTATATTTGTGAAAAGGCTGAGAAGTTTTCTGACTCAGGCATGCTCCATGTTTTACCAATTTGTTACATTCCTTAGTAGGTTGTTGCTCAGACACTCAAATAGATGAAGCCCCAAAAGATGGTTAGCTCTTACCTTCTGAAAGGTACCTCATGCTAGGATGGTGTACAATGACTAGATAACCCTTCCATTGTGGGGCTGTTCTGCAGTGTCTGTCTGTGTCCTCTGTGTCACCACTGCAGAATAAAGGTGCTGTCCCTTCAGACTGAATTGTCTTTAGCTTTTTTTGAAAAGGTGACATACGTCACAATGTGTCAGCATTGAAACTTCACCATACTGCAAGCTATTACTATTTACATCATGTGTACTGGTCCTACCCTAGGCTGTTTAATGTTTTATTTGCTCTGCAGAGGAGTGGACAAAGTAGGAACATCTTCCTTTGAACACATAAGCCACAGTCTTCTGGGGCGTCCATTATCTCAAAAGCTGGCTGCTATTTCTGTGGGACTGCGAAGTGGAGGGGTGCTTCTTACAGGAGGAAAGGTACACACTTCTCTACCTTCTGCTTGCAAGCCCTCCCAGGTTGTTTTCCATAGTTACAAAACTGTTTTCCTTAGTTTTCTTTGATACCTTGCAAATTGCAAAGAATTAAAGAACAAGCTGAAAAAAGAGCAGTTAACTGAACAGTTAATTCAGTAAAAGTTTATATTATATATATGTATACGCATTATATGCACACTTCATCAAAATATATTCATATTTCATGTGTATATATATAATATAATGTAAGTTTTAACGATTGCTACCAATGCAATTTCAATTTGTTGGCTTAGGGGGTTAATCTGCTTTGTGTTTATACTATAAGAAATACTTCTTGTCTCTGAAATATTTGAATGAAAATAAGAATATAGTATTTTCTCCTGTGTTCTAACATAAAATGGCAGTGGAGTTGATACTCTTATTTTCCTGTTGCCTGTTATGGTCATCCATTTAATATCAAATTCCACTGAAACTAGCAGGTGTCTTAACACTGAACTCAGTGGAATCAGAACACTATCTGTAGTGGATGTATCCACTCTGAGTTTGTTTATACTTGTTTCACTCCAGGGCTTTGGTCTCTGCCAAATGATACAAAGACAGAATATGTATATACTTTTGGTGAGGAATAACACCAGTGTGCATACAGCTTTCCCAGATTGTTAACTTATGTATGCTGTGACAAAAACTCCACAGAAACATAAGGAACTAGTTCTGTCAATTTACATTAGGTCACATTTATTTTTGTAGGGAAGTGGAAAGTCAACATTAGCAAAGGCCATCTGCAAAGAAGCATTTGATAGACTGGATGCTCATGTGGAAGTAATTGATTGTAAAGCTTTAAGAGGTATGATAATTTTTTTTTTAATCTGAAGTGTTTGCTGTATGATGAAGCAGCACAATTATGAAGTTCTTATATTTAGTCTGAATAATTTTTCCAGTATTATCGTTGCTTTTGCAAGGGTATTTGATGCCCTGCAATGAACATCTTTAATAGTCTGATGAAAATACGGCTGCCGTAAGCTTATTTCACGCTTTTATCAGTTTCCATTCCATGTACCACCACCAAATTCAAACCATGCTTGCCATGCTTATTTCTAATTGTTACAAAATAGGAAGAAGTTACAAGTTGAACTGTGTGTTTTTTCAGCTGTGCTGGCTGGAACAAATGTTACATTAACAAATCATAGATGTTAAAGCATACCTGTATTACTGAGTGACGACACAGACACCAAAGAAGGATGGAACAACCAGCTGAAACCTGATTTATGATGGCATATTTACTAACCTAGTGTATGTTGACAATAGTCATCTAACACTCATGATTATAAATGATGATAAGATGAATCCTTAGGTTTTGTGAGTTCAAAATAAGTATTTTGCACCAAAGATGGAAGAGGACAAAAAAAGGCTTTTTTTTTTAACTCTTTCATTTACCGGCTTTCCTAAATAGTCTTGGTGTCACAGAGGCAGAGAATACTCAGTGGTCTGCTTACAGAGCCTGTATATTGCATGGCTATCTCTTTTGGCTTAAGTCCCTACTAAGTTCCTTGCTCCAGAGAAAAAGGGAAAGATCGATAAAGAGCTAGGTCCTTCGCTTTGAAAGATCCTTCCAATTGCGGGACTCTTTAGTAGCTAATTTAGAATGCTGCTGATACTGCTCTGTTTTTAACTGTCTAGAAATTAGACCTGTAGGCTTCTATAGTGGTTAGTGAAAGATGATTAATCTCATTTTAGACAGGTGGATCCTTCTAGTACTTTTTTAACAGAAGGTGTGGACTCTTTTCTTACTGACTGTTGACTCTGGTTTAATCTTGGTACTTGGATTTATAGGAGTAAAGTTAAGCTACATGAATCAAAACATTGTAGTATTACATGAGTATTATGTAGTCAGTCTAATGATTTTTTTTCCTGATATGTTTGTCATTAAAATTGTACTTCTGTTTTAGGAAAAAGATTAGTAAACATAAGGAAAAATGTGGAAGAAGCTTTTTTAGAGGCAGCATGGAGACAACCATCCGTTCTTTTGATGGATGATCTTGATCACATTGTTGGAGTACCTTCTGCACCAGAACATGAGAACAGTCCTGAAACCATTCAAAGCAATAGACTTGCTTATGGTAATACTGTGCTACCTGTGTCTGGATAAAAATATAATGCAACTTAGAATTTCTTTCTTCTGAATTGTACTGTCCTACCTGGACAATTCTTTCTGTATCATTATTGCCTCTGGACCATGTGGTATTCCATAGCAGGGAATCACAAATTATGGTATGTAGACCATTTGTAGCCCATTTGTGGACAACTAGCTGAATCAAAACAGTCTACTCTAGAGGTTGGAGTAGTCATTGCCAATGACGTACACCACCACTGCTGCTGGTAATGCTTGTTGTCAGTACCACTGACAGTGGCGGAGGCTTCTCGGTTCCTTTTTGTATTGTTCATGCACTCAGATACATTGCAATTGCTTACAAATTACAGATGAATCTTTAACTGATAATTATTGATAAGATCAATATTATAATTGAAATATCCTTAAAATTGATCCTATTTTCCATAATTATTATTTATAATTGCAGAGATACATAAATTTGATACTTATTGATGTTTAGGACAAGCTTCTTTTAGCTGAATACTGACTTCTTTATCATCCTACTTGGTATGCTTTGCAGAACTTCTATTTTATTTTACAATGTAATAATCCACAGATTTTAAAAATAAGATTATCAGTTGTAGTTTGACATCCTATACACGGTTCCTTTTTATTCCATAGAATCTAGGCAGTGATAAGATGCAAAATAAAATCAAATTTAACGATCAAGATTAATATCTTTATTTTTTTTAGCTGTATTCAACTATGTTCATGTAAAATTAAAGCCATAGCAAAAAATATCTTCCATTTCTTAGCTGAGTTTGAGGGAGTTAGCACAATTTTTTATTAAATTACTGCTGAAGTTCAGAAAATCTTACTATCATTACTTTTTCAAAAATATGCACTTAAGTTATTTGCAGAATTGTTTGTGTTTCATATTACTTTTTTTACAGGTGTAATGCATACAACAGAGGCTTAGAGTTTTAAAGATTATTCCTTGAAGATCTACCTTGCATCTATAATTTCTCTGACTTTCATATATTATTTTTTCCTAGATTGCTTATTTCTAGGCTTAGCATCTGTTTTTCTTCTTACAACTTTCCCTTTCATGTTTGCAGGGAGGGAATAGTATTTGTGGGACAGTGATCATAGTGGACCCAAAAAAATCCACATTTAATATCCTGTGGTAGATATCATCAGTGATGTTACAAATTTAGCTTTTAAAAAGCACTTCTGAAGGCATTTTATTAACGGACTGTACTGTCCTAGAAAAAATAACTATACATCTTTTATTTTTTTAATTTTAAAAAAGCGCCTGTAAACATGGGAATAAAACAAGTATATATTAAGATGTTACATTTTGTGTGCCCTAATGCTGCTCTCCAGTACAGTAGAAATGTCTATTATGAAATGTAGACTCTTTTGTTATTTTACAATTCATGGAGCAATGTCTTCTGTGTTTAGTTTTGAAAGATCTGATAAAAGAAATTATTTCCATGGGGAGTTTGATTGCATTAATTGCCACAAGTCAGTCTGAACATTCCCTACATCCTTCCCTGGTTTCAGCTCAAGGAACTCACATATTTCAGTGCTTCAAATGTATCCGATCTCCAGATCAGGTAAATTCAGGTAAAATGGTTAACATGCTGTTTGCCTTCTCTGCAGCCTCAAATACAGTACTGCAACAGCTGCAAAAATAGTGGGTTACACCCGAAGATGAGAAAAAAATCTGGAAATCTTAGGAGTTCTTTCATGATACTTAAATACCTCAGAACTTCTATGTGTCATTATAAAGTTTTAAAAGAATAAAACTGATCCAGTGAAAGCTCCCAGTTGGCCCCACTGTCATCTTCAGTGGTGAGAGAAGGGTGGATTCAGAGGACATTTCAGTTCAACGTAAAACAAGTCAGGTTGTCTAACATAGGTGAGATATACATGTCTCCTTGTTACCTGTAAGGGCATTCTAGAGGAGCAGATTTGAAAAAACATGTAAGTCACTACAGTTACATAAATGAGATGAAACCTGTGTGTTTTTTCACTGCTCAGAGGAGTAAGTATGTCCCTAGAACGTGTATTTTAAAAATGTTATTAAAACTGAAAGTTAATTTTATGGGAAGGTTTTGGGTTGGTTTCCTATACTAATTATATCCCTCTACTTTTGAATATAGTCCCTTTTGAAAAGTAAAAAGGATAGAGGAAAGACTAAACAGTGTAACTTCATTGCAGACACACTGTACCTGTGCATGCCCTAATGACATGACACAGACATGGCAGCTCATTTGTATTTAACACAACTTGTTCCTGCCTGCTTGTCTTCTGTCACAGGCTAGCGATTGAAGGCCACTGAGGAGGGAATTCTGTGTTAGAGTGTAGCTTTCTCCCACTTCCTGCAAGTCTGCTTTTATCATTTTTAATACTAAGACATGAATAAGGACAAGACATCACTGGAAAAGTCAGGATCTCAAAAGATACCAAATTATCTGATGTATTTTTATGTAATGCAATATTCATACCAGCAAAATGAAAGATGTTCCTTTTCCTGTGAAGCAGAAAAAATGGGTGTAAAACCATAGAATCTGGGGGTGGAGGGTTGTTTCATTATTACTGTTGGTTTTAAGATAGCTGTGGCAAGGTAAACATTTAAAGTTATAGAACTGGTGAATTTATTGAAATTCACGTGAAGAACTAACTTTTGTTTATATTCATGCCTGCTCAGATTTTGTTATTTGAAGGTTTGGTGAAATGTAAATATTTAAGGAAATTTTAGTAACTCTCATGTATTTACTTTTTGAATTTCTAAAATCCATGCTGCACAATTCTGTTTTTCAGAAGCAAAGATGTGAAATGCTGTATTCCATAATAAAAAAGAAATTGAATTCTGATACAAAGAAGTTCTCTGATCTTGACCTCCAGTGTATTGCAAAGGAAACGGAAGGTTTCGTTGCTAGAGATTTTACTATGCTCGTTGATCGTGCCATTCATGCCTGTGTTTCCAACCAGAATACATTTCAAAATGGTGGTATGTTGACAACAAAATCTCTTGTTTCATATTCTTACTTCTGTTATCCAGAACCTGTGGAGTAATACAGAAATAAAATGCCAGTTTTTATGTTTTATGTTTAAAATGTATTTGTTATATATTGTGAGGAATTTGTTACTGGTCGGCCGTGTGTTCTTTTTTTTTGTTCAGGATTTTTTTTTTTTTTTTTGAGCAGAATTGAATCTGTCAACTGTAGATTTTCAGAAAGCTCTAAAAGATTTTACTCCATTAGCTCTGAGAAATGTCAACCTTCATAAACCTAAAGACATTGGCTGGGACAGGATTGGTGGCTTAAGAGATGTGAAGCAGATACTTATGGATACCATTATGTTACCTGCAAAGGTACTCAGTTCTTTTAAATTAGTTACTTGAATTTTATACATAAAGTTAGTAGGAGAAGAATGATTTTTAAGGTGTGACACAGTATTTGACAGAAAGACAACAGGTATGATTTTAAGCTACTTTTGTAGCTTCCCAGTCTTCAGCTGTCTTGAGCTACTGGAAAACTCTTTCCCCTTCCCCTTCCCTCTTCCAAATACAAAAGACAATGGCTTATGCTTTTCTACAGGTCAAGTGTTGCTCTAAAATATTGCAGTATTGCTAACATCATCTTTGCTACTCTCTTTATTGCAGGGTTTGTGATTAGGCTCTCTAAAGATAACATTTCCAGCTGTCTTCTGCAGTGCTTCTGCTAGAAGAGTATTCTGTTTTGGATAAATGACAATCCATCAATTCCCCTTTATTTTACTTTGGCCTTTCTGCCTTGCTTAAAACTTTCAGCATTGAGATGAGCCATCCATTTCAGTCTTCAGAGAAATGACTGAACAGTTTTCTGTATAATGCACAGAATCTTTTATTGTATACTTATGTAATTTGATCATATCAGTTGGTGATTAAAATAGGAATTTAGAAGTACCAGTATGGACATTATAAAGCTCTAGTGCATCTCTGTTCTGTCCTGTTTCCTCTTGGTAGAAGATGCCACTTGTTTGCATTTTAAGTACCTATGAAGCCTAGGAACCCACTTCAGCCCCAAGTAAATTAACAACAGTCCAGATAAGCTCTTGTGATAATAATGTGGATAAAAGAAATTAGACTCATTCTGTTTAGACAAAAATCAACACTAGTCAGTGATGTTACAGTACACTGCAGAATAATTACGTATTTTAGAGTATGTCTTGTTGAAACTCTTTTCCAGTATCCAGAATTATTTGCCAACCTGCCCATACGACAGAGATCAGGAGTCTTGCTGTATGGAGCACCTGGAACAGGAAAAACACTGTTAGCAGGAGTAGTTGCTCGAGAGAGTGGAATGAATTTCATCAGCATCAAGGTAGCAAGATTTTGAAGATTAATTGATTCATTTTATTAACTGCGTGAAATAGCTTAACATAATACCTGTGAGTATGTGCTTGTGAGGGCAAAATACCAAAGAAAGAAACTCACATTTAAAACGTGGTATGTCTCTGGATATCCTACCGTCTGGCTTCTGGAACTTCACAGTTTTATACTGAGATTTTTTTGGTATAATTATTCATAAAATTTAATTAGATGTTCTTAGTTTCCCATTTTTTATAAAAAGATCCTGGATTTTCATTCCACTGGACAATGAAGTTGAGCAATGCATTTTAAACATATTTTCAAAATACAGTGTAAGCCGTTGCCTTATGATACTGTAACACATGTTCTGTTGTACTAGAAAAATGGAAATTATTACTTTAAAGTACGTTGGAATTCTTCTTTTGGCTTATCTAGACCCCTCGGCTCTTCCATTCAGACATGCCACTCTCCTGGTTACAAGAAAATTCACTCTAGTATATAAAATATATGCTGATGTTGAATTACACATTAAAACTAAGAAACATATCATGAATGTTCTTCTCTGATATTTTTTTTTTTAGGGACCAGAGCTGCTCAGTAAATACATTGGAGCAAGTGAGCAAGCAGTTCGAGATATCTTTAACAGGTTGGCTTTGTAAAGATTTGAGATGTTATCAGTGAATTTTGCTGGTTGTCCTAGGAGAGACCTGGCATCAGATCACAAAAGCATCTGAAATAATTAGTTGTGCAGACCCACATGTTCAGACCTTGGCAAGTTCAACTTGACTGTCATTATTTAAGAACTGAGCATTTCAGCTCGGATCAGGGGTGCGCTTTTGAAACTGAACTCCCAGTTCTCTCCATTTACAGTGCATTTGTTCACATCACAGAACTGTCTTGGAGAACACACACTGAATGCGTTTGATTCAGATGATTCCAGGAGACAGTCGAGTGTTCTCCAACTAGTAACGAACACTCAGTACATAGGATCATACTAGACTTGGTATTGAGGTCCTTGGTGCCAGTTGTTTTTTATCAGTGCTCACTGATGTAAACATAACCTACATAGCCTTTGCTTCTCATGTGGTTTACAGTGTAGGCAGTCTTTGTGTTAGGTGTACATAAGCCAAGACCTCATCTGCAGCGATTGGATTTTAGAGCTTTCGTGTATATTAACACGACAGTTGAGTACTTCAGAAATTATGGAGTGCAAGGTATGTCATAAAATGAGCAGTGATTCCATTGTGATCCAATTCTTCAGAACCTCTTAATTTCTACAGAAAACAGATTTTCTGTTCGCTCATTAATAACTGTTCTCTGAAGCAAAAATCCTGTAATATTCCTAAGCAGTTTTACCTGTGACCCAAACTTAAACGGAATTTAAATATTGCCTTTTTTTTTTTTTTTTTCCTTTTAGAGCTCAGGCAGCTAAACCTTGTATCGTTTTCTTCGATGAGTTTGATTCTATTGCTCCTCGCCGAGGTCATGACAACACAGGAGTTACCGACCGAGTGGTTAACCAACTGTTGACTCAGCTAGATGGTGTGGAAGGCTTACAAGGTAATAACTCATCTGTGTGCTCCTTTTTATGCAAAAGTTTAGCAGATGTTAATGACATTTTTCTGCACTTTCCTAAGGGGTTTATGTGCTAGCTGCTACTAGTCGCCCAGATTTGATTGACCCTGCTTTGTTAAGGCCAGGTCGACTGGATAAGTGCCTGTACTGTCCACCTCCTGATCAGGTGAGGAAACAAAACATTTTACGTGAGAGGCGAGTTAAAAAAATCAATCTAATGGGCTTTGTTCTCTTTTTCTTTATATTCAGTGGCATTTCAAACCTGGACAAAGTGGACTTGATTGCCCAGCTCCAGTTATACAACAGTATAAATTCACTGATTTTAGGGTCAATGTGTTTGCATAAAACTGGGGAAGGACAAGGCTGTTTACCACAGTCTTCAAGATCAAATCACGTTCCTATGGATATAGCTGATTTAAAAAAAAAAAAATTTAAAAAGGAAATTAGTCTGCAGAAAGAAATTGGATGCAGGGTAGTGTTTATCATGTTCTGCATCTTTCTCTGAATTACAAGTCCAGTGGATCTGCTATTTGCTTGAAGTGATGAATCATAGCCATTGCTAACCCAACTCTTGAATTATCTGAAGTTTTCAGAGCAGTTTTATTCCAAATTCAGTCGATCCCACTCTTTTTTATCTACATTTAATTTGGAACATTCAAGCTCTTTTTAAGTCAGGTGTGTCACTAGTTAGAAAAGGGATGCTTCCTACTGATTTTAGTGGGGTTTGGATCAGGCCTTTGAGGCTGTGCAATGTGTCTTTGATTCCCCATTTTATGAGAAAAATTAGTGCTGTTCATTTTCAGATTAGTTGGCACATATAACAAACAACACATCATTTCATTCTGAAACTCACATGAAGACGATCTGTGCCTTAAGAACACAGGTGTACCCTCTTTCCACCCCCCAACCCCCACCCCCACCCCTTTTTTTTTTTTTTTTTTAAACTTCTGGTTTAGAAGATGATCGTTCAGGTATATAGAAGTTTTTCACTTTTGCCATACTTCTCTTTGCAAAAGGACATATGAGTAGCAGAGTTCACCTTCATATTTTTATATATTTCATATATAAAAATCCCAGATATTAACTGGATATTTAGAGAAATTTATTTCTCTGTATACTGCGTTTGGTACAGTTTCTTTTAGACTATTCAAGAAAATGTAACAAAATGTATGCCTATATTTTAAAGATTGATTACCGTACAGTATGTCCTATATGTTATAAGGGTAATATCTTCTTTAAAAAAGATCCTTCCTCTCTAGATAGGAAGTTGCTTGTGACAGGGCAAAAGCACTATCTAGCAATCAGGACAAGGAAAATAGCAGGTTGCTTTACTGACATTTTATTTTTTCTCCCTTTTTACAGAATTCACGCTATGAAATATTAAATGCTCTCAGTCATTCCTTGTCCTTGGCAAAGGATGTGGACTTTCAGGATTTGGCAGCAAAAACAGAACAGTTCACAGGGGCTGACCTAAAAGCGTTACTGTACAATGCCCAATTAGAGGCAATCCATACTAATTTAGGTTCAGGTTTAACACAGGTAAATAAAACTGGTATAAAAGAAGTCTTTCCTCTCTGTATTTTGATGTTGATATGTTTGAAAAAGTTACATTTTATCCATGTTTTTTTAGCAAAATTATGTTTAATAAGATTTAGTTTTCCTGTATTTATATACAGAGGATTAAAATCTTAACATGTTTGCAGAAAAGTGCAAGAATAATGTAACAAATAGTTTAAATACTTCTTAAACACAAGTTTTTTTATTTTATGGTAGGTGTTTAATGTTAAATAGATTTATGTAAACCAAATCTGTTTATCATTGTTGCGAAGAATGACTGACAGATCAACAGGGGGGATCCCACTCAGAGTTTCTTAGGAGCAACTAGCAAATTCCAATTTTGAGGTGCCTCCTTTTGGATGATGGAGGAAGCAAGGAACTGGTGGGTTTTGTGGAGTTGTTCCAACAGATTCAGGGTGATCTGAGGTCAGGAGAGAAGTGGAAAGAGAATGGTTATATCTTAAGTGGCCTGGTCTGGCTCATCTTCCAGGCACCAGCTAATACTTGCACTTCCAAGGTACAGGATCCCACTCTTGGTTTATATCCCTTACATGACTGACAGGTCCTTTCCTCTTTTAGCCTCTATTCAGCCACCTCTCCTCACATTTTTCATGCCTGTCTTCTGGTTCTATCTGGAAAGGGGTGGGCATGGCTTCCACCACTCAGAGGTCAAAGGGAAGAGTTGGGTCAGCGGTGCAAAAGCAAGGAGACCTCTTGGGTTCTTTTTGCCCCAGCTGTTACCAAGGGATGCAACTCTTATTATTGGGAGGGATCTCCAGCATATCTTCCTTAATCTCTTCACTTGTAGCATCAGTAAGTAAGTAGCTGTAAGGTTACCTGATGGTTATCTGTCATTAGAGGAGGCCATTGTCTAAGGCAGTGGTCTCCCGAGTGGCGTGCACCCATCCCAGGTGAGGCACAAGACAATCCATGGAGGTGCAGGAAGAAAGTATTAGAACTCGAATAGTACATGCATGTAAATTACAAATAAATAAAAACGCATATATTTGGTGGAGCGTGCTCAGAAATTTTTTACTGATACGGGTGTACAACCAAAAAGGTTTGCAGACACCAGTCTAAAGCAACAACTGTGATTTCCACATCAGCACTGAAAATGTGTTGATTATGACTAAAGATGAGTACAGCAATTAGGCACTGTAAAAGTAGACTCACCGCAGTCTCCTAGAGCACTTTACACAAGATACTAAATTGCCCGAAGGAAGTGGTTGAGACAGAAGTGATACAGTGCTACAACAGAAAATATACATGAAGTTTCCCAACACTTGCTGTTACTGAGTGAGACAGTTCAAAGCAAACAAATAAAACCTTGGGATTATCTCCTCAGTTTATTTTTCTAGCATGAAAACAGAGGTTCTACTTAAAGGCATTGGATTTTCTTACTGAAACATTTGGAAACGTACTCCCAGAGAAAGATTACTAGAATCAAATGTAAATTGATACTTTCATTTGCACTGTATATGAAATTTTTAAATGTATTTCAGATTGCAATTAGTTATGAGTTAACACTGCTAATGTTCTGTTCTTTGTCACAGGATTTTGGTTCTAGTTCTGATAGTGACTTCAGTCTGTCTTCCATGGTTTTTCTAAACCACAGCAGTGGCTCAGATGATTCGGCAACAGATGGAGAAGCAGGGCTAGAGCAATCTCTTATTTCTTTAGACATGTCTGACTTGCTTCCTGAAGATCCAAGGTCCAACATGTATCGTCTTTATTTTGGAAGCTCTTACGAATCAGAGCTGGGAAATGGAACTCCTTCAGAACTGGTAAATTACTTACTTAGTATTTTGAATTTTCTAAATATCATCAGCTGTGAAGCAGAAAAACTGAACTAGGCAAATGGCATGGTTTTATAAATACAACTATGTCTCCTTTGACCTTCAAACTGTCTTCATCCTGTACCTTGTGGTCTACAGTGGGGAGGAAGATGGAAGGATGTTATCTGACAAAATACAGTACGGACTTCTCTGCAACTTTGCAGGACTTTAAAATCAAAATACCAAAATACTGCTTAATACCTTATAATCAGGCAAACTGCATTTATACTAGATCTTGCTGTGTGGTCTAATGGCTTGGTGCATTCCAAAGTTTATTACTAAAACAGTTTTCGACTTTTTGGTGGCGGTTTTTTTTTAACTTAGTTTTATTACTGAACAATGACCATCCAGCTTTCAAGAATTAAGTCATAATCTTAAGAATCAACAAACATTTTTCAGTTTCCAGTAAAGTGTGCATTAATGGAATAATCTGACCATGGAATTGTGTAAACAACAGAAGTAAACCTTAGCTTCTGTCGTTGCTCTTAAGAAGCAGAATTGCTGTTGTGGTAGTATCACGTTGCACAGAAAGCAGCATGTTCTCTGGCTAGCTTGCAGACGGGGATGTGCAGGTTGGCTACCCAGCACCTGCATAGTGATCAGCTGGCCAGCTCCTCTCCCTTGGTTTGCCAGGTAGGCAAAACAGGATACGCTGCCTCCGAGCTCCTTATGGTGAACAGGTGGCTTCAGAGTTTGCGTGTGATCCATGGGACATTCCTTTTCAAGATCTGTTGTAGAACTGTTATTACAAGTAGTTATCAAAGTTGTTAGACTCTTGTTCTCATAACTGTCTTGCATTGATTCTTAAAGCCAAAAATAATTTATTTTGACATTGGAGAACTAATTACTGACTGCTAAGGTGCTTTTGTGTGTTTTGTCTTGCATTATAGATGATAGTGTTCAATTAATGTATCTTTAGAGACTTCAGTTTTCCTCTGACTGTGAAAGTTCTTCAGCAAGGCTACAAGGACTTTGATCTCTTGAAGCTGTTGAACTTGAAAGTTGCATATTTTATCAAGTGCACAGAGAATTTGGAGGTGATGAATATTTAAATTATGAGTCATTCCAAAGCTAACTACATAAACTTGCCCAGATTTCAGAACCACTGATTTTCATACGTAAATAGAACAATAGACTCAGTAGACCTTTATTCTTTTTGAGATAGGCCATTGCGAAAATATTTAGATTTTTTCCAAACGTGAAACACTTCATTTTCAAATTTGTACTTTTCCCCAAACACCTTGGTGAATTAACCTAAATCTTTCTGTTCATAAAGTTATGTATGTGATATATTTTTCAGAGAAAGTACTCTTTTTGCCAGTGGGGGCAAGCCTAAATTGAATTCTAGGCTAAATCTTAATGGTGGAGTTGCTCTTTTGGATCCATAACAAGTTAATGTATTTCTCCTTGTGGTCAATTTAGAGCTCTCTGTGTTTATCTGGACCAAACTCCATAACTCACGATTTTACCAGCGTGACTCAGAGAGATGCAGCATCATCCCAACCTTCAATGCTTAGAACAGCTTCTCAAGAAGACTCCCTGGAAAATAACCAGGAGCAGCAAACAGAGCACCTGAGGACAGAAATCAATGCTATCAAAGCCAATTACAGAAGCAAGAATGGAGTATGGCAGTTTTTTCAGTTATTGAGTCTTCACGCTTTTCTGTTGTTTCCCACACTTCTTGGTATTTGAATAAGTAATTTCTGCAATGATATTAAATATAATGTAACAGAAATAGCAAAGAGAAATGATACCTAGTTTGAGGAAAATAAGCCAGATGTTAACATTCATATAATTAAATAGTTATTTCTGTGTTAATAATATGGAGGCAGGGGGGAGTTGTGATTGTATTTATAATAACATTTGTCTGCACATGTAATGAGGAGGTTCCAGAGTTACTGATATTTATGGTGCTGTGTTTCTGTGGTAATTTTTCATTGTCTTTTCATGGCTCTGTTTTCAAGGAGGACAGCACCCTTAATCAGGCAGTGCTTGCCAAGAACACTGTAATTATTACCCAGTCCCATCTGATGACTGCACTTGAGGGTATAAGACCATCCATTAGCCAAGATGACTGGAAGAATTTTACTGAACTGTAAGTATTAAATTTTTTAGTAATTGTGAATTCAGTGAAGAATTCACATTCCTTATTCATCAGAAACACAACAGTTACTTAATGTGGGGAATGGCAGCAGAGTTGAATAGCTTCTGACAGCAATTTTTTTCAGAAATACTAAATTACATACTGGGAAAGGGAAAATATTTTACCAGTGCATTGTCTTTTATTGTTTTTATTAAAGTAGGACCTAGAAATTCTAATCACAGACCAGAAACCCCTTGTATTATGTTAAGAGCTACGTAAGTACAAAGAGGCACCGATTCTGTAAGACTTAGAGCTAGGCCCTTCCTGCTCCCACTGAGTAGTAGCCCCTCATATTTTCAAACTGCTGGGTTTTGACCCTCCATAGTGGTCTTTGTAGCTGCCATGTTTGGGAAAAGGCAATAATCTGCAGAAGCATAAACATACTGAAAAGGAAGATGTGTCTCCTTAGACTTGGAAATGACTGGAGTGAAAAAGCTGGAAACTGGCATTGGGATGTTCTGCGATCTCATCAGGGGGTTCTTCTGACATGAAGATGGTTAAGGAGTTGTCTTCCTCAGCTGATACATAGATAAGCAGGTCTTACAGTAGGGGAAAGAGAGAAGGAAGGGACAGGAAAGGAGGAGAATGAGATGCTTCCCAGGAAAGGAGGAGAATGCGAGATGCTTCCCAGGAGTCTATAGCACCCTGTCCACTTCTGTTCCTTGTCCCACCTTCTCACTCCACCCCCAAAAAAATTAAAAAAAAAAAAGGGGGGGGGGGGAAGGATAGCAGAGAGCTCTCTGAGTTAGGTTTGTGGATGAAAACTCCTCCAGGTCGCCAGGTTTCAGGAGATATGCACTCTTCATTTCCCTAAAAATATGTTTAAACATCTATAGTTCTGTGTTATGTTAAAGTGCATTTGAAGAGGCATATGCAAACAAAAGCATTCCATAAGAATTTGCTAACATCTTTTTCTGTTTCCAGGTATGATAATTTTCAGAATCCCAAGAAGAGGAAAGGACAAGTGGGCTCAACATTCAGACCCGGACAAAAAATTACTTTAGCATAGTAACTTGTGTTTGCTTGTAATTGCTAAACTGTAACTGGAAATGACAAATGTGATTAAATCAGATTATTTATATTCATATGGATTTATTAATGCAGCAGTTGAAGATAAGTTTCTTTTAATCTTACAGGCTGTAAAATTATGTCACATTTTATTTTGAAGAAAATTGTCTTCCTTCAGATTGATATTAAATTTTTGAGAGAACATTGGTTACGTTCTGTCCCATTGTTTATCACATAAAATTTTAAATTTTGCTTTTTGGCAATATAGCTGCCAAAACCTAACAGTGATTTCCTCTCCCTGTTTATTTCCTCACAACAAATAGATTCTGTTTGAATAATTTGTAATATCTAATGGTGGAAATAGTTTTTAAAAATTCTATAACGCCATTCTCTAATGGTGGTTCTTCAATGTTTATTGGTAGGCAACTGGACTAATACTTCTAGAATAACTATAGCAAAAAAAAAAATTAAGACAAACCAAGATAATTGTATCTTGTTTTCTGCCACTGTTTATTATTCAGAAGAATATCAAGTTGCATTTCACAACATCTGTATCTTCTTATCCACATCTTTTCTTCTTGGAGACTGTTCAAAAGCATCTCTGATGTTTGGAAGCTTTCTAATGTTAAATCCTGAAATTATTCACAACTGCTGTCTTACATGAAGATTGTTAAAGAGTTGTCTGCCTTGGCTGATACATAGATAAGCAGGTCTTAACAGAAGGGGAAAGAAGGAAGGGGCGGGAAGGGAAGAAAACTAGACATGTTTCCCATGAGTTTATACCACCCTTTCCCAAGATTTCACCAATACTGGGAGGTTCTGCTTGGTTGGTTTTTCACTGATCTTCCCTACTATTTACCTTTCTGAGGTAATTAGAAAACATTGGTTTTTTCTTTTTTTTTTGTTGTTTTGTTTTGGTTTTTTGTGATCTTTGATAGCTGTTATGTGCTTTTTCACACCTGTATTGTTTTGGGCCATTGGGCATTATTACCCTTTCTGTGATCGGGTACTATGTCCAGGCTTCCTCTGATCACTTCTTCAGGTACATTAGTAGTAGCAGCCTTCCTCCAGCTGCTCCTAAACGTTTGATTATATGGTCCCACTGCGTGTTCCGATTTGTTATTTCATTCATTGAAATGTATCGTGCTATGTCAGTAATTAGAAGAACACGTCATTGACCGTATGCTCATTCTGTTCGCTGCTGTCTATTTGTAGTTCCTATTCCCAGTGCCAGCAAGTGCCTCAAGGAATGTATGTACGATTTGTATGTTTGTTCTTGCAGCCTGGTACAGGTGAAGCCTGTGTACACTACAGGCCTTGAAACACTGCAAGTCTTAGCCTGTAGCAGTTCATACCCCGGATTTTCTCATTTATGCTGGGCTATTGCGTTTTACTTATGCTTAACTCAACTCTTGCTTCAGTAGGATTTGAAACTGAAAATCCACTGTCAATACCACTGTATCATTAACATCTTGCTGATTTTTTAGAAGTGGATATATGTTTGTTTAGCATTAGAGCCATATCCTAGATTACCTCTAACCTTGAGTTCATCTTTCTTATATAATAGTGTCATTTCTTTCCTTGTTCACCTCGTTTTAAACAGCTATAGAGGTGAATATGAATAGAGGCTGAACAAACAAGCAATTTGCTGCAAAGGAGTAAGTCATTCCCTGTCAGATGCTCCATGGCAACTCACATTTACACTGTGGTAAATGTAAGGCACTTTGAGTAACTTAGCTTTTAATGGAAGAGGGTCAAAAACCATGGATATTGTTAATGAAGTGCAGCAGCTAGCAAGCCATAACTAGTTACTCTGCTTTGTTTATGTGTCAAAACTCAAAAACTTCATGGGTTTCGGGGGTTTTTTTGTTTCCTTTTCCAGGCCCAGTAGTTCACTTTGGGCATTTCTGGCCTTCAGGTTGTAGTTTATTTGTTTATCAGTTTCTTGTCATCTTTTTTCCTACAATTATACATCCAGTGACATTTTCTGCTCATTCAAAATGGTTTTTTTTTCTCCTCCTTGAGCTTTACATTCCAAATAGTTTTCATCTCTAACCTAAGGGAATGTTGTATTATCTTCTATTCAAATACTTGCATTTGAAATTTCAGCCCAGTTAATTTCATTGATTAGTTCCTATAGTTACTCGGATAGCTCTAGGAGCTTTTCACTTACTTGTCTACCTACTGACTTAATGATTTTTCAGTCAAAGGTTCTTTTCTACAACTAGTGTTCTATAAGAAGGTGGTCTTTAGCTCTTTCCTTCCCACAATTGCTTGAAGTACATTGCAGTTTATTACATCTTTTCTGTTTGGTAAAGAAATCAACTATTACAAAAGCATCCAGATCAGCCCAAATTAGTAGCAGCATCTGTTCCTTAACTTATGTCTAGATAATGGATGTACCAGATTCATTAAAAACAGAAATGATTTAACCTTCCTAGTAATGATAATCTCATAATGATAATCTCGTAATGCGCTGATACTTAAATCTGAAAGGACCAGTCAGAGGCCAATCATGATTGTGACAAAGACGGTACAGTAATCTATGGAATTCTCTTCATGCTTGGAATCATTTAATTAGAATACTATACTTCAATGCCAAGTATTATATTGTAAAGTTAAAAAGGAAAGCAAGCTTTTGCTGTATGTTGAGGTCCTAGCAGTCCTCAACCAAAATTAGATACTATACTGTCACGGAAAATGTTCTTAAACGCCAGGAAGCCTAGGTTCCAAATCTGCGCTCTTCCTTTCTACGTGCAAGGAATTTCACCAGTGAACTAGTCCAGGTGTGTTAGTTCATACATCCCCCTACATACATAACCGGGACTGATGCCGCAGGTAGTATCATTTGATCCAAGAAAGTAGGTCGCTCTTAATAACTAGTTGCTGTTAGGTGATCTTTGGTTATATTCTGAATTATATTAACATCTCATCTTAAAAGATAGTAGACTATCTAAATGAAGCCTAGTTAAGATCTGTTATACAGGCATGTTAAGTCCAATGTACAGGGAGCATAAAGCCTAAAGCCCAATGGAGGATAATCCCTTCTGTTCAAGCGCTGCGCAAGAAACGTCAGCTGGCCTGCGGAGGCTCTTTCACAAGGCCTGGGATTACAAAGTACGCCAAGAGTGAAAAGGGACCAGCAACAAAGTTTGTTCCGCGTTCTGTAGGGCAGCGGGGCTTTAGCCGCGACGGCTCACGAAGATCCTGCAGGCAGCCGAGGTCACGTCTGAGCCTTGGGACCTCTGTTTTCCAGCCTTCTCCATCAAGGCAAGAACCAAGTAAACTCTGTGTGAAGCAGCAACCTAAAGGCGGACAAATTCTGCGCCTCCCTGCTAGCTCATCCGTCATTCCTACCTCCCTTAAGTGCTGCTGATGTCAGTTTTTCTGGGTGTATATTACAGCCCGTACAAAAGGTTGATAACCTGGGGTAGCTTTTTCCTTTCAGTCCTGTTGTCACCAACATTGTCAGCTGTCGCTGACCTTTTCTCAGTTGCCAACCGGCCCTTCCCTGTAGTCAAGGGACTTCTGAAGAAACAAGTGTTAAATATAGATGTAAACACTTACCCAGTTTCTAACACGCAAGGGATTATTTCACTTTGTTAATAGGAACTGAGTTTCCACTACTATCCCATAGGTTTTCTTAAAAAAATGTTTAGGCAGCTTTTACTCTAAAAGCGATTTACGTTGAAGCTATCTTCTTGCAGCTGTGTAGCTGAGACATTTTTCAAGTACTGCCTTGGAGAAGTCTACCTGTTTTGAAGCAATCCACAATTCTCGACTGAGTCTGTTGATGACTGGAAGAAGTTCCTGGGAAAAAAGAGATAGTGGGTCAGTTCTGCTAAATGCTGATTTAATCAGTGCAATTAACTCTCCTGAAAGGCTCGTGTGTCTGAATGCTGAGGGAATTTGGTAATTCCTAACAATCAAAATCTGCAAGATTTGCTTTTCCAAGAAGTGGAGACATTGAATATCACCCAACGTGTTAGGTCCTTTTACTGTTAACGCTATTCTGCCGTAAATCGCATTTTTTGTTTGTCTGGGAAACAGAATTTCTGTTGTATAGTAAAAATTCCACAAGGTATTTATTGTATAACTTTTACTTCTTAAGGAATCAAACTTGGTTCCATTTCCAAAGAGGAAAAAATGGAAAAGATTTCCTAACTCGTGAAAGTCTGCTGAGGCTTAGATTACATTAGCCTTATGTTTCGTGATAGACGTCACCAGCTAGAACTCTGCTTGACACATTTTAAGCATGACAGTTAGCAGCCTGGTTAAAACACACAAATTTTAGGATTTACATTAGGTTTGAAAAGTAGTTTGGCTTTTAGTTCACCCAAACAAGTCAAAATTATTTTGGGACCAATCCATATTAAATGTCATACACGGAGTTTCTCCTTCCCCCTCTTCTGGTGTTAAGGAAGCAAAGTAAATCTCTCCAGCCCAAAAGCAAACAAATTTTTTAGAATATAATCTCAAACCAAAAGCAGTGTATGAATTTAATTTTTTCACAGGATATTTTACTCAGATTAACTGGGGGGTGGGGGTGTGTGTGTGTATACATGTATGTATGAAAAATATGAAACAATACATCTTGTTTAATATCAAGAATCTAAGTTATCATTTTACTCATCGCCTAATTTATTTTGTAACTCCTAGTTATGATGAAAATGGTAAAATACATACATGCTGTATTACTGCATGAGGATCTGACTTTATTATTTAGTACCTCCTAAGCGCATATAGTAGAGTGGGAGTGAAGCCTGCTTTCCAGGGAGTTAAGATAGCAATCATAAAATCGTAAGCAATGCAGGAACTTGGAAGAGACCCGAAGCAGAACGGAATTTCTTGCATGAGTTCGGCTGGTATTTGCAGCGTTTACCCTACGGAATGAAGTTGGGAGACCGGACTACAATTTGTCAATGTCAGTTGAGCGGTCGGAATTCCCTGCAGTCTCTCACAAGGCACTATTGGGGAATAACCCATTTACAGCTGCCGCTTGAGAACCTCGGCCAGGGGAGCGAAGGTGGTTTGGCAGAGGTCTTTTCAAATCGGCACTCCTTCCGTACATTCCATCGCAGGGGTTTGTAGAGTCTCCGTTGCACTTACAATGCCCTCTCTTAAAAGTTGGCCATCTGTCAGCATGACCTTGGCGTCAGATGTAAGTATGGGTTAAGTGAAATATTTTGCATCGGAAGTACGAGGAAGATGGCAGCTTGGTCACGATAATAATGTGTTTGACCTCAGTGCAAGTGGTGTAATGCACGAAAAGTTTAGCATTTATTAACTAGTACCCGGTTTTGCCTCAGGTACAAATTTTGAGACATTAGTTCTATAATCTGTTTCAGGGTTTTAGCAAGTCATATACCAGATCATTTCTCTTTTTGAGTAACACAAGCACAATAGGATTGGAGTGGTACAAATCTTGCTTTAAGGCTCAATTGCCTTGGTTTTCCCATTTCTAAAACAGGCCAAACCGTAACAATCTGGCATAGGTACACTGAAATGGAAAGCTGTTGACTAAGGTTTAGTGTGCTGTTCTAGTGACGCAGCGGAGAGATCTAGGACAAAATAACTTGCAGATGCTCAGACAGCAGTTGGTAAAGAAATGAAACATCAGTTTACTGGTGTTCAGGTCGCAAGTGTAAGTCAGACTAACAGAAACGAAGTGTGAAAAATTCTCCCTCCGTATCCTCTAGCAGCTGGTGGGGCTTTTGTAAGACTCCCAAGTATGCGGCCTTCCTGTCACGTCGTACAGCAGCAGCGTCCTGTCAGCTGCCATTAGATAATGAGGGTAGATTTTGGCATCTTTTAGCAGTGCTGCCACGCGCTAATCTCCAAAAGTCTTTAAGAGCTTGAATTAGTTGAAATGATTTAGCAAAGAATGACATCTCAGAGGAAAAGTCGGTTTGGGACTCCCAGGTGCAAAAAGATGACCTCTTTCTTCATTGTTTACGCAAAACCAGCCTTAAGGTTCTGCAGTAATGATTATTACCCAGTTTAGGCCCAGCTGTAACGCAGTACGTATCTGGTGGAGACCCAGTGGATAAGTGGACGCTGGCAGTACATTTTGGTGCATCTGTTAAGGTCATACAGCTGTTGGGTGATTTCCCTTGCTTCCAGAGATGGGCAGCTTTGTAGAATAAGAAGCAAAATATTTGACGCCACCCACGAAATCCTGTCGATGCCATGTTATACAATTCCAGCATAAGCACCGCTAGGATTAAAGCCATCCTCATGGTTTTGTGCCATTTTTCTGTTAGGAAGGTATTTGGACCCTTCAGATGAACTAGTTAAAGATTCAGCGCTCATCTCCCTTTCCCTAATTATTGCCAAGTTTCAGGAAACAGTAATAAAATTATATCTTAATAACACGTATTACTTCAATACAATGCTTGTATATTGCCAAAGCACTGCTTAAATAACTGTGTAACTACAGCATCGTGCAGGGCCTTGTTTAGATCCTAAAAAGCCACAACGGGAGCTTTTTGGTGCGCAACTATTTTCGTGTTTGCTACGAGTTAACTCTTAGCCCGCTTTCTGATGCCCGTTTTCCCAGGAGTGGAAAAACCCGCTAGTTTTCTAAACGTCCAAAAGAGATTTTTTTTTATTTTTAAAGAAAACCCAAGTGTCCCTACTCACAAAGCAGCGCTGAAGACATGGGTCTAGAAAGGAACACTCGGAGGCCAGCGTCTTGCAACTTTCTTTTCCTGTGGGTCCAGGGGCGAGAATAATCGCGGCTTCCCACCCATCAGCACCCGGCCGGCCCCCGCTCCCCTTCTCCCCGCCTCCGGCTGAGCGCATCTCCCCGTCCCTCCCGCCCGGGCGCTGCAGACCCCGCGGGCCGCGCCACGGCAGGGCGAAGGCAGCGGGCTCTGACGCAGCGACCCTGCCGGCCGGGGCGGGCAGCGCGAGGCACGGGGCGCGGCCTCCTCCCTCCCGGTGACCGATGCGGGCGGCCCGCCCCGCCTGGAGAACGTTACAGAAGCGGAGCCCAAGGGAAAGCCGGCCTGCCCCTCTGGGCGGCGGCGGCGGCGGCGAAGGCGAAGCCTCCCGGCGCTGCTGCTGCTCCTTCCCCGGGCAGAGCCCGCCGTCCGGCACAGGCGGGGGGC
>JAVKLA010000073.1:19347603-19367117 GCA_034782735.1 Sagittarius serpentarius
CTTTCGTTATATTCTCCCTCTCCTGTTTAATTAAGGAGGGGGAGTGAGAGAGCGGCTTTGGTGGGTACCTGGCGTCTAGCCAGGGTCAACCCGTCACACACAGCAAAAGAAAATGAGGTGGAAAACAAGTTCCCCAGTGCTGTAGGCTCCCTGGCTGCAAGATAGCACTTTGGCAACCAGAAAGAAGTAGTTGAGGCAGAGCATTCGCAAAATATTGAGGGCAAGATCGTCATTTGTCATTATTATTTAAACCAACAAACAAACAAATAAATAAAACAACTAGTTGATCAGGTCCATTCCCTTTTACTGAATATTTATATGACTCTTGAATCTGCTATTGCAAACGCTAAGGAAGAAAATTGGGAATGAATTCAGGTTGATTGATCTCTGCTAAATTTTCAGTTTCGTTTTAAGTATTGTGTTAGGCGATAGTGAAAGCCTAAACATGAGATTAAATCAGATGTCAAATTCTTAGATTGTCAGTTTAGAAGTATGAGGCTATAATGAAATAATTGCTCATGAGAAATGTACCTTTCATTTTTTTAATGTTTTTAGATGGATATCTTATTCCAGCTCCATACTATGGTGGTATAAATGCGAAAACGTGGCTATATGGCGGAATACAGCCTGTTCACGTGCCCTTGTTCAGTGAGGTAAAGCTTTAGCTATTCACGTACTTCAACAGACATTTTGCACGGGGAACAATCAAAAAACCCTGAAAATGCTAACCAAGCCCAAGTGAAGAGACAGGACCAGTCTAGCACTTTTCGAGACAGCCTGTCTTTTTTCTCAGACTGCAGCAGGATAGGAGGCCGGCGTCATCAGCTGAGCAGGACTGCGTTCGTTCTGTGCAGGCACTGTTCTGCACTGACATGCTGAATTATAATTTGGCAGCGCTAAGTCTGTCACTCCTGCTACGAGTGAACTGGGATTGCAGGTTTTTCCCCCTAAGCCCTGAAAGATGTATCTACCACCGAAGCTGTGTAACGTTGGTTCCCCCTTTGAAAGCTCCATCATCTGCGAGGCAAGTCGAAGGTGGGGGGGGGTAGCATCTTTTATAAGACCAAATCATACAGTCAGAGGAAAAGAAAATGTGACCTTTCAGGAACACGAGTTCTTCTGTAAGTCACTGATAGTATAGTGTTGGGTAAGGGCAACATTTGAAAACAAAATAATTGAATTACATAGAAAAGACTGATCTTAGTTTCAGATTCTGAGGTGATAATAGCATTGTTGCCAGACTGCTGTTTTCCCTCCTTGAACTAGTGCCATGAGAAACTTCCTTTGTTTAACTTCTCTGTTTTATAAAAGCCAGCAGCAATTGTATTTTCACTAGGTGGGAGCGTTTCTTCACTGTCGTCTTTTTTTTTTATATAGATATATATTTTGTATCTTTTTATTCTTGCCGATTTTTTTTCTTCTGTAGGTGACTGACGGAGAAAGTCACCCTTTCCAGTTAACAGTTGAAAAATTAGAAGCTGCATTAGAGAGCGCTAAAAAGCAGGTATCAATAACATTGATTTCTGATTTTCATGTTTCCCTACTTGTTTTGTAAGCAGCATATGTTCTCAGCATTGAAGCATTTGTACAGTTTCATCTCTGCAGATTTTCAGTCTTGTGACCGAGGTGCGTCCAATTCCGGCAACAGGAGCTGAATTGATTTTATAATCTGGGCACTGTAACAAAATGCAGAGAAACTCCCAGACTCTATTTTATGAAGAACAGATCTTAACTTGTGTTTCAAGACCAAGTTTCTTCCTCTGTAGATTTTAACGGAATTCAAAAAGTGTTGTAAACAAGCTGTTGTTCTGACCCTCAGAAGAGAGAATATGCTACTGTAACGACCCACTCGGTTAATTAAATAACTATGTCTAATGTGATTTTGAACAGGGTTCTTCTGAGTTCAGCTAAGAAGGAATTGTTAGCAAACAAAAAATTACAAATTTAATTTTTCCAGGGCTTAGAAAACTTCATTAGTTCAAAATACTTCCCATGTTCAGTGATTTTATTCTGATCAGGATTGCATAAATGAGGCTATTATTGCTTGTCACGTACAGGGATTTTTTGCACATCCCTCTCTGTCTTTGGAACTGCTTCTCTTCCCCATGGAAATGTTTGGTTTTGTGAATGTCCACAAAATAGTGCTCACCAGTATTTCAGGCTAAAATGTTTCCTATTCTTACTGTCTCGATATTCATAATCCACTCACTTAATGGAAAATTATAAACGCACTCATGCTTAACTGTTTGTGCTCTTCCTTGGAAAGATCCAGCGGAGGAGGCACAGGCTGAATAGTAAAAGGCTTGACCAAAAATGTGGTGACGATGGTGGTGATGTTTCAAAACATGAAGTGAGATAGACTTCTTGTCTCCCATTCCAGGTTAGAAAATGAGGTTTAACGATAGATAAACCATATAGCTACAAGGAAGGTCACTTACCAAGGTCAGTTACAAGTAAGGTGACATATAAAAAAGTGGGCATGTTGGATGCACACAAATGTGTGCATATCAATTTTTTATAGCCGTGTTGAAGCTGTCCTAGTTAGCTGACAGCTTGATCAGCGTGCTGCCTATGTTTAGACACCATCTGTATGTCTGTGTCATCTGCCTGTGCCTTTGCCAGCCCATGTGAGCCCCAGCATTCAGCCACTTCTCACTTGATCCTCGCCGAAGGCGGCAGCTAGCATCCCTGCTGGGTTCCTGTGGCTGTCAGGACATGAACCGGCTGGACAAGGCGCTGGGTCACAGACCGGATTAACGCTTTAGAGATCTGCACGAGTTTGTCCGCCTTCTAGGGCTGAAACTGTTCTCGCGAATAATAATATAAACATCTGCTTTGGAGACGTGTAGCATCATAAAGAGCTGGAGGAACTAGACTAGAACAGCAACTGAGAAACTGCCGTCCCACAGCAGCTGTTCCTATGAACAATAATGCCTCACTCGGCATCTTCTGCTTAATACACGTCGGATGTCAAATACACTAAATATGCTATTGTGCAAGGAGTACTTGTGGAACAGCTGTTTGTGCTTAGTATTTGCATCTTATCTTGTTTTCAGGTAATTTCTTCCTGTAGCTGGAATGAAAGGCAACACACTGAAAAGTTAATTTCTTGTGAAGTTCTTGCTCATGGCACCCGTTACTGTTCAAACAAATTGCATGTGGCAGGGAAAGCAAATATCAGGGCTTCCTCATCATTGACTTCCTGGAGTTCCTTGGGCGTTGGTCTTTGCAAATCTTCTCCTTTGGAGGAGGCTCGGGTGGAGTAAGAATTTGCAGTGGGTGAGGTTTTGTAAACTTAAAAATGCGGAACCAAAAAATAACAATTTAATTTCAAGTTTATCCCAAACATGAAGTAATAAGGCAACTCCTCACGTTGATGTGTTTAAAGTCTTGAAACTTCCTGCTGTAGTCATTTGCACTGTTTGATTGTGTACAATCAAAATACATTTGCTGCATATAGCTTATGTTAATGTACATTAAGGATTCTTTTAGCAAACAGAAAATAGATGTTTTTTTGAAAAATACCTGTAGAGTTAAAAAACCTGGTTGTGTTTGTACTTGTAATCTAATTTTTGATCATGTGGGACTCAGTGCACAGTAGAATCTTTATCTTCTGTGGAGAGAGAATTTCTGTAACAGAAATTCTGCACTGTTGATAAATACAATTAAAAAGTAATTATTTGTCCAAGACCTCTGCGCATCTCATAGAACACCAAGTAATTCAATTTTCACTCTTCTGCAGATTCTATTACTTGTTTAAAGAAACAAGTGACATTGAAAAACTAATTACTTGGCAGGTTATTAGAGTCCAATTTCTGTTCAGCTTTCCCATGTTTATCAACAGTAACTTTGCTCAGTCCTGGCAAATTATTTTGGAAGTATGCCTGTAGAACTTTAATCCCTAGTTAATCCCTGCAACACCATTATCTTGCCTGTTGATATCAATGGGTGTTTCAAATGAGTGCTAACCTGATTTCCATTTACTAATATTAGTATGTTTTTTGGGGTGGTATTGGATAAATTATGGAAGAAGGTCAGTAGCTGGAACCTTAGTCTGTATAGTAATTATACTATGTAATTAAATAATTTTCAAAAGCTTTTTTTCACTGAAGGGTTCACACACTTCCTCGTGGCATCTTCCCTAGTCATTGCTTTGATGTTGTAGGTGTCTCCAACTATCACTTTTTCTTTTTCCAGGGCATCCGAGTCAGAGCACTAATCCTGATCAACCCCCACAATCCGTTAGGGGACATTTATCCAGCACAGTTACTGAAAGAATGTCTAGAGTTTGCGCACAGGTTTGAGCCCTAGCACTGTTTGGTATTTAATTTTCTGTTAATGCAATATAGCAGTGATGAAAAAATCACCTTTGGTGATCGCCTGTGCTTTGCTCGTACATGTTCGGGGGAGGTGGAGACAGGGTCCTGATCATGTTTCTTGTGTAACTATCCTTTTTACTTGGCCTTTCTGGGAACACTAGAATAAATTGCTTAACCTGGGATCCAGCAATGTCTTTCTGAATGACATAATGCCGGGATTTTTTTTCTTTTATGTGTGGTTTAAACTTAAAAAGATTTTTGTTTGCCTAACAACGCTTTGGTGCATGGGTCAGAAGAATGACGAGGTGATTATCTGTCTTCAGCAGCAGTAGTAAACATGGCCAGCACCGTCATTTGAAACATTGTCAAAATAGGAAAATCTTAACATCTGATATTGAGGGAAAGTAATTGAATTGGCAAGGAGTAAACCAGTGGTCTGAAGTTTTGCAGCATCTTTTACACCTATTTAGCTCAAGACGTGCAAGCAATTCACTTTCCATCAAAGGAAGATACTTTTGAAATGTCTCATCCCCATTCCCCTTCTTTTGTCCTTACCCAGCGCAGAGTTCATGTTCTAAGCTCCAAGAGTCTCCTGAATCCCTTGGGTGTACTGATGGAGAAAAAAAACGCTGCCTTTTGAAAAGCATCTGTATTTTTTTAGGAAAAGATGTCTTCCTTAATTTCAGTGAGCTTCTGCCAAAGAATGACTGCAAAATCCTGCACACACTTTAAATGCTAACAATAATTAGTTTCTGACAATCTTAAATAGAGTAGGTTGGTATTAATTGTTCATTAATTACCAAAGACTACTTCTGGTTTATTTAAATTTGAAATGGAATAGCACAACATTCCTGCATTTTGGGCATGATTTTCTTTTCATGGAAACAGCAGTGGAGGCTGGTAGAATTCAATGCACTACTTCCAGTTACCAAGTTTTTAGAAAGGCAACTGTATCTCTTCTCAGAGTGCCCCATGGATTTCAGGATGCAAACAACTTAAGTAGGTACTAAAATAAAAAGTAAGAGGACAAGGATTAGAAACAATAATTTTATTTTTTATGTAAAAACTGTTCTGAAACCAAACTTCCTTTTAAAACAAAATATAGAAGTCAGCAATCAGATTAAATGAGGTTTTCTTAGAAGAGGGTACCTGTACTACTTGGGTGTTGAAAACCATTCTGCAGTTTTTTCAGTGTTTCTAAATACGTGCATGGCTTGTTGGTATCAAGTATGATAACATGGCTTTCTGTTTGCTGTGGTTTTCACAGCGAGAGTGTATTAGAGAGTAATTGTAAGTGCATGACAAGTCTTTTTTTAAAATCTAAAACACCTGCATTTGGCTTCCGGTCTCACTGAACAGATCTTGCGGGGTAAAGGGGTTTATAATAGATTGCTGAGTTCGTTTTAAACTTTAAATCAGAGTTGGGTAGGACCATGCATATTCCAGAGAACCACTGGATTGAGGATGCAGTTGGATTTTGTTTCAGATATGTGGAATGTTATTGCTCCTGAGAAATACAGAATGTGTATAAATAGAAGTTGGTGATGCACAAGTGCTCACAGGACGCCCTGTGACCTTAAAACTTTGGGACGGCTTTGTGTGAAATTTGTAGGGGGAATATAATAGCAAATAGGCATGCTTACGGATACTTTGCCATGGCAGTAGTTAAGATTATTTTTATATATATATATATGTATATATATATGTATATATATATGTGCAAAGAAATTTCTTTTAAATATGTTAATATGCCTGTATTTTTGTATACATAGGTATGAATTGCATGTAATAATGGATGAAATATACATGCTGTCTGTTTATGATGATACCACCTTCACCAGTGTTCTTAGCTTAGACTGGTAAGTGTGATTTCTTAGCAGGGATTAGAAGATACTTAATCCTAAATAGAGCCCCTGCCATTTTTTCTCAGCCTTCTGGTTAGCTGGTATAACTGGTATAGTTTGAACTAATTCATAGCCAAGTCTTTGCAACTATGAGACTAGTTAATACAAGAGAACTTCTTCACAGACAGCTTTGAAAAGCAGATCTTTTGCTTCCAGCTAATGTGTATGATGCAGTAATAACAAAAATTGACAGAGCCCTAGTCATTTTGCCACTTTGCTTTTGTTTGTTGTTCCCTGTCACACAGCCTGAGTGTAAGGTTCTCACTGTAATGGTAACGAAGTTCCTAAGGCGGTGCAAGTTACCTGCCGTAATGAGTCTCCTTCCTGACTAGTATGCTCTTGGGCTCTTAGTTTCCTAACAGGTGATGAAAAGAATAAATGTTTCAAGACTGTTTAAACCTATTGGTATCTGACTAATAAAACTTCTTTCCCCAAACGTATGTGATTTTCTGTGTATAACTGCATAAATTTCGTACCGATGGGAGATTTCCAAGTCCATCCAGGTACAACCAAGCCCAGTGAGCCCTCACCCATACAAGATCATGAACCATATATGAAGCCTAAAAAAATACTCTTCTTATTGTGAAAGTTTACCCAGCTCCATTAGGCTGGAGACAGGGAAATTCCAGCCTTGGCCCTACTTACACAAAGTTGCCCAAAGGAGAACAAACATCATCTTCAGTGGTACACTGAGGTGTATTTTGTTTAGTTGCGCCCCACTGGGTAGGTGCGCGCCCTAAAATGTTCACTTCTCCCTTCCCTAGCCTGAAATGCAGCATAGTTGAGCAAACAATTCTTCTCCATTAAGTACAAGAGCAGTTGTCCATCACTTGTGGAAATCCTGCTTTTGTTTTAATACGTGTGTGATCACTGACTATGCAGTAGGACTCCGGGAATTTTAACTGGACTGTTACACCTTAGTGCAGATCATTTCTGGTTTTTGGTTTTTGTTGTTTTTTTTGGTAAAACAGTGCCTCAGCACACGCTTGGGAAGTCAGTGTCATAGGGTAATGATTTGTTAAGAGATCTCTGAAAAAATGTCATGTCACTTTAAAGGATTAAATACCAATTTTGCTAAGAAATTACTACAATTTTACAAATTGAAACATTTTTGTAACCTGCCTAACTTGTTCTTCTATAGCAACAGTTCTTGTCTTCCTCTTTTCTCATTCAGCTTACCAGATCCAGAACGGACACATTTTATGTGGGGTTTTAGCAAGGTAGGTCAAAATACTATGTTTGTGTTTTAATTTAAGATATTTCTCCACAAAAAATTAGTTGGGCTACTCTGACATAACTTGTGTGATAGGTGCCAAACTGAGTTTCTCTTTGTTTATTAATTTGCTTTCTTCTTTGGTAGTGTAAAAATTGTTAAAAGGTTCAGAGTTTAATTTGGGATCTACTTAACAGCAACAGCTAATGCATCTGTGTTAAAGGCATTGAAACATATAAGCACATTTCAGATCTGTAGCATTTTGCCTTTTCTTCTTTTGGAGGGAACAGTGAACTGATGACTGCTTGGAAACAGTAGCAGGGTATAATGGGGAGAGCCCAAGGGTATAAGCCCAGCACATTTTCAGTTGTCTGTCAAGCAACCCTGTTAAAGCCACTGACCGCCCCGTCCCAGGGCTGTTCAGAAGCTGCTGGCTGGTTTTTGTCGCTCGTGGGACTCCATTTGGCAACGTTGAGAATTCACTTCAGAAGGCTTTTTTTCCTATAAATCACAATGACTCTAGACTTGGTGGCTTGACAAAGCACGAGCATAAAGTAAAAACTGCGCCTCATTCTCTTCTTTTTGTCCTCCAAGGATTTTGGTATGAGTGGTATCAGAGTTGGAGTACTGTACACGAGAAATCACGAAATTCGGAAAGCTGTGAATCAACTGGCTGTCTTCCATAGCTGTCCTGGACCTGTTCAGCACATTCTCAGTCAGCTCCTTAGGGACAGAGGTTAGCCGCACTAGAAATGTTTCCATTGAGCTGGGTTTTTTTTTCCATTGCAGGTGGAAATAAAACAATTATATTTTTTCTCGCTTTGGTAGATTGGTTGGATAATGTGTTTTTTCCCACCAACAAAAATCGACTTAAAGAAGCACAGAATATTCTTGTGGATGGGCTTGCAGGTGTTGGAATACCCGTGCTCAAAAGTTCAGGTGGACTCTATGTATGGGCAGACTTCAGAAAAGTATGTAAGAAGTTTGAAAAGGGGTGGGAATGTAAAACTTGGAAGTGTGAAAATTACTTGTGCATGTTGTTACACACTTATCAAGTCCTGGAAAATCCTTTCAATGACTTTATGTACTTGTTCAACCTTTAATACAAAATTATTTTCTTCTTGTAGTTCTTAAAATCACAGACATTTGAAGCTGAACTTGAATTATGGCAGAAGCTCCTTGATAAAAAACTCCTGATTAGTCCTGGAAAAGCTTTTTATTGTTACGAACCTGGGTGGTTTAGACTGGTTTTCTCTGATTCTATAGACAAGATTTACTTGTGTAAGTGTTTTTTACTTCTAATATGGCATGTAGTAGCACGCAAGTTTTAAGAAACATTAACGTTACAAATAATGAGTTCAAACCTAATTATTCTCTCTCAGCTTGTGAGAGGCATTTTTAGAATTTGAGAAATACTGGATTGGCCCAGAGCATAGGTTACAAATCACTTACGTTGGATTGTGCTAAACCTCTAAAGCTTTCAGAATTTAATTTTAGAATTGAATTTTGCTCTGTCAGAAGTAAGGAACCAAATTTTATGTGAAAGGATTTTTATTCTTTCAAATTATGCTTCAGAATGTGGGAATTCCCCACCATCCCTCAGTTTTATGTGGCTTATGTTGGATATGAAGTATCCATCTCTCATGCTGTAAAATACTTAACTATGAATGAACGCTTTATATTGTTGGCAGAGTGGATGTTTGTGGAGCATACAGAGTTACAGAAAAATGTACATTGAAAGGGAACTCTTGGGTCATCTGGTACCACTTCCTGCTCAAGGTCTAAGTCAGAGAGCAGGTTGCTCAGGGCCTTGGTCAGTCAGGTTTTGAGACTGTCTAAAGATGGAGATTACGCAGCCTCCCTGAGGAACCCGTTTCAGTGTTTAATCACTCTCGTGGTGGTTTTGTTTTCCATACGCCCAGCCAGTATTTGCCTTTGTATTTCCTTTCTACAGGTATTCAGAGACTTGAGGAAACGCTGCACAGCTACGCTGCTGAACCAGTCACAAACAACACATCTTCTACTGCAGATGGTTTATGCAATCTAGAAAAAGATTCTTCAGGCAAACCTTCAAAGACACCAGGAAAAGGTGTCTCCCAGCTAAAAAATACACGTGTTTATTAAAATCCTATGTATTTAATGACTTGATATAATTTAACATGCTTATGTTTACTAAAGGTGTGCATGACTTCAGGATTTTTTGGCTGTAATCTTCCATAATGCTCTCCCTTTGCTGTGACCTGGCACTAATAATCTCGCAAGTGGACTTGCTAACATTGAAATTTAAGGAAAATGGACCTCCTGGATATTGTGAAATTAGCCTCTGTTAAGCACAGCACTTGGTTTTACTCCATTTCAGGTGTGCTACATGTCAGTAAAATCAGTGAGTCTTAATATATACTTGCACAGTTGTTGAACTATGAAATTTTGAAAACACTGGTGAAATGGTTGTGCATATTACTATATATTATGGACTGTATATTTTAATCAGAATACTGAAAGTACTGAATCAGGTGATATTCAAATTTTGCTAAACTTTTGTAGCTGGCTAAATGTTTTTGTATAGTCACGAGATCTCTCTAAACATGTACATTTCTCAAACATTTTATACACTTTTCTGTATATTCATGCTAAGTGAGTACTTTCTGAGAAAGCATTTAGATTTTTCACTTCTGGGCTCCCTTTCAGATGATTTCTCTGTGCCTGTATTCATTGGATAGTGTTTTCACACATTAACTATGAAAAACCCTTGAAGGTCTGTAATGTATACTCATTTGACAGAGTTGTATGGGGACTTTTTTTGCTTTGTTTTTGATTTGTTGGGGGTTTTTTTTAAAGTATTTGCAGAATTAATTCACCATTTGCTCCATTATTTAGGTTTGGTGAGAGAAAACTAGAACTGCAGAATTAACAGACTGCTGCTGTAGAGGCACAGTAGGAGGATGGTCTCACTGTGCGTCCCTAATAAACTTGGAATTTGTGCTCCTGATAGTAACGTGGCCTTTGACCTGGTTTTCGTGCATTTAAACTTGGCAACCTTACACCGTTCAGGCTGATAACATAAAGATAAATAATCTGCCGCATAGCAATTTTTAAAGCTCATCACAGAATCATGGAACAGTTGGGGCTGGAAGGCACCTCTGGAGACTGTATAGTCCAACACTCCTCTGTGGAGCAGGGTCTCCCAGAACAGCTTGACCAGGACTGGGTCTGGCTGGGTTTTGAGTATCTCCAAGGATGGAGGCTCCACAGCCTCTGTTAGCAGCTTGTTCCAGAGTTCGATCACTCTTTTTTACAAAAAAGGTTTTTCTTACATTTAAACAGAATTTCCTTTTCTCATCTTGTGCCCATTGCCTCTTGTCTTGTCACTGGATACCCAGAAGAGCGTGGCTCCATCTTCCTCACACCATCTTGTCCAGTATTGATACACACTGATGAGATCCCCCCCTGAGCCTTCTCTCTTCCAGGTTGAACAGTCCCAGCTCTCACCCTCGTATTTCAGATGATCCAGTCCCTTAGTCATTGATGAGGCCCTGCACTGGACTTGTTCCAGTATGTCCATGTCTGTCTTGTACTGGAGAGCCTCAGCACTCCAGATGTGTCACACTAGTGCTGTGTAGAGAGGCCTCTGGTGTGTAACACGCTCATCTGATCTTGACGGGGAGTGATGAGTGAAACAGCACCAACAGCAACGAAACCTAATGAGTAAGCTTTTCAGGCCTGTAAAAACAAAGGTTGGTAATAAAACACTACAGAAGACCTTCAGAAAACTTGCTGACTGCACTCAGCAGATGCAATTAGCTGTAGATGAAAGGAAAACCAATATGATAGGGTCTAATGATCATTACTCTTCAGTAATGATCCCCCATGAAACAGCAGCTTGTTGTTAAGAGGAATTTGAAAGTTAGGAATTATTAGAGAAGAAATAGAAGACTTCAGAAAGTATTCTGTCATTATAAAAAAATCCACACTGTCCCTGCATGTGTGCTGTTGAAAGTTACGTGCAGTTTAGGTCCCCTTGTATCAAAAAGGATACAGCAGAACTGGGAAGGTCCATTCAGTCTACTGAGGAGTCCTAACTACGCTCCTCTGAACTACAAGAAGTGACACGGTGATCGCCCTGGTCTTCATATCCTTCCCCGAGGCATTAGAAGTTGGGATTTGGCCAGTATTGGAGGTGGGCTATTACACAGAATTTAGGTTTGCCCCAATACATCTGTCCTTATGTTAATCTGAAACTCTGCTTCTGAGCGTTGGGGAAAGAGAGAATGTAGAGATTTGTAAGAGAAAAGTGAGGGTTGCTGCGGATGGCAGCCTGTGCACCAGCACCAGCAGAAACAGCAGAACAAGAGTGAATCGACAACGATGGACGCTGCTCCCAGTCAGTCAGACCAAGGAGCGGGACAAGCCCAGACGGCCGGCCCGCTGACAAGACCGTAGCACGGACGGCTCCTCAGCGGAGGGCCCTGCGCTCTACAAGAGGAGGATGGCAACAAGCCAGCATATCACACGTGCCATTCCTTTATGGCATTAATGTGAGTGTGTAAAACCAATTTGTTAAACAGATGTTCCCCAGATCTTGCACTGAGTTATGTTACACTAGTTTTCTACAAGAGACGTTGTTACTCATTTCTACCTTAAAGTACTGCAATGAATTGGTCAAAAATATTGTTCGTCACTAAAAGCTGAGGTGAACTTGTCAGTTCCTTTTCTGACAGTCTCAACTTATTCAGGGTGAGCTGTAGGACATGACAAACAGGTTAAGCCTGACTTGAAAGCCTACAGAGGAAGTACACCGCAATATGCATTCCTGTCATTACCCCACAGTATTTGTTTCTATTTATAGCCTTGTATGGATATGTTAACTTTCAACATAATATTTCCTGTTATCTCACCAAGGGAGCAATTAAGCCACAGTCAGGCTCTGCGAACTCCGCAGGTAAGAAGCAGTTGCTTTTGGTTTTGTTTCAGCCAACAATAAATGCAGCATCTGCTTCCATTTCCTCCACAGTTTGTGACCAACTTCTCATGAAGAAGAAAAGGGGATAAAAATCTTTTGTCTTGCCTAGCAGCGGTCTACTACTAAGCAGTTTAGAAACAAAGATCTAAGAAAGCAGGAGAAGTGAAACAGGCGTTATTGGGATCAGCACAATGAAAAACTATTGATCCTTCTGACACAAAACTCTTGCTTTTTCACACACCATACGACCATCCCACTTTTGGCTGTATGCAAAAGATGAACATAGGTAAGTTTTTCAGTAAGCTTTACTACCTGATATTTGCTTATAACCTTTGATGATATTCCGTTGAATGTGTATTTAATTTTTAAACACTTATGCCAGGACTACTTTGTGCAGTCAAAATTTACAGCTGGCTTAAGCATCCAGCACTGAACCGACAGGTGCACAGGGATCGCCAAGATCTCACAGATAAAGGCCTTGTTTCTTGAGAAATATTGACAAAGCTTTCTCTTTGCCATTCATTATGCTGTCCCCAGTCGATTCTCATTTTGAAGTTAATAGTCACTAATTGTTTTGTGACATTTTGGAAGGCGAGAAATACGTGGAAAGAACAACCCAGCGCAGAACGACGATCAGCGAGACAGATCAGTCAGCAAGATCCTGGCGGAAGAAGCACCCCACCAAAAGACCAAAGAGGGAAGATCTCCTGACATTCTACCTTCGTATGCAGGATGCAAAAAACCCCCGTTCCTCTGTAAACCACCAAAATGACATTTTCACTCTGCCGTGTCCTGAGTCTTTGAGGAGAGGTAACTGGAAAATTCTATATGCGGTTTCCTGTAATTTGGGCAATAGATACTCTCAAGGAAGGCACGCTGATTAACAGAACAGGGTATCTTTGCTTTAATTCTTAATGGTCTACTGAAATCTAGGCTTCGTAGAGAAGAGGTTCCCAAATTCTGCTTACATATTTCAGATTCATTGCCACAAGCAGCCTTACAGCGTGATTTTATCCAAATGTGATCTCATCAGAAAGAAAAGGATCATTGATTGTGTAGGATACTACACACGTTGAAAAGGATTAGCCGAATTTGACCTTCTGAAGACAAAACTAAACGTTCCTACTGATGTCCCCTAGAGAAAGATTCGTGTTAAGAAAAAAAATTGTGCGTGTGTTTTGAACCTGGATCAGTTAACAGAGCCAGTTTACAGCAAGGCACATATTATATTGACAAAGGCAGAGAGGTGATGATTTTCAGGAACGAAGTGGACAGAAGTGCCATGAACACAGATTGTGTAGGAGGGCAGCAGGAACTTCTGAAAGTAGCTTTGCCCCTAAAGAAAACCTAAACTCCTTCCTGGGAAAAGAGGAACACTCCTCTGTTCTCCCTAAATGAAAAGAGTTCAGAAGATTTTGAAGGAGCCCCAATTGCCATATGTAAGCAAACAGATGCCTGGGTTTACTGTTCTGAGTCAGCTAGAGGGGCAATGCCAAGCACAGTATAATCTTGACGTCTTCAGGTAAAAACCATCTTTCTACCCACAGCTAGATTCCAATCATAATTCTGTTTCATTAAACAGACATTGAAGTACTGCAGCATTTCATCAAGATGAATGAACTACCTGGAGATGTTGTCCATGAAGAAGTTGTTATTGTCACTGAAGAGACTGAAGTTACCAAAGAAAAATAACCTCACTGAAGCTGCAAGCCAAATGCAAGAACAAAGGAGTCAGTCAGCAAGCAGTTGTTCCCCACGAGCCAGCATTAGAATCGCCAACTAGAAGGCTTGAACCAAGAAATTCAGGTAATCTTCCTGAAGGCAATCGTGACTGTGTGGGTGAAAGAGAGAGAGTCGCTAAGTACAAAATTCTGTTGTCAATGATTGCAAGACTCTGGGGTGGGGAGCATGCAAAAATAACTATTAACAACTATTAAATAACTATTAACAACTATTAAATATTGTAAAAGTATTTATGCTTGGGACATCATGTTCATCTTCCATAATTTTGGAGAGATGTACTTTGTTAGCTAAGAGATGTACCAATTCTATCTGTGTGTTAACAGATTAAAACTATTTGTCTGATCTTCCTAATTCAATAAATGTAAAGAGCAGTTGAAACTACAGTACTACATCTATTATTTTGTTCTCAGTTCTGTAAGGCCATTAGGACTTTGTTAATCATAATATACAATATATCACCAACCACGATAAATGTGATCTTTGGTTCTTGTATAATATTCAGTGTAAATATGAGGACTGCATTACCTGAAATTGAAGGCTGCATTACCTCAAGGCAAGGCCAGGACTGGATACCTATGGCTAAGTCCAAATTGTCGGGGCCAGCTCCTGGTTTTTGTGTGCATCCAGACTTTGCCAGAATGAATGAGGTGATTGTCATGTGCCATGGTGCAGCAGCAAGAGGGGAACCCTAGCTTCATTTTAGAAGGAGCCCAAGGAGCCACATGCTTATTTATTAGCTCTATTTGCATAATAGGTGTGTTTTGCCAAAGGAGGGTAGCATTCCCCTCCCAACAAAGCCATTGCCCAAATGCAAACCATTCTCCAGCACATGTTGTTTTGGTACAGGCAAGTTCAGGTAGTTGTAAGGGGTACTCTTCGCACAAATTTCCCACCCCTACCCAGATTACTCGAGCTTCATTCTGAGGTTTTTTTTTAATTATGAATTGTGATCGATTTAGTGTAGAGATTTCTCCATGTATTACCCAATCCCATATGCACTACCCTCAAGCCCCAGTTGTAAAAATTGTGCATTTGTCCATGTCCCGTTTCCCACCCCCTTTACTGGCAAATCCCCTTTGTACATCCTTCCCAGAAAGCAGTCCATGTATCCCTAAAAGCCCACTGGGATTTTACGTCGCATGGCAAGTTGCGACCCTGCATTCCTAGAGGCCACAGATACAGAGTGATGTCTCATATAATATGTGAAAGATGTTCATTAAGAGCTAATTGTACTTGCGTACATGCAACGTCCCATGTTACATTACCTAGGGTCATACAGATAGACTGCATGTCCGTGGATTTCAATACTTGTTCAGAGGCTAATCCTCCTTTTGTTAACAGCCCCACCTCTGCTTGGAGGTGATTTGCATGTGTAGATGCATCTGCTATTTTTTTTGCAATCCACACCCCAAAAGCTGTATTCCCAGCATCCCATAAAGAGCCGAAAATGTCCATTTTGTCATTTAACCTCTTTGGTATGATTAATTCCCTTCGTGGTGAATAATTCTGGCCATGTCTACTATGCTCTACACTGAAAAAGCTGCAACTCGCATACTCCAGGGCTATTTCTTATATCACGTAGAGTCCACTGATGGTGTTTCTTAATTCTTCTGACTCCCTTATAGGTGTAATAATTTTAGTCCGGTTGTTGGTCTCTTCCTGTCTCCCCACTGCCAGTTTCCTGTGTGTCGCAGCAAATTGTGCAGGGGATTTGCTATAGCACTATAATCTGGTACTTACAGCCTTACAAAAACCTGCAAACCCTAAAAACCTCTGCAAAGTTTTCCTATCGCTAGCAGGGGTTAAATGTATGAATAATTTCCTGGGCAGAGGTAATTGCCCACCCAGTAGTACCTAGCTTGGTACCCAGATATTCCACCTGTTGTGTAACAGGTTGTGCTTTGGCACCATTTACATTAAGACTCATCTTCTCTACAACTTCAAGAACTTGTTTAATATGTTCCAAGCACGCTTCTCTTGTTTCTGCTGTAATTAAAATAGCATCAATGCGTTGGGCCCACCACTTGTCCTTGGTGTTCAATGCTTTTAGCACTTCCTTTAATTTCTGATGGAAAATGAAAGCCTTGGGGTAATTGTGTTCAAAAATACTCTTCTGTTTCCCAAGTGTATGCAGTTTTCCTTTGAATGTCCCACTCCTTCAGTGGGATAGACCAAAACCCGTTAGAAAAGTGCAATACTGAAAACCGCTTATACCTGTGTTGCACCTTTGCATTAATTTCAGGGAGACAGGCTACCAGAGGGGCTAAGGCAGGTGTGACTCGATTCAACGCACAATAGTCAATAGCAAGGTGCCAAGTCCCGTTTGGTTTTCTAACTGGCCAAACTGTTGCGTTCGTGCGTGAGGTGCCCTTTTTGATGTCGCCTAGATCATGTAATATCCAGATGACAATCTGTACACCTTATCATAGAATCACAGAATATCCTGCATTGGAAAGGGACCATAAGGATCATTGAGTCCAACTCCCTGCTCCTCACAGGGAGCTAGACCATATGACTATGACTGTCGTCCAGATGTCCAGCTGCTTAAACTCTGACAGGCTTGATGCTGTGAACACTTCCCTGGGGAGCCTGTTCCAGTGACGAACCTTTTCCTAATGTCCAGTCTGAACTTCCCCTGATGCAGCTTCATTCCATTTCCTCGTGTCCTATTGCTGGTCACCAGAGAGAGGAGATCAGTACCTCCCCCGCCGCTGCCCTCCTTGCGGAAGCTGTAATCCCTTACTTCCTTTGGGATTGGGTACTGTTTTTGGCGAGGGCACCATGGTCCTTCAGTTTCTGTTGGTTATATTTTTAATCCGCACCCTCCCACCTCATCCAAGGACTTGGTAGCCCAACATAAAGTATTCAAACCTGGGAGGAATACCCCTGGGCTTGATCCCTTTAATAGCTCCTACTGCCCATCCTGTACCCCGAACACAACAGGGGTGTTCGTTTCATGTTGAATCCATCATTTCCTATTGCATATATCTACACAATATCCAGTTAAAGGCAGGCAACCCTATATGTTATAAGGGATTCCTTTTACCCACCAACAATTAGTTAATTTAATTATAATAGATATAAGGAAGAAATTTTTTACGGTGAGGGTGGTGAAACATGGGAAGAGGTTGGCCAGAGAGGTGGTAGGTGCCCCATCCCTGGGAACATTCAAGGCCAGGCTGGACGGGGCTCTGAGCAACCTGGTCTAGTTGAAGATGTCCCTGCTTGTTGCGGGGCGGGGTTGGGGTGGGGACTAGAGGACCTTTAAAGGTCCCTTCCAACCCAAACCATTCTATGACTTCTCTTCATCCTCAAGTGTGAGCTGGTCAGATTCTTGCCACCCATATTCCTCAGCCCCTCCTACCCCTGAAAATTTTATTTGTTCCTTTCTCTAATGTGGTGGTTCACTAATTAAGGTAAGTGATGATCCAGTATTAATTAAAACCATAGTCCCTGCCATATCCGGAAACGTGCTCTGGATCTCTGGCTGTCTGTGGCGGGGTTGATTTTGATATTAATGCTTAACCAACACCCCGCAACGGTCAGCCTCCCTAACGAAGGGGTAATTGAGTCATTGCTGCTGCTTGCCTAGACCTCAGCGGTTTGGCCAAGAAAGTCAGATGCCAGAACATTTAAAGCACCTCTCTCTAAATGGAAAATTGTTAAATTCCCACCCACTTTGGGCATTTCCAACCATCCTTGTCTAATTGTGGCCTGTATTTAATAGCCTGAGTTTGTTCCCCGTGACAGTGTCTCAGAAGTGATGTAAGGAACTCGGCTGCCTCTTCCAGCCGCTCCAGCCCAGGACCTCTCTGGCCTGGTGGCTGGAGCCCAGCCTGGGGACCTGGGGCTTCTGCCCAGGCTGAGGGATGCGGCAGTTGCTATCCTGTTTGCGGGTTCAACCAGCAGCGAAACTGAACATGGATCACAGAGACACATGGACACCCCCACAGACACACACACACACGGAGGACGCTGACACGACCAGTCACACGCACTGCCACAGGCAAGCTGCGGGACTCACGTGAAACACACACGGGCAGCCAAGTCCCTTCCTCCTCCCGGGCTGGCAGAGACAGGAGGTCACTAGCGCAGGCACACACGACAGTCTCCAGGGTCACAAGCATATACACGCTTGCACATCCCTCAAGCACTGGCATGGCCTCTCTGCCTGCCCGACACCCCCGCCCAGATCCTGGGCCCCCTTACCTGCCCACGGGTCCCTGACTCACAGGCTGGCCCAGCTTGGTGCTCGCTAGCAAAACACACGGCACTCACACGCTTATCCCTCATGCTCCCCACATTTACAGGATACCCTGGGCATACCAGCATGGCCACCCCGCCCAACTGATACCCCATCCCAGACCCAAGGCCCCCCGACTCGCCGGCTGCTCCAACTTTAGGTTTGCCAACGAAGGCACACGCACACCGGATCTGGGGAAGATACAGACGCAGGTGTCCCCTGGCAGCCGGCACTAGGCACGTGGGCCATGACCCACGGTCCCACTCCAGCCACCGGTGCCGAGCCCCTCACTCGCCCCACTCGCGCCGCTCCCCCTCAGTAGCTAGTTTTGGGAACGTACACCATTCCCAACCCCAGGGGTTAAAGACCCCCAATGGTTCCACCAGCTGGCACCACAGGCTGGGGCACCCACATCCCCAGCCTGACTCCCGTAGCCAGCACCAAATTCCACTCGCACATGCGCAGGTCTCATAGTCTGTGCAGCACCCACACACGGGGTAGAGTGAGATTACACAAACAGATAGATAGTTAATAAAAGATTTAGTAAGAAGACATAAGGTGACAGGACAGGCTGTGGTGACCAAGCACAGGGCTCAGCTGAACAAGCGTACTGACAGGCCCCGTCAGGATTTCTGTCTACAAGCTTGTTCTCGTTTTCCTCATCAACCCAATTTTGCAAAGCCTTTGGTCAGACAATTTTATTTCAAAGAATAAACAGTCTCACTCTCCACATACCCATAGAGGGGACTCATCATGGACTCTGCTAGAAGAGATCATGGAAGAAATAGGCAAAACGAGCAGTAGTAAGTCACCTGAATACATGACGGTATTCAGTCAGCAGTGCTGAAGGAACCTACCAATGTAATAATGCAGCGTCTCGCTTAAAGCCAGGTGGGTGGCAGCACGGCAAAGATGGCGCCAACTTACAAAGCTACCGTCACGGCTTAACTCCAGTCGGCAACTAAGCTCACTTAGCAGCCAGCAGCCGCTTGCTCACTCCCCCCGGTGGGATGGGGGAGAGAATCTGAAGGGTAAAAGTGAGAGAACTCGTGGGCTGAGATAAAGGCAGCCTAATAGGTAAAGCAAAAGCCGTACGCACCAGCAAAGCAAAACAAGGAATTCATTCGCCATT
>JAVKLA010000073.1:19377422-19402220 GCA_034782735.1 Sagittarius serpentarius
GCGGGGCGGGGGCGGGGCGGCGCCGGCCCGCTCCCTCAGCGGGCCTCACGGACGCCCCGCCGCCGCCGCCGCGGCCGCCGCCGCCTCGCTCCGCGGGGCTCTGCCTCCCGCCCCGCTTGGGCGCCGGCAGAGGCGGGCGGCTGCGGCCCGGCCCGCCCCTGCCGGGGGGGTTGTGACCTCAGTTGCCGGGGTGGCTTTAGGGGCAGAGCGGGAGCTCCGTGGGTCCCCGGCCTGCCAGCATAAAGGCCGTTTCTCTCGGAAACGGCAGTCGGCGAGCGTTGGCTCTCGGTCCCCAAAGAGAAAGGGCGCCTGTCCCGAGCAGGGCACGTCTCTGGCCTCAGCAAACACCGTGACAGAGAGACCAGTGTCCCTGCAATCCGGCGAGAGCCGGAGGCAGCCAAGGGGAGACCCGAGGGGTGCAGCAAAGCGCAGAAGCCGCCTCTGGTACCTGCTCCTTTCCCGTTGGCAGGGGCATGACAGGCACCGTCGTCCAAAGGTGTACAGCTGTCATCCTTCCTACTCACCGGGAAACCAGGGGTCAAGAGATGGAGTCAAAACAGTTGTCCTGATTCGGGAGCGTAGTAACCAGGGATCTTAGCCTCAACAGACGCCAGCTTTGGTCTTCATTAAGCCAACTGCCCCTCTTGCATGGGCCCTCGGTCACCTATCAAATGGTTTAAAAGGCTAGGGAATGAACGCCTGTCTTTGTGAAGCTTTGCCACCTACGTGTGGAAACCGTGAATCTAACAGTGATTCCTCACCCTGATGCCACTTACCTGGCCCCAAGCCATCCTGTGCGAATGTTACTCTAGTCTGATGTTGATAAAGAAATGCCCGCTCACGCAGGAGGATTTGCAGCCTCTTAGTCTCCATACTCAGCCTTCAGCCTGAGGTTTCACTTAAACCTTCTTTGGTGCAAATTAAGTTGATTGCTTTTTGTCTTGTTCTCAGTGGACGCAAAGAACAAATAATCTTTTTTAATAACATTTTTTACATAGAGGAAAATGATCCTGCTAAAATAATTTTTTTTAATGTAAAACAGAGGCTATTTCATTCAATGGTATTATGGTAACAATTGCATAATTAATAGACATAATTTGCAGGGATCTGTTTACAGATGCTCCACTAATGCAGCGTGCAGTGCCTAGAGGGTTGCCTGGGTTGGGACTGACTCATGGGCAGCTACATTTAACCTCTTGCACTCCTCTCTTTCACACCAGCTTTGACTCTTTTCTTAGGTGCCAGATTTATTTCCTCGCTTTAATTTAAATCCTAATTTACCTTCATCTCCTTTCAAACTGTTTGTAGTACTTGGGCTGTTATTTTTTTTCTCTGCTTCTTTAATCCATCCTTCTGTACTTTTATGTGATTATCTTGCAGATGAGTGATCTCAGAGAGACCTTTAAATTCTTCCCACCGCTTTTTTTGCAGTTTCTGCCTGCCTTCCTTCCCAACCACCCATCTCAGAAGTCCTCCACTGCCGGGGCCCTCTCAGTGCCATCACGTTGGCATAGCATCACTAGTCTGTGTAGAAACGTGGTAGAAATGAGTGATGGTGTCCATTTCTGCCCAGGTAAGTACCTAATACTTTGTGAAGGCTTTTATTTTGTGAGTTTTATAAGATACAGTGTAAATGGATAATAAGTAGATTTGGAAATAGTTGATTTTTTTCAACTCCAGTTTTGCTGTGGCCTTTCTACCATCTTCCTCGCTCCCAGCTTCTTCCCCTTTGGTTTTTCCAAAACAATGCTGCAGACTCTTTTCCTCTTCTGCTACAAATGTAGAATGTATGTGGTTTACACATATCTGTATAGTCTTAATTAAATATGCTACTGTATATTGTTATGATAACTTAGCCACTGTGATTTTTCTTTCTGCTTTTAAATAGTAAATTGAATTAAAAAAAATCAAACTTTAAGAAACCTAATTTGAGATGATAATTTAAGATAATTCAGTGGGTTTTAGACAACCATATTTACATAATGTTGGCAGAAAAGAGTTTTAATTCAGTGTTTCTTGACAAGTCAAAGTGCGGCTTCATTAATGACTGTCATTTCAATGGAACCTTGATAAAACGACAGCTTGAGATTACAGTGCACTTAGTATGATTATTCTGTTGGCCTTGTGAAAGGCCATTAGAGCTACCATGATGGGGAGGCAGGGATTGCTGTCAGGGCTGTTTGATCGCCCCCTACCTAGCCGGAAAGGTAATGGAAAGAGCAGTGGTTAGGGTATTTTCTCAAAAATGGAAAACAGCACGTCTTTTATTTTGCTTATGCCCAATAACCATGGGTTAACTTTCTTTGTTATGCAGGCAATAGCTGAAATGTTCTGAGAGCTGCTGAATACCCGCTAGTTATGGGTAGCAGGGGATGGGGGCTCAGGACTTTTTGGAAGTACCCCTCCCTAGAGGATCCCAAGTTTTACAATGTTGATCCTAAATTTTGAGCATCCTCCTCAGTTTCTGAATTCTCCTTAATAAAACTAGCCTCTCTTTGAAGCCGAAGTGGGTTGAAAGGCAGCTGCTAGTCTGTGGCCTGATTGGAACTGGAAATGCCTGATTTAGCTGAGGGATTTTGCACAGTGTAAGCTCAGCTAAAGCTGGGGAGTAAGTCTGTTTTCTTCCAATTAATGCATGTTTCCACATTATTTTATTTTTGCCCCAATAAGAGAAAGGGGTGCTCTTGGCTAAGCTCTTTGGAGTCATCAGAACCCACCCCTGCTCTGAGAGACTTCAAACGTGACGAGACAGGACAGAGAAGTGGAGAAAACAAAACGCTGGCTCCACCTGGGGAGCCCACTGGCTGTCACTGTAGAACTGTTTCTTCTTGGGAGCTTTCAGGGAGGGTGTTTTTTATTGGAAGTGATGCACGTCCACACACACTGTGCATCTCCTGCTTAAGTAATTGAATTGTTTTGCAGTGGATTTAACTGCATTGCTTCCTCAGCTTCATACTGCTATCCTATAGTCTGCTGGCTCACATCTGAAGAATCCTTTATTCTGATTTTCTGTGTGTCACTGTTCCAGTCAGCTGCAGAGGATGCACCTGGAGTGCCTCTCCAGAAATACTTGTGCTGTAAATGCGTGTAATTTGGTGTGAATCTGACTGGTGCACTTTGCATTTCCACATGGTCCTGTACTAAGGTTCTGTACTCTTGTGAGAAAAGCAGGTTTTCTTCTCTTAATCTCCATAGCTTAAAATGATGCTATTCTTGAAACATATTACACAATTACTACTTGCCTAAGTAGCACGCATCTATCTTTGCAACTTCTGGGTCTTAGTTACTCATTTAAGTGTGTGGTAGGGCCAATAACTAACCTCAGATTTTGTGAAGTCTTTGGTTTTTGGCAGCGTGGGACACGGCTAGGCAAAGCAACAGCACAGATAACATATCACAACCACAAGTACTTTGTTCTCTTAAAGCATGTTAAAGCTGTCTCTTGAACTTATTTGTACTCTAAAATGCTTCTGTGATATAAGAACAGCATGAATAACATCTTTTAACAAAAGTTAGAATTTCTGCACTTATGTTTTGTCACTTCAGGCTCTCGGGACTTATTTTTGTAACAGCTGAGAGTTTTTCACTATTGTGTCTTCTTGCAAATGGGGATCCTGTAGTACAGGCTTTCTGTGTAAAAGGTTATCTTCACAGGTCACTGTTTCTGCTTCATTTGAGAGAATTCTCAAGGTTCTTGGAGCTTGGAGCAGTTTTGATGTAAGTTTTTGAACAGGATTTGAATTAGTGGTTCCAGCTGAACTGCACGTCGCTAAAAATACTTTAGGCTTGGTTTTTAGCCTTTATCATGCTGATGCAATCAATGATGTGGTCCTTGGGTGCAACCTCACTTGTGGCTCTCTTTTTGCACCAGTGACAAAAGTAGGTACTGCTGTTAACTCTTGACTTTCTTTACGTACAGTTTTGTTAAAGAGTGTTTTCATGTCTCCATTATAAGCCAGTATGACAGCTCCAAGTCAACACCATACAATGCACATTCCCACTGCGCATGTAAATTAACTTGTTAATCACACAGACTTTCTCTTTATTTAATTAGTAAAAATATATAAAGGAGATCGGCCAGTTGGGTAAGATTTCATACTAACTGCAAACCAACCACAGTTATTTGCTATTGACAGTTTATTACTGCTTTACACTTAGATTTCAAAAACATGACAGATGTTTGTCCTTTTCAGTCAGCTGCACTTAACAGGTTACTTGGGATTGTCATTGTATGCTTTTTTCCCAGTGAACTTTTCCTCTGGGGTGGGGCACTTCCCCCCTGCCCCTTCTGACGCAGCTTCAGCTGCATTTTTTAAAGCGGTGCTCAAGTCCTTCTGTCACTGTAGTTCTACACATTGCACACGGCATCCTCGTTTCTGAGAAAATGTGTAGTTAGAGCCTTTCCAGAATCCTGAAAGATGGCAGGCTAATGGTATAATTTTGTGACTTTTTGTTTCTTCTTACACTAGTCAAAGGACCTGCCATAGTAGGCAATAAACTAAGCCTGAGTTTCATTCATTATCTCCCGTGGGACTTCACTGTAGGACCTGAAATGTTCCTGGTTTTAATCTTAGCACCTGTGTCCTTGGCATTCTTTGTGCCATCCTGCAATGGCAAGTATAATTTTGAGCATGAGACAATTGTGAGTATACCTCATTTTCCATGAAGCTTTACAGCACGTTGCTCTATTTGTTGGATTCTGTAACCAGTTCTTGCCTAGGGTATTTTTCCATGGGTTCGTCTGGGAATTTTTCCGAGTCCCCGTTTTATTCCTTGTCTGGCTTTGTTAGTGAACTTCAACCTTTCTCTACATTGTTGTTACAATGGAATGTAGAACTACACTCGTCCTTATCCGGGTTCAGTGAAGTTTCTTCAAAGATGAAACTGGACTGCTGTGCTGTGTTGATATAGCATAAGCCGTGTACTCAAGCAAAACCTGAAGGGCTGACAAGCATGAAAATAGCAGTGTAATAGGAAATTAAAAGAGGACATATTTTCTTCATGTAACAAATTGCTATTATGTTTCAGTATAAAGATTTCCAATGTGAGTCTACAGAGCAGAATAAGATCATTTATGAAAAATGTTTTGTCTTTTGTTTTTTTAACAGTAGCTACAAATAGGTTATGCCTATTGGAACAGTTGTCTTCAGTATTTTGATAATCTATTCAAAGTGCATCTCTGGTGTTACCTCACCCACTTATCTAATTTAACTCTCTAACACTATTTTGGAGAACTATATGGTAGCAGAAAGTGCAAAAAAAATCCATCAAGACTGGCTGTGTACTGTAACAATGAACAGAATAGTTTAGTGCCTGTTAACATAACAGAGGCAGTCTGGAATTTCCTGGTAACATGGAGACTGGATATTAAGTAGTACTTAACACTAGCAGCATCTTCCTCAAAAATTAGTCTCGCCCCACTCTCTTTAGCACCACTATTTGTAATGACAAGGCATTACTCTACAAAAAACAAGCGCACAATACGGCTGTAGCAATTAAAGACAAAATTGTCTGTTTTAGATTTTGTTTTCAAAGCTTAGTGAACATACGTCCCTTAGTTTTACAAATCAAAACATTCAACTTACTATATGGTCCCCAGCTAATCTGGCACAGGACTGAACATATCCTAAAAATGTCCATCATCACTCTTTAGAATCTGCTACAATAAGTCTAAGATGTAATGAGACAGATGGAATTAGTTTAAGTAATAAATGTTTAATCAAAGAATTTTACATATTATTAACAGCATTCATTTGGCCAAACATCTACATGGTTGTAGTATCCTACCTGTATATAAAGTGGGAATGTATCAAGTATAGACTATGAAAGTGCAAATAACAATTCAAGGTTAGAGTAATTTTTTTTACATTATAAAATTAACAGGTTTACAAAATAGTCTTGCCAAACTTTATTTTTGAATTGTAAAGTCAATGACTATGGTGTTAAAATAAGTACCAAGAAAATACAAATTCAATAGGCTAATTTCATGCTCATAAGAGTAACACGGAAACAATGGAAATACTGCACAACCTAACCAAATTACAAAAAACCAGAACCCACAAACTTCACTATCTTCACAGAGAGCACTCTTACGTATCTTACTGTAACTTTGCAAGACATCTCAATGCAATACACAATCTTTTTGTGAGAATCTTTCTATTGAGAAAATACAGTCCAAGGAAGCTATGTGAGTTGAACAACTTTCAGACCAATTTGTGATGGTAGTTTATGAAGAACTGTTTTAGTTGAAGGATTTTTTACTGTAGAACAATTTAAAATAGGTATTTTTCAAAGATGTCCAAAGGTTCATGATTATGTTACGAGTAGGGTGGCTAGAGGAAAAGTTGGAAAATAGTTTGAGACTATTCTATTCCATTCTCTCTAAAGATGCCTGCAAAATGAACTAGGCTTTTATGGGGTATGGGTAAAATATTCTTATTTCATTTTTTATTAATATGAACCTTGCAACTGCAAGGTTCACAAGCTGGATTTGCATGAATTAGTTACCAAAACACTCACTTGAACTCACAGTAATCAATACATAAGCTTTGCTATCATGACACTTGCCTATACACACTCAGTAGTAATAAACTTTTATATCATATCAACAAATCTCTGGTAACAGTTAAGCAAAACCTAAAATGGAGTGTATGTAATTTGCTTGTGTTATGACAAGTTTTGATTATATGTAATTAAAACAGCCATTTCAACAACTTACTCTAGTTGTAATTACATACTGTACCATTGTATCTCACTAACTGTAGATTGATGCTTTTAAGCAAATCTAAAACCAGTATATTTTTTTCACGGTACAACAACTAGGAAAAGGGGTTTTGTGGGGTTTTTTTTTTTTTTTAGTTTTTTTTTCACACTGAACAGTAATCACACAGCAAATGAATATTGTGCAATTGAACAAATACCTAGCAGTGTTTTGTTTATGCAAAAACACTGACTGAACATTTATTTACTGTAAAGGCAAGGCCATGGGTGGTTTTATGGAGGTCTTTGCAAGTAATAGCATAGTTACTCCAGAACAGACACTGAATTTGAATTACTTGTTTAACTGTGGCAACTATCCAGTTGGGTTAGGCAAAGGCACCGTAACACGTTGAGCAGAATGTGTTATCTGAACTTTAACTGTGGGACTGGCTAACATATGAAAATTCTGTATTCCTATATTTTTATAAAATGTTATCATTAAAAGTAATTGCACTACTAGTGCATAGAACGCTTTGTAGAATTATGAAAACAAAGAACTATGATTGCACTTCCATTAAAGTGTCTCTTAAAATACAGCATAGCTGTTGCTAACTCACTGTATTTTAATATTTAAAATAACTGTTTAACAGCAGCATTAGGTTTTATTAACTTAAGATACAGGCTACATTTAATTAAATGCAGTCACCATGGCAACACATGCCAGTTAAATTTAGAGAAGCAATGCTACCCAGTGGTTTCTTTCACTGGTAAGAATTGTGGGATTAGTTTGACAGAGTAACACTGCACTGTTTCGTTAGGCTGCTGCCAGCTAACTATTCACAGTTTGGCACATTTGGACTGTAAATAGACATGAAAAAGTCTTTGATTTTAATGGGAAAGAATATCCCCTAAAACTTGTTCCTGGAGCAGTACTAAAGAGAAGCATTAAATACCTCCGTTCACACTGCTAACAAAACTGAAAAATGAGTAAGGAAAAGTTATGGAAAACTAAAACAAAATGCAAATGAATTGCTAAATGTTATTTTGGTGAAAGAATGAGTTCTAAAAAATGGAATAAACTATTTCTTAGGAAAACCAACCAAAATAATCAGTGTAAGCATTTAATCTGTACTTTCAAGTTAAGGATCATCAACCTAAGGCTAAACAGATGCTGCATTGTATTAGGAATGTGGAATACAATCTACTTATTCCTTTTTCTTGAGAGCAAAAAGGCAAGTTCTACCTAATTAAATGCAAAGGATATTCCTTGAAAGGTTCACATTATTATGAAGAACTACAATTCAAGAGAACTCCTACATATCCGTTGTTAGGTCAGTGGTTACAACTGAGCTGTAATTATGTGGACCAAAGCCTCCATAATGCTTATTCCACATACTGTACCATCTGTCACCGCCACTCATTTACTCCAGGTTTAGTTTTTATTCATACCAGATGCACATGTTCAATCCATTCACTTGAGGATTGAGGAGTCTGACTTGAAGTATCTCCTGAAGCATTGAGTGTGCTTGTTACCTCCCTGTTATTATCACCACTTTGTGATACTGTTTCACCTGGAATAATGTTTTCTTCATAAGTGCTTTCCTCTGTTTGGGTTCCTCTGCCTTCGTTTTTGAGTGCATCCTCAAATAGTGCATGCTCTTCCTGAGGCTCCAGCCCTGTGTCTGTAAGATTCTGTTGCCCTGCTGACCCATCTTCAGTACTGGGTTGCTGTGAATCCTCATCCGTTTCTGTAGTTGTTGAGGGGATCAGAGCAATACTTTGTGGGTTCATATCATGAAACCAGGCCATAATATTTCCAAGTAGATTTTCATTGGTGTTGGGATCTTGACTGCTGGAATCAGCATCACTAGATGTTGAGTATAATCCACTTCTTGTATCGCTGCTGCAGGGGTGTGAATGAAGACGATCAGCTGAAAAGGGATCATTGCCTGCACCTAGTCTCATCAGACTGTCACCAAGTTCTAACAGCTCAGAGCTGCTCAAAGCGCCTCTTGGATTATCTATACTTATGGGAGCAGAGTCCAATCTTGTAGGCAAAGAGGTACCTATTGCTCCTAAAGATGCCTCATTATTTAGAAAGTCTCTAGTTTCTTCATCTATGGCCAAGCCAGATTCTTGTAATGATAACTGAATAGCTAGCAGGATGTTTGGATCATCTTCATCCAAAGAACTCAGAGCCTGTGGAAATACATAAAGTTGCTTTCAGAATAAAACTTTCATCTTCTTACATATTTTGGATTAAAAGTAATTTGGGCTCAAATCTGAAATTCATTCATTATTCCTACATGTCATTTATCAGAATCAATTTTTACTGACACAGTTGACAACAGAATTTAAAAGGTGACTGTTGCTACATTAGTGATTGTTTAGCAATTCTTACCAGTGTGAATGTAAAATTTGTTGTCCTAGATTCTCCCTTTCTCGTTGAAGAATTAACAAAATTTGCAGAGAGACAAAATGCCACAGAAAAGCAGAGCAGAGAAAGGCAAGCAAAGCAGAGAGAATGGAGAAGAGATTAGGGGAGATACCTGAAGAGAATCCTGGTTTTCAGAGCGACTGACAGGGGTATAGTCATGAAGCGAAGAGCTGTGCAGAATACCCATAGAAGCTGAACTCACCATGGAGGTGCCATGTCTTCTACTACTGCCACCTTCCTGAGTGTCTGTTTGGGCAATTGAAATAAAAAAGGTTGAAAGAATGAGTGAGGAAGCCTTCTCCACTGTTATTTACCAACAGAATCTCTTCCTTCCTTCTGGATTCCAGCTGCGTAATTTTACTCCTTTATTCACTCTGAACTAAATAATCCAAAACACTCCTTCCACACAGTGACAAAACACCAGTCCCACTGTTTTAGGAGTGACTGCCTGGCTCATTTGTGCCTTTCTGCTCTCAATACCCTTCTTCTCTTTGAAAGGGTGGGGTATGCCATCAGGAAGCATGAGCACATTGGCAGAAGGGGCAAAGTGCTTCTAAGGCACGTACATGATTTATGGAAAGCCCTGAAAAATACTGCACACAAGACAAAATACAGGATGCATTTACAGGCAGATTACAACCAAAGTTTGCCCATTTCTCTGTTCTTTCAAGGACAAAACTCAGCTGTAATGTTAACGTTACATTAATTTTTACCACAACACTGCAGCACAATTAAGAGTAGAGCCCTTAACATATACCTCAGCAATCACTGACATTGCTGTTTTCTTAAAACAACCAAAAAAAAAAAAGAAGTAAAATGCTGTTTCCAGAAAAACTGCTCTGTAATAAAAATAAATGTAACTCTCTTGACTTTGGAAAACAGAGTTTTCCACTTCAAAACTCAAAATGAAATAAGGTGAGACAAACTAATTCTCTCTTGTATGCTTTAGCAGTATGCACTGGTCATCACACATCCAAGTGTTCAGTCAAAGTCTAGTCCTCGAACTAACAAGATGGTTTTGCATTTTACTTGCAAAGGACCAAAGCTCACGAAAATTCTTTTTATGTTTCTAAAATAAAGAATGCGTTTGTTTATTTCCCCTCAGTAAACGATTTCTCCTTTTGTTTTTAAAGGACAAGCTACGTATAGGACTTAAGTTCATGAGACACAGCAATGAGTGTTTGTGCAGCATGGCTTAGACACCGAGCACACAACTGGCCGCTCCGAAGAAACAGCATCACAGTATGATTTGGATTCAAGCTATTTTTGTACCTTTGCTAAAGCTCCTGGCAGAACAGGCACAGCCCAGACAGCCAAGTTACAGTGACCTTAAGGGACTGTGCTACCAGCCGTAGCACTACTTAGACCAGCAGCATGCTGGAAGTCATAGCCCATGCCAACTTGTCCTGGCTGGCTGCCAATACAGGAGTTGCTGAGCAGGGTTTTGGAATACAGCTTTACGACTATCTTCCAGCAGGCCTGTAGCAGGGGATCCCTCTTCTACACTCTATATGCACAACTGGCCCTTTTAATTTGCATAAAAGAGCTGGTATACAGGTAAGACTGTCATATGAAGTATGTGCCTTTCAAAATTTCTTCAGAAAAGCAAACCTGCTCTATGCAGCTGAGGAGTTGCTAGTGGGAAGATCAATGCATTTCTCTTTAAAAAGAGGAGCAGCCGCAATGAAGTCAGCGACACTTCTAAGATCACATACAAAAATGCAAAAATAAGCCTTTATGCTGTATCCTGGAAAATACAGCAATGTATTTGAAACTTCTTTAAAGTGTATCCACAGAAGAGCAAACACTGTGGTCACTACTAGCAATTTCTGAAGTAGGAAGAGAAAAAAAACAAAGCCCAGGCAGGAACATACCTAATGTACTCTCACTGGGGTCATCAGGATCCGGAGTATTACTCAGCAGACTATGCATGTCTCCACGTCGACGCTGTCTGTGCCTCCTCCGATACTGAAATTCAGCATATTCCTGCATAAACCAAAGGTTACAAAATACAGGGCAGCATGCAGTAATATTTTTCTGATGTAACGAGCACCACATTTTTATAAAAAATGTGTGATTTTATATGTTTATTATAAAATCACCTGTTTTCAGAAAAATAAATTGCAAGTTATACCATGCAATGCTTAACATAAATAATAATTAAAAAAAACCCTCCAAAGGTAATCCTAAATCTATGAAATAATGAATTAGCAAAGAAAAATACTTGACATATTCCTGACATTTTAATACTTGCAATCTCCCTTTTTAAAGAATTCCAAGTACATTTTTTTTTTAAAAGCTTTGAGGCCAAACTTTATATACACACACACTGACACACTTTTTAATAAATACATACCTAGTGATTTTAGAACATAAAAACAATTAACCTGAATTAGACCAATAGATTATCTGAGAGTCCCTGTTGCCAGCAATGACCAGTAGAAAATAACCTTTGGAAGACTACAGAAAGCTGGCAGACATACACCGGGACTTGTTACACTTTTCCCAGCCTCCAGGACACTATGGCCAGGAACTTCTTAAGCTACAGCTGATACTCTTCTACTGAGCAGTCCTTGATGGATTTTTATTCCATGAACTACACATCTCCTCTATTTTTGCCTAACTTGAGCTAACGAGCCATACCCTATGGATTTGAACTCTTGCAGCCTGTAATTTCTCATGTTGTATGTCTTTACCAGAGAAAGTTTATATAATGTTTATGGAAAAGACTCACTTTCAGCCACATCAAGCTAACATCCCAAGGGTTAATTATCTTATTACATGGAAATAAATGTTTTGATTTCCATACCTTTCCTAATATTAAGAGGCTAATTTGATGCTTGAAGGCAAATTTCCAGGTATGCTTTCTGGTTAGTACAGCTGACACTGAACCTGACTGTGTAGGTAAGATCTCTGGTAAGATCTCTTGCTAATCTCGGTTATTCGTTTACACAAGGCAATAAAAATATACACACAGGTACTTGCTCTTCTCTTTGGAAAAGAGCATTTCTATTTTCTTCCCTAAGTCCCGGAGTGGGAAATCTGTAATTCAAAGGCTTCATTTAGCCAAATGACTTGGGACAGATAACATTACCATTAGCTTTTCTTTCTTATGTTAACTCTTCATCCTAGAAGATCGCAACATCTGAAGTATCTAAAATTTAAATCCAGAAGTGTCATTTCTCTTACACAATGACCTTATTAATTTTGACAGTATTATGATGGTATGTTGTCTTTTCTGTTTCAGACAAGTGTTTCAGACCAAGTTCTTATGCATAATGACTTACGCAAACAAAAAAAGAACAGTCATAAAATGATCAGTGTGGGCAGATTTCTATCTATGTAAGATCCGTGAAAATTGTGAGAACATAAAAATAGCTGTACTAAATGGGTTTATTCAGCCCAATATTCTGTCTTCAACAGTGGTTAGTAGTAGATGCTTGTTAGCCTATGCAACAACATAAAATCCAGGGAAAACATGAAGTGATTCTTCTCTAAAATACTCTTCTAGCTCCTAGGAAGCTCAGGGATTTCCTAAATGGAAGGTGGCATCCCAAACAACAGAAAATCAAATCTTTATGTCAAACAAAATAACTGAATTATTTCAAAAACATATGTAATTATATAACTATGAATTGTATAAGGAATAATGAGAAGTAATCACTGAACACTAAGATTTATTAGTCATGTCAGAACTTCTCTTATCTGTTTGCAATAAAATCATAGATTTTACTGACAGCTTTTTAACCTTTAGAAAGCTATCTTGATTACTACTGGTAAAATTTTATTTCTGATTACTTCGAGCGATTTTATACATGTGAACAAAAGGATTTTTAATTTTATTGGGTAGGAACATCATGGTTTCACACAATGGTCTACAACAAGCAGCGTTCCTTGCTAAAACCAGTAAGATTTTGTTTTCTGTAATAATCTGGTATACACATTCTACTACTTGTCAGTAAAAGTACAGCTCTATGTCAAAAATTTTGTAGTGAAATTCACTGAAATAAACAAAGATGACCATTATTAATTCTACAAAATTCCTTTAGCATAGGTGGTTGCAAGTATCCTTGATAGCTACATAGCAAAGAAACCAACTTGCATCATACAGTGCCACGCTTAGGCAAATCACAAAAACTCATAAGCAATCATCTAAGCACAACTGCAATGGCACCTACTGCTAAAACAGCTTATCAACATATTTCTTATCAGCTTTTTCTCATAACCAGTTCCACTGATGATACAGTAACATCACAGTGAGTTTGGTATTATGAAATGTAGAAAGGACTAGGGGAACTAGACAGGAGAAGCAAGTTGATCTTTTGTAGAGAAGCAAGCTATTTTCTCACCAGCATGATGCTCACCAACAACAATAGCAAAGGAAATATATAGAAAAAGTACATGACGTTTTCCAGGATGCTTTAAAATTACTAGCTAGAAAGAAAACAGCACCAAGGAAATGCTGAAATGAAGTTTCCTTCCTGAATGAATGCTTTAATCTAATGTTCTCAAAATATTAAATAAAAATTGAGATGATAAAGGAAAGCTTTATAGAAAGCTTCTCATATTTTAGTGCACAGTCTTGAAAATTATTTACTTTTTCCTATATATATATATATAGTGGAATATTCACTTTAAAAATTATAATTGTCATTCTTGGTTAAGTAGCAGAAGTTATCTCATTTGAGTATGCCATTTCCATCCTGCTTCAATACATAAAAAGAAACAACTCAAATAGTTAACAATATTTAGGTGTATGCCTGTATGTTTTTGTTGGACTGTTACAGAAGGATGGAAATTTCTTAGACTTTGTCAGGTTCTGCAGAACTGATGTTGCATTCAAAAGTAATCTACACAATTCATATATTTATTACTTGAAGGTTCCCCAGCACATAGACACCAGTTCATATACAGTTTTAAACTGATTATGTAATTGGTATATTATGAATACAACATAGCTTGCTTAATGCCACCTTAAATAACTATAGCCATGTTAGAGGCAGTTTAGAGTCATTGCACAATTAGCTATGCATATATTTCCTTCTATTGTGAAATAAATAAAATGGTAAGCTTAAACCAACTTCAGATGCTTTGAATCAAAATAGGAAAGCTCTTCATGCAGATTGCAATCATACCTGTGTTTCTAGAATATGCAGAAGTTAAAAAAAAGAAAAAGAAATACTTTACCTCGGGGGATGCAAATCCTAAATATTCCCAATCCCATGTTCCACCAGCAAAGCTATAAAATGAGGAGATATACCATAAAGTTTATAAGTGGAACAAAGTATAAACAACCTCCAGAGTTTCGAAACCTATCAACATCTAAAAATTAGTGCAGTTGTAACTCTCCTAACATAACAAGTCGTCTGCTTTAGTTCTTACCTCAGAATTCATTTAGAAAACCACAGAATTAAATTGTTCACTATTCCAGAACTGCTCGACATTTTTAGCAAATACTTAAAGATTTTTGGAGTGTACCAGGCATTTAGTGACAATCTTGAAGGAAAAAAGTGAAATGGAGGAAGACATGACATCTAATCATTAATATACTACAAATGGGGAATCAATTTAGGTTGCAACATACAGAGCAGTGATTCTCAAACACATTTTTCCCCAGTGAAAAGCTGTAATTCCACAAGGATCAAATGTCCAAGAAAATGTCGCTATCTGGTGATATAGAACCACCATGTTTATCAGCTCCACTTTACCTCATAGTCAAAGAATGACAGTGGATTCACCTGCTTTGGCAGCTATCACTGAACTTTTTTGACTTGCACAGGATTTTATTTGGATTACCTGCGCCTGGGTGCTTCTGGTGAGTCTGCAGGAGCAACACCACGGGCCACAGAGGCCAGGAACTCTTGCCGCTTCTGCTGCACGAGACAAGCTGCACGGATGATTTTATGGCGAGGAGTCCGAAGGTAAGGCCTGTTCACTTTCTGTGCAAGGTCTTCAGTGACCATTTCGAGGTCTGTCTGCAATAGTTAATAAATACAGAATAAAATAATTTCACAGTGAAATGAAAATCAGGCAGAGCTCTACACCATAAATACTAAGCAGAATGACAGCCATTTTCCTGGAAATACCATTTAAAATACCAAAATACCCCAAAATGTCTGCCCTTCTAGTCTACCCTTTTACCAACCTACATGTTGTCCTCCAGCTTGGAGCAGGGATTCCCTGCACTCACACATATTTAACATCTTCAGGGGCCCTAAAGGAAAGGAAAGGAGGCAGCAGCCCCTGCCGCTGATGCCACCACCCCCCAGGTACTCCCCCAGTTTTGTCCCCACCCACTTGTCAGACACATTAATAGGGAAAGACAGGAAAGAGGAGCTAGAGAAGGAGATGAAGACTGAAGGTAAAATATTATCTTCAGAAAAGCAGGTTAACAGTAAATAATTTTCTTTTTTTCTCCTTCTGCCTGTCCTTATTCCTTTCATTCTGCAGCAAAATGTTTTTCATTCATTCTAAAATTGAACTAAAAGCTACTGTGCCACAGAGCAATAAAAATGCATTAATTTTCCAACTTGCTTACAACTAAAAGACAGGCATATCAGTTTTACACTGCAAAACCAGCAAAAAGACACTGATAACTAATATTACAAAAAAAAGAGTAACATTAGAAAAGCAAAATATATGCATGTATTACCTGCATAAGTTCAAATATTTCTTTCTTTGTGCTTTTAGGCTCCAAAAAGAATCCATATGGATAAGAACACTTAAGAATGCGGCGAGTTTTTAGAAGCTCTTGTACCGCATCTTCAATGAATGTGGTATCAGGACAGCCTCCCTCAGCTGTAAGATGAAACAAGCATTGTGAAAATATTTTCCTGCTGATGTCAGCATCTCTCTTACTCTAAGAGTTTTCCTCCAAAATAATAAAATTTATGTGCATGTCAGTTAAATATTTTGCAAGTAAACAGCAGCAAGTTCTCAATGACTACACAGTGTTCTTACTAAAAGAAGTAAGCACAGAGTATTAGCTTCTCCCTTGCTAATGCTACTTTCTCCTTAGAATAGGTAAGATTTACTTTACATTTAGCTTTCATCCACTGCATATGAATTCTAGTACTGGAGGGATCACATCACACAGCAGACTGATGTGAGCTCTATCAAAAAAAAAATTTTAGCCATAACGGAGTTGATTTGATTTCAAATCAAATTCATAGATCACAGCAAATACTTACTTCCACTGAGAGCTCTACTCAACTGCTCCATCTTTTCTTTGGCTGTTTTTAGAAGGCGCTGTTCTAACTAGAAAAAGAAAACAAATAAAATACAATAAGGTAATTATTTTTGGATGAATAAAATAGAAACAAAAATCAGTAAAATGGCTTGACCCACACCTGGTAGCTAAGTTCATGGTTCTTAAATCTTGTGTAATAGTGCATAAACCTATCAAGCTCTTGAAATCTTCTATGCTTCCTTTCAGCCTGGAAGATAATGGGGAAACAGAAGAAGCCAAGATAAATTTTATGATTTAAGTCAGCAATCACCATTAGATATAATTACATAACTAACTGTTTCTATTCCCACTATTCATGAAGTATTGTACACAATGCAGATGAGCGCCATGTAAGTAAAGAGACAAGCCTTCAAATACTGTAACCAAACAGTTGATAACCTGTGTGTACATGCTATTTAAGCAGACTTTCCAAATGCCAAAATTAAGGCATGTCTTCCGTAGTGCACAGCAGCTAATTACAGTACCAGCTTGCCCATTTCACAAAAGGAAACCATGGCACAGAGAAGTAAAATGACTTGAGTGAAGTCAACCAGTGGTTGTTACCAAAGCCAAAAGCAGAACCAAATCTTACGTTTCTATCCACAAATAAGCAGTGTTTTCTTTCTGTCTCTTTGATATATTTAAGGTTGTATTTTTCCATTTAGAACTCGAGTTGGGAAGAATTTTGTTAATCTTATCCTAAACAGAAAATTGCAGCCTTAGCACTATTTTTCAAACACACACATTCATTTGTTACCTCTACTGTCATCTCCTTGGACTGTTCCTCTACATGTTGAATAACCTCATAGCGAGTGCATCTGTAATAGCCTCCAGTGGAAGAGCTGTGCTTCTTCCATTCTTCTAAGCATATCCAGCAGAAGTCGTATTTGCACTTCAGAAAAAAAAGGAACAAGGAGGGCGGGGGGGGGAACAAAAGCTGATACATTGCAGATTTGCAGTTATGCATCATTATTCCTCCATGAACAACTGAATTAACATCATCCTTAGTGTGCTTATGGTCAAAACAATTTCTGAGGAGACTTCTTCCCATTTTCCATACTGCAGAAGACCTGGGTTATCAAACCATGTCAGTCGTAATTTTTGTTCCTTGGATCACAAGGTTGTGTTGGATCAACACAAAGTTTTAAGTGGATGACAAATACAGCTGATCAGGCCTGGGTTTTTGTTCTGAAAAAGAGAGTCCTATTTTTTAAGCAACACACAAACTGTTCAGGAGAAAGGGTGAATTTTTTCCTAGTATCAATTAAAAAAACGTGGTCACTAGTATTTTTGTCATGTGGTGTTCCTGATGCAAAACATTAATGACAACTACTAAAGCAAGAGAGAAGAAACCAGAACATGAACTTTGAAGAGTGATTACTTCAAGGTGAGCCTTTTCTGCATTGACTGAGTGGAAAGCTTTCAAAATAGGTAACACCTTACAAGGAGATCTGACTTACTGAGGCTTCTCTGCATCAGAGAAGAACAAACTGTATTAAACATTCTCAACTCAACACTGCGTTCTCAGCTAGTTTATTTCAAAATGAATTGGAAGCTATTTATGGATGGACAGGCAAAAGACTTTACGACTTGGTGAATCCTGTTTATCTGTTTTACAAATGAGCAAACCCAAATCCTGAAAAAAACAAAGCAAAAATTTATGTTAATTAATATGAAGCCATTAATATTATTATTGGAATTTGATAAATTAAGTCACATTTTTTCTCTCCTTGTTAATTTAATCTTTCCAGGAATACCTAGTCCATACCAGATGTGTTTATCAGTAGTTGTTTTATATGATCAATGAGATATATTACAGGAAGAAATGAAATCTAATTCTTACATTGTACTTTTGCTAATTTTGTCTCACCAGTGGTGCTGATTTTCTTCAAAATGCAGACTAGGGTATTTCTTCTTGTTATTGTGCTGCACATTCTTTGTTCTTAAACATTCTTTTGAAGCTGCTTGCTTATACAAAATGGTAAGATGATTGCTGAGAATGAAGTATGGGAATAACTGTGTATAAAAGTGTTGTGTATCACTGCATCGCTTGCCTATCATTCAAAAACACTCATATTCATTGTAAGAAAAAATCATTACAAAATATTAAAAAAACGGTATGAAACAGGTTGTTTCACAAGCAACAGAACTAATAAAGCTTGACTTCCTATTAATTTATGTGTATGTGCTCCTACTATAAATAATCTCACCTCTCCAAAACTATCTCCCTCCATGATCACTCCACCATATATATCTTCTAATCTCTCACATCTCCAAAAGCCTCCTCAAAACTCCAAGATCCACCCAGTGTTCCCGGACTGTCCTCCAATATCTCAGTCTCAGTGAACATTTGAAACCACATCATCTGTTTCTACATGTCCCCAAACCCTGAGCTCTGTTTTCTGTGGCTTTATGATCACACCTAGCCATGCAGCAGCACTGCGTAGGCTTAACAGTCACATCTGCTGCCTGGCCACTGTCTAAGCCAAGCAGAATTGGTAATTTCTGAGCAGGTAACTGCTAAGTAGGTATTTCAGCCTCTCTTTTGGTGGCAGTCCAAATTAGGTCTCTGCACCATACAGCTACCAAGTTTCATGAAACTTGCAGTAATTTAATACCCGCGAACCCCCTTCCTGTTCCTTCATATCTGGTTCAAAGCACCCAGAAGGTAAAAAAACACTACAGGTAGGGGAGTGAGAGAGAGCAGGACTCCTTAAGCCTTGTCTGGTTAGAAACTGGGCTCATAAAACAGTACGATGCCTGCTTAAATACAGAAATGTGATTTTACGAGTAAGAGTATCCTCTTCTACACCAAGGTACATGCTAGCTGCTAAGAGGCAGTCATAGCTCATCATGTAGCAGGCTTGAGCAGACCTTACTGCAGCAAAGGCAGAAGCTCCGTCACAGACCCTTACTTCAATGGAGGAAGAGACAAGCAATGTGTCTGCTATACCTTGTGTCTGAGCCCTGCAATGAGCTTGAAGATACCCTTCCTTTCCTTCCTCACTAGGCTGAGGGGAGGCAGCTTCTGTTTGCAGAGATTTCTCTACCACAAAAGGAATCAGACTGTATTAAAGACACTTTAATCTGTTTATAAGGTACAGCATCAAAGAAGAAAAGAGAACTGTTGTTGTCAGCCAGTGCCTTAGAATGGCACTGAATTAAATTATCTACATTCAACAGTGTTTAATGGCCAAAGCCTTCTCCAGCCTGAAGCCACCAAAAGAGAGGCTGAAATACCTACTCAGCGGTTACCTGCTTAGCAATTACCTCTTCTGCTTGGCTCAGACAGTGGCCAGACAGCAGATGTGATCTGTTAAGCCTGAGCGGTGCTGCTGCATGCTCCCCCTGAGGAAGAAGGAGCAGCAGAGACAACATGGAATGAACTGACTGTAACCCCCATTCCCCGTCCCCCTGTGCCGCTGAGGGGGGAAAAGATAGAGAATCTGGGAGTAAAGTTAAGCCCGGGAAGAAGAGAGGGGTGGGGCGAAGGTGTTTTTAAGATTTGGTTTTATTTCTCATTACCCTACTCTGATTTGATTGGTAATAAATTAAATTTTTTTCCCCAAGTTGAGTCTGGTTTGCCTGTGACGGTAAATGCTGAGTGATCTCTCCCTGTCCTTATCTCAACCCACGAGCTTTTCGTTATATTTTCTCTCCCCTGTCCAGCTGAGGAGGGGAGTGACAGAGCGGCTTTGGTGAGCACCTGGCATCCAGCCAGGGTCAACCTACCACACAGACTTTTGTCCAACTGAGATGAGCTCAGTGGCGAAAGCTGCAACAAACATACCTTTCATGCTTCTTAGCACTATGGAATTTATGAGCCCTTTTAAAAATAATTAAGAAAAAAAAGAAACAAACCAGCAAACTTGGCATAAACCAAAGTGGAGGAGAATCTGTTCTCTGCTGCCACAGACAAGAAACAAAGAAATGACACAAAAAAAAATCCCCAACCTTCAATTCATATCACAGAAAGAGAGAGAATGTGATGATAACAAAGAAAATCAGATTTGCATAGCAATGGAGAGAGACTAACACATTTCCAGAAAAATAAAGAGAATTACTTTCTAAATCTCTTAGCTTTTTATTGGAGGCCAACTATGTCAAGTGTGTGCTGCTTTCTTATTTTTAACGACGCTCTGCAAAGAGTTATATAAGAGATTTCTGACATAAAGAAACAGTATTCTAAATATGCTGCTTTTAACTAATTTGAGAGAAAAAGCATTCTCAAATGATACTGAACTCAAGGCAAAAAATTTTTTTTCTATTTTGGCAGCATAGTGCAAACTCATGACTAATTTCTTGGCTGCTGTCACCAATAAGTTTCTCTTAGAGTTACTCTTTGCTGTCTTTTCATTCCTACTGATTAATTCCTGTTTACAGTTTTCTATTTAAACTTCTCTGTTTTGTTGCTATGTTAGAGAAATAATGCAAAAGAAAAACGTAGTAAGGCAAAACCTTCTTTAGAGCTTACCATTACTTAAAATGTTTCATCTTCTGCCAACTAAAAATGTTCTCTCTTTTCTACATTATTAATGATGATTAAACTATCAATTACTTCGGTTTCCTTAAGCTTCATACTGTATTGCCAGTAATTCTTAGGTGTTTATGAAATTTCAATCATTACAGTGTTCACCTGCCAGCCAAACAGATTTCACTAAACATTTTCTAAATACATGTAACCTGCCATTTGCAAATATCTAATTCTTGCAACAGGTCCCATTAGATTTCAGGCATGACATTTCAGAGGTTTTGGACGTCTGTGCTCCAAAAACATGACATACGCAACCTGAAATATGGTTTCACAACAAATTGCATGAAGGGCCTTTCTTACCTTTGCACATTGCATGTGGTTGCAGCCCTCATTCTTTTGAATTGGAGATTTGCAGTTGGCACATGGTTTGGAGTTTGTTAGTAACCACAGGCAGTTGGCAGCATCTTCATACGCCTCACTCACGCCCACAACTTTTTGAGGGTGACAGGAGGATATGGAGCATGCAAAACCAGAGAAGTTGAAATTATACTTGTGTAATCTTTTGTGAAAATCAGATTAGTAAAGATATATGTTTACGTGTTTCTTGACAGAGTATCATAAATCCTCACTATATATATTTCTCACATATGTAAATATATACATTTTCCAATTCATACATACTATATATAATATTATTACACGTATTATTTCTATATTTCCACATATGTATTTCTATACAAATTTACATATATTATATTTGACATTTATAATATAGAAATGAGAAAAATACATATATGAGAAAAATTGGCATAGTTTGACAAAGGATGGTGTGTTTTGCCTCTTTATAAAATTTTCTATGCTTTTCAGAATATTTATAACATATTATGGAAAGGCTCTGAACTGTAGTAACCAGGTTAAGTTAGTATTTATTCAAATTACTGTTCATCTTTAATTTTTTTGTTAATGTTGACCAATAAATGTCTGTCCTGTGTAAACCCAACCTTTATTAGTTTTTCAGTAAGCGTTATTTATCATTAAGCCATTCCCTACAATTCCTTTGCAGTTCACCCTGAACCTTACTATTATTATCACTTGTTGGCTTATATTAGTTTTAAAGCACCCAAACAACAGCATGAAACACAACTCAAACAGAAGTGCAGACTGGGCTAAAAGATTTAAAATTGCCCAGGACAAATAAAGTTATATTCAGGAATAAATCAATTAATTAATGAATCAAAGCTGTAAGAGGAAGGGAAAAGAGTTTTGTAGGTCCTAACTGAACCACATGCGGATTTATGGGGAGGAGTGGTGTATGAAGAACAGTCTACTATAGTGCTAATATACAGTTAAAGTGTGAAGCAGCTCCTCATTCAGGGGTTTAATTTTCTTCCTCTGTTACCCTATATTTCAACTAATGTAGAGTTTTTACTTAATGCAACTAAAAACATTCCTGTAAAACCAAAAGATAACAACAGCAGCAAAAAAAATTAGTCCCCGCTCCCAGGCATGACTCTTACGTTCTTCTGGTTTCATTTCAGATATTTTCTGTAGCCAGTCCTTCCAGGTTTGGCAGTCACAAGGTTCATGTGCTTCACCAAGACATTCCCTGAAAACGAAGGTGTATACACAATTACTTATCATTTAGAGATTTAGAATTAAAGTTAAAATTGGTTCAAGCTAAAAAACATGGAAACTTATCAAGACACGCTCAAACTTTAATTAAGTCAGGAAGATAAAAAGCCACCCAGTTAACTTTATTTTAAAATACTCTTAGACTACTTGCTCACAAGCATAGATGACCATTATGAAGATTAATAAAGGATTTAAATGAGACAGGAAAGGAAAAGAGCTTTTAAAAATTACAATCTAAAAATAAATCAGCTGGTTTGCAGTTTGTTTTGAGTTATGCCCGGGTACTATTTTAGTGCCACAAAATGTGCTAGTATAGTTTCTGTGATAAAGGTAAACCAGAATAAAGAGATTATCCAAAACTTGGTAGTTTTCTATAGCTGAAATGCATTTTATGTAGAATTACTTGCATCTATTCAGTTGTAGTAATTAATCTTTAACTAGATTCAAGCTTTTAATCTAGAACAAGATCCAAGCCATTCAACACCATCATGATGTATTTATGGATGTTTACTTTTTCCACCAGTCTCTTAAATGGGGACTTTAACTTAGTTACATGGACACAGTGGAGAAGTGAGTCCCTTGAGCTTCTCTTGAAGTTACTACTAGCTTTAACGATGACAATCACTACTACACAGTGGCAGATATATGGCTCCCAGATGGTGCTTCTATGTAGATGTGTCAATATGGACTCCGGATTTGTAATGACTCCCTTTTTTACTGTAATGGCAGCAAATAGCCTCAGACATCTGCCACATCAAACTCAACAATTCAGAGGGAGTATATTTCAGATGGGCAACGGCCGCATCAGAGCATATGCAAGTTTTCTGCAGATCCAATGGTGAACTGCTCTCTGCAGTGCCGATTCAGAAGCTACATCAATACTCTTCTGATCGCTCTTGTCCATATCTTAAGCAGGAACGCAGGAACAAAGAAAAGGTTACAGCAACAGTTTTCAAGCTTTTTCCCACTAGCTAGTCCGCTATCAAACAAGCTTAAATTCGCTACACAGGGATCCCTGGTTTGGAGATACTTAAGATGTGTAGCTGGGAAAGATTGTACTGGAATGAATAACTAGTCTGTAATAAGGCAATCTCAGCCCTGGTTGAAAACTGACACCTTTCACTTCTGTGGGACAGTAGTAGACTTAAATTATTGACTTCAAGAGAGCCAAGACCTCTCACTCAGTGTTTGTTCCCAGAAAGGACTGAAACCAACAAAAATTACCTTTAACAAGCTCCGTTTTAATTTAAAAGCTGATTAGTCAGTCTATTACTGGGTAGGGAAAGGTTGTGTCTTTGATGTTTTCAAATTTGTAATCTTGCGGATTTTTAATGAAGTGCAATCATATATATATCATGTATCTATATGTGGATCTAAATCTATAGGATAGTCACAACAGAGTGTTAAAGAACAACTTCTCATGGAAGAAGATCTTTCCTCAGCCCACCCCAAACCAAGGATTTTTATACTGGGATGTCATTTTACTAGAGTAAGAGCATTGAGCTTATCGCTCATAAAACTTTTTACGAAACAAAGCTGTATTTTGGATAAACTCCCTGATAGCATCGAATGAAGGGAACTAACGCCAAGCGGCTGTGACAATTAACAGCATTAGCCTCCCCAGAATGCCTTCTTCAACACTCAGCAGGATGATTCATTTGAAGGTGCCGTACATACTTAATAAAATTGTAGCAAGTTTCAACAACTTAAAGTTCATGGAAGGGCTAAAAGCATCATCCAAGAAGAATGCAGTTCTGGATTTTCTTTCCCCTTATAATAATATTTATATCATATAATGAATTTTGAATCAAAACAAAAAACCACCATTGCAACTTATAATTGGCTTCCCAAGTGCACCTGGAGAGATGTCTCTCCCACAGAAAAAGAGGCTGCCCCTTGTTTCCATCTAGGACGAAAGAAGTGAGGACTGATGGTGCAAAACCAAGTCTGCACTGCCTGCTAGGACTGTTTTCCAGAAGTGTCTGCCCACTACAATTCCTTGTGCTTCTGAAACAGCATGAAGGGGTTCTAATGTGTTGAATGTAACTGATAATCCACAGATGTAGGATTTGTGCATTTTCATTTGTACTACGTTTAAATATCTCAGAATGCTTTTTCTGAAAGGGAATAGAGTACTGTATTTGTCACAATAGATTACATTTTGTTGAAGGTGCTGTTAGTGGTGGGTAATGAAAAATGAGTAAATTCTAAGGAACTCTGTATTTAAGAGGAACATCCCTACTTCCACATTGAAAAAAAAGAAAAAAAAGAAAAAAAAGAAAAAAAAGAAAAAAAAGAAAAAAAAGAAAAAAAAGAAAAAAAAGAAAA
>JAVKLA010000073.1:19402320-19424679 GCA_034782735.1 Sagittarius serpentarius
AAAAAAGAAAAAAGAAAAAAGAAAAAAGAAAAAAGAAAAAAGAAAAAAAGAAAAAAAGAAAAAAGAAAAAAAGAAAAAAAGAAAAAAAGAAAGAAATTGCTCAATAGACTCAGAGAATTTTCTTGCTTTTATGAGCAGGAAGGCTATAGAGCCAAAAAAACGGAAGTGATTATCTAGGCATTTGGTTGGGGTTTTCTGATACATAAATTCCAAAGAATCTCTTAGTAAATGCAGTATCAATTGCTATTACAATGTCTAAGCTGTTGATTACCTGGGTAAAACTTGCAGAACTGATGTAAGTGTGGAACTGTGGGATATGTTGATTGAACTTTAAAGATATAAAGCAAACTCCCTTTAAGCATACAGTAATGATGAAACCCCCCTGAACTGAGAATACACTTTCTTTTTCTCCAGAGGAACTCATTCATGCATGGGGTTTTTGTACTGTAAGACTATTATGGCTGTCCTCAGCAAATGGTTCTGATCTATAGTACTGCGGATGCTTTGGTTGCTAGCAGAACTTTCTTGCCCTTGGTGAAACTCTTCATTCAGTGTTGTGGGGATGAAAAAAAGGCCTTGGAAAGGCCTTCTCGGACATTTTGCTGCTAAAATGAGGTCTTTTTCAAGACTTTGACAGAATTTTCTTGTGCAGTATCTCAAAGTATTAATATAAAAAGAACATTCAGAAATATTATCAGGAAGCATAAAAAAGTCATTTCTTGTAAAAATTAGGCACTCAGAGGACATTTTCACATTCAGAGGACATTCTGGGGAGCTAGTACATTCAGCCCATGTAAAGGAAGTAGAAGCTGCCAATGCCTGAAGGATCATGTCAATATTACACTAAAGTGGTCTCAAGCTCTGTCCTTCAGGGTAATTGATTCTCTGTCTGTAATCGGAGGCAAGGATGAGAGAATGGTAGCTTCTTGTGGAATAGTACTAAGGTTTGTTATATGTTCACTGGTAAAAACTTTTTCTGGTTTGTTTCCACAGTATCTGTTTCTTTCTGAGTTCTCCATCCATTGTGAACAACCTCGTCCCAAGAAGTTCTGTTTTCTGGCTTTTGTGGTTGTTTCATTATGTTTACTTTCCTCTTCTTCCTTCTTCCTTTCCATTCATATGGGGAAAGAACTAAACTCAGAAGCATCTTTCATTAAGAGTCTTATGATATTTAGGATCAAGCAGATTATTCAGGATCTCTTCTTCTTGCATCATGGTTTCCATTGAAAAATAAAAAGAAGGATTACTCAGCTTGTCTGAATATCTACACTTCGGTTGACCTTTTAACTAGGACAGGGCTTTGCTCTACACTTCAGAAAAATATCCCACCACTTTTTTGCTTTTGTTGATACCATTTTTGTCCTTTCCTTGAAAGTGCTGAAGATAGGCAATCTGAGGGATGTTTTTTAAATATCTTATGGCTTTTTACTCCTCGAGCTTGTATTCATCTTAAGACTCATTAGAAGAGAGCATAAAGAAAAAGTGCTGATTCTAAAGTGAAACAATGATGGGAGTGATCCTGTAAACAGTAAAAGGTCCTTCATAATCCTGTTTAAACTCCAGCTTCTTTCATGTGATTCTACCAAAATTCAGAAAGAGCTAAAAATTGCTGATTTTCTGTACTACAATCCAGAATGCGCCATGTTGCAATTATACTACAACTACCCAGAGCAGACACAAAAATCCCTCCACCAATATCCCGCTTCTCCTCTGTCCCCTCAGAACAGAACATCACAACACTCCATAGTGCTGTTTTGCATCTAACAGAGCCAATAATGAGTAAGACAGTAATATAAACCTTTGCTGTGGCCCAAAATACTCAAATATTTGCGCGTATGAGGTTATTTAGTGCATGGATACAGGATAGTACAGTCATATACCATCCCATACAAATTTTTGTTGCATGCTTGGTGCCAAGAGGGACTTCTTAATTAATCCCCTGGAACAGCCGTGACTGTGAGTTTATGTAGTTACAGGGAAGTTTCTAGTACTAACCAGCAGAAAAGATGTCCTTTTCCACAATCTACAGCAGGGGCTTTTAGCATAGGGAAGCTAAGTGTATCCGATCCTGTTGAATTTGATCCTTGTCTTGTTAGCCTTACTGCTCTTTCACAGCCCGGTATAGGACACCATTTAATAGCAGGATTATTTTCAACAAAGGCCTGGGGGAAAAAGAAGGAAAAAAGGAAAATATCTTACCACATAAGATCAGATTTCATCACTGATATAAGACAATCTATATTCATAATCTTCCTTTGAAAGAACAAAGCCAAAAAGCATAAGGACAATCTTGTAGCTACTTTGACTGGCTTTTTAAAATAGTTATAAAAAGGGAGTAATTTCATCTCCACCTTAAAAATGGTATGTTTTTTAGAAATAACAACAGTACTCCAGGCTTATGCTTAGATGCAAATGACTTGCATCCCAAACAAAATGTTCAATGTGTGCAAGTCAATTCCTTTGGGATATGGCTTACTATAAACTTCTACTACATATGCACTCACAATACACTCATTAACAGAACTGACTCCTGTAGCTGAAAAGAATTAAAACCTACCTTATCGATTAGAACAAAAATCCCACAATATACCCCATCCACAGTAAACTTGAAATCAGAACTAGACTAACTCAGGAATTTACCTGCAGTCTTTTTTGGTTAATGTAGCAGGTCTTCTGTTGTAAAACTTACATCTAATAAACCAGTAGGAAAAGGAACTTTCACTACTTTGCTTCAAACCTATGCTGATCACCAGCCACTTGAAATATGAAGATGTAAAAGATTCATCAGATCTGGTGATTTAATTTGCATCTTATTGTGTAAGACTGTTACTGTGTATTATAGAGACTTGTCACACAGAGAAAGTATTGTATTGTAAATGGAAAAATATTTCTCTACTTTCTTTTGCCCTGCCACCACTGATAAAATAGCACATTATCTCAAAGGCTAGTTCATTACTACACTAGTATAAAAGAAAAAAGATGAATTAAAAGATTGCTTTTAAAGACAAGTTGCAATGATAGAAATAAACCCATAAAATTAGCAAACAGGAAAACCAAATCGAGGTTTTGCTACTTTTCTTCCTGTGTATAACAATCATAAGGGTTGGATGGAAAAAAAAAATTTAAGTAATTCACTTGTGCTAATAAATTTTTACAATGGAAACAGGTACTATTTCTGAATGTAAACAGTCTTTTAGCAATAAAAATAATCCAAAAACTCTTTGCAATTTTAGATTGCCAACACAAACAAGTCTGGCTGATTAAAAGCTTCATAACACCCATTACGAGCATTAGTTTGATCAAATCATTTTATTAATACTGCATTAGGTTACACATGATGGAAGTATTGCATTTGTGCTTAAGGAATAAATATAATCTTTCTTTTTTCTCAGTGGTATATCAAACATCGATATTATGGCATATAAGACAGCCAAAAATTCAGTGTACATATTAATTTATGAATTTCTACTTGGAAAGTTACAGATATATTGCAGCATTTCACACAGAAGTTGTAAGTTATTTTTTATAAAATGAAATACAGTTCAAGAGTACAAGAACAGTTTGATAATTTACCTTAATGTCAAATTGAAGGTATCTTTTGTCCATTTCCTTGGAAACCACACTTTCTATGATGTCTACAGGCACAAGCTGGAAACAATCATATGCTGGGCAAAAAATGTTGTGAGCTTCACCCTCCTGAATTTTCAGATTCAAAAATCTGCCAGAATTTTGTCAGTCAGTATTTGTGAATAAAAAGTAAACATTAAAAGGCTGCTAAATACTTTACACTAGGTTCACAGATATTCACATTAATCAATTTTTAAACAGAGAATAGGAAGTATCCCTTTCTGCTCAAAGGGGCTACAGATTTGATGAACAGCATAATTAAAAAAAAAAAGAACACCGTCATGGTTCAAAAGTGAGCACCATCAGCTATGCTTAGCCCTATGTGTTTGTGGTTTCCATCCTTGCCATTTATCAGAGACAGCTCTGCAATGTTTAATTAAACTGAGCATTACTTCTAACTTAAATCAGAAACAGAACACATAAGTGTAATTAATCTAGGAAATAATTAATCTGATACGCAATTAATTTTTACAACTGTGCTAGTCAAAATAGGTCTGCTCTTGGAAACAAATTTCTAAATGGAGACCTTTATAGTGCCTAAGCACCAGAATGCAAGACAGAATGAGCTCAGAAATCTTCTGAAAGCTGGACTTCATCTAACAGTGCACAAGGTTGCTTAGTTCAAAAGCTGTAATTTACTAATCTGACATCAAGGATGACACTTATGTCACCTAACTTTAATCATCTATGACAGGCAGCTATTAGTCACCTGGGATCCTTTAATAGTTAAGGTAGAGAGAGTTGCCAGTTCATCCCATCTTAGATTCGTATCTTAGAATGGGGTAACTTAGTCCTGGCTATGCTCCGAATAACTTGGAAATGACTGGCTCAGAAAGATGAATCCCACCATCTGGGTGGATGTGCCACCGCAAACACTTGTTTGACATTGAACTGCAGGTCTGAGTGCATGCACAAATCGCAGTACACACAGTTCAGCACCGAATTTAGAAGCACCACGTCAAGTCATCTCTTGTAACTTCTATATGGCTGCATAACAATTTGCAAGACAACAGAAGCATGACTATTCACTTTCTTGCCACCGAAAAGAATTGCCTTCTAAAAGCTTATATGGAAGAGAAAGTGTTCTTCCTTAACATAGGAGGAATGGGTTGATAAAAATTGGGCTGATCTGCAGTAGGACTAGCTGTGCTGATACGACACTGTAACAAGACACTAGAGTGGCACAGTTCAAGCAGTACAATCTCCTGAATGGGGAAAAATGATGAATATAAAAGCACTGCATGCACATATAATTATTCCTGGGAAGTATGATTAATATTTATATTAGCATAACTATCCATGTCTCAGTTTTTTACTAGTATGACTATTCTGACTTTAAAAAAAATTACATAGTAACGAGCATTACACTAATAGAATTTGTAAACTAAATCTACTCCTCAGTTACTAACCCTGAATGTAAGAAAGCATTTTAATTGCTCTTCTGACTAGAAATGAATTTACGATGCCTAAGTTTAGTGTGCTAACCTAAGAGAAGGAATTAAACACGTGCTTAATTTAGAAAGTGTAAACCCCAATGCCGCCAACACCACACACACGCAGCAAATCAAGAGTAGGCTCAACTATTTACACACAGGCTTGAAACATTTGCTTAAGAGTTTTGCTAAATCAGGACCAAACCAAACATTATGTAAGCCTAAAACAGTTGATGACCACTTTGGGTGACAACTTAAATATTCGATAGGGCCAAACCAGCAACTCTTTGAAACCCAAATAGTACTTCAACTTTAGCTGTATATGGTCTCTGTCCTTTCCTCTTCAAAATGGCAAATATGACAGTTTCTCAAAAGATAGAAAAGTACATGTACTCACGCCTCCCAGCATGCTCTGCAGAAGTCATGTCCACAAGGCATATCCACTGGGTCTTCAAACACAGAAATATTACACATACAAATGTCACACTGTAGATGAAAAAAATACTTCTGATTAAGAAATACCCTAAAGCCTTTCATATTGTTAGCAGACACATTACGGTGGAAAACCTCAGCAAATATTTAAAGAAGTGCTCAGTAGGGGAGAAAAATTACCTGCAGCCAGAAAAAAAGTTACTTAAGCTACAGAAATTGAAATCGGAAAGATTAGGTATCTCTGTTTCTATACCACTCTATCCAAACAGCACATTTTGGGCTGCCTTCTGTCACGTCCTCCAGCTCAGTAAGTGCTTCACCCTGCAGAGCGCTGGGACCTCGGAGTTAAAGACTTCTAGGGACAAAAGGGACCTGATTTTTTTATCAGCTTCACAGGCAGCCAGAAACGGAGTCTGGAGATCACAGAAGCTACAGGAAATGTTTAACATCTCACACAGTCAGGTCCAAATCAAGGCGGAGCAATTTGGCTGTGCAACAGCAGCAACTCGTTTAAGTAATAATCTACATAAATACTGTTTTTTTAAACACTTTGAGGCTTTTGATCAAAATAAAGAGTAAGTTAAGCTACAAATATTCCAACAGAAGATACCACTGCTGAATTTTATAGAACTAGGTACTATAGAAAAAATAACATTGACTACTGAGACCCTTCCTCCGAAAACATTTGAAGTATAGGGATGAAACTACTCATTGCTTGTGGTTAGGCATGAAAATAAATATTTTCAAGGAGTACAAATGGATTTTTCTTTCCATTGGAACAAAGACTCCATGAAAATTTACTTCACTTTCAATACATCAGATATTATACACACAAAGGATATTTTCAAAAAGTTAGCCTATGGTATGCCACTTTTTAAAAGCACTTGTGCTACAGCCAAAACCAAACCAAAAGAGTTGGCCTTTGAAGCGCAAAACTCGATGAAGGCATTTATTGTTGTTTCAGTCATTTCAGCTTATTGTCTTGCCAATATGAAATATTTTAGAAGTTGACAACGCATCAAAAATGTTCAATATTAAATTTATATGAGTTTTCAATTTTGTTTAAAATGTAACTTTAAAATAAGGAATTTCATGAAGCCCTGAGATCAAAGTATCAAGTACAGAACATTTACTGGATCATTTTTAGTTATAAGATAGGATGTAAATGCAAAATCTGAAAAGGAGCTTTATAGCTTGTGGGTTTATTTTATCTATACCTTTTAGTTTTCATTTTCCTGTCAAAATGAGAGACTTCAGAAAATATGTATTATTTCATAAACAACATTTTGAAAATATTATTTTGACAGCTGTTTATAAGATTTTTAAACAAAAAAGGAATACTAAATGTGTAACTCCGGATTTGGGTTTAGACACACTAGATCTAGAACGGCAATCATTATCAAAACCTGCATTCCTGGCTTATGGGCCAATGAAAAACAAGACACACAATATAAAACTGAAGACATTTAATCTTTCATTACACATTTTAATTAGGAAATATTCCTGGACAATATTTAACTGCTAATGTAAATAAACATATGATAACATTATTCCTTCTATATAACCTCTTTTTCAGCATTTTACAATTAAACAAATAAAAGATTTCTATGCAGGAATGCAAAATCTTAATTTTAATCGAGGGATGATGCATTTGCAAGACTGCATATAATATTCTAGAAAAATGCTTAGGTCATGGAGCAAAAGTTTTATAATGCTGCAGCTGTGGATTATTAAAAAGAGAACTCTGTCTTCCAAAAGAACCACACTGATTTTAATGAAAGGCGCTTTCATATTTCAATTTTGCAATAGCTTTGTAAACCACTTCAAGCAGCCCACACATAGTAAAAGTAATTATAAGCTTACAGTACACTAGTGGGCTGACATTTCAAAATGCAGACAAAGAGAATTTGTTTTCTAAAGAAAAAATTTTCAAAAGGCAGGGTTCACAGCACTGGGTACATTCAAGGAAATGGATACAATGAAAGTGAACATCTTGATGAGACGAGAAGAGAAGCTCAAAAGAGCCAAATGCACTGATGTGACTGTAGCTGGCTAAAATGCTACTCTGTGAGTGACAGCCAAGGTGAAAACAGAGTGCTTTATATTAGCCAGATGCTCGATCGTGTTATTATACAGAATGTTTAAGGTGTCAACCTCTCTGTTCACCACTTTTGGAAAGAGAAACACTTTACACCCTTACAAACGTATTTTCAAAATGAGATGACAATGCACCTCTCCTGTCTACATAGGTGTGCTACATTTAGAAATAAGCTCTCCTGCCCCACTAGTTTCAGATCTATTTATAAACTTACCACAGCTGTCTCAATATCTCCTGGTGAGGGGCTGATTTCATCAGGGGAAGTTACAGAAGAGCGAGTAGTGCGTGGAGTTCGTGGAGAAGGGAGCGTATCCCATGCATTGTATCCACTTGGAGGGGGAGTTGGCATCTGAACCCCTGAACGCTGGCAGCAGTTCTCTGGATTAGACATCCATGCTTCAAGTAACTTCTCCCTGTCCCAGTCTTCAATAAATATACAGATACAGGAAATTTTGCAGCTGACAATGTTTAAAATATATTTTGTAACTGTGCCCTCAAAAGAATATATATACACTAAGCTAAAAAATTTAGAAATAAATAAATATGATACAGTGTAAGTGAATGGAACTTTAGACACTACATTTTACAGAACACATTCCAAGATAATACATAATTCAATGTATTTATGTAAATAATTATATTGCAAGCATCTCTTTTCCCTGTAATATCAGTCTTAAATAAAATTATTTTTATTATTTATTTACAGCAACTGTAGTAGCCAGGAGACTCAATCAGAAATCAGAACTGCAGTGACTTGCAAAGACAGATCAAAATGTAACAGCCTGTGCACCACAGAATTTTCAATATTTTCCCTTTCTATGAAAAAAGTAACCGTTCAATATCCATTGACTTTTATCTGCTGTGTTTTTTTACGATGATGAGCCAAGTGCTACAGATGAAGGAAGAAGACTAAGATACAACTGGATTACAAAAAGATTTGTGACCTAATGAGTTACGAGTCTTTATATATGCATATGAGTGATGTATTTCGGGGGCGGGAACCCCCACCTGATTGCAAAAAAAATTTCATATATTCTTACAACATATTTATTCTATAATTAAGTGTTACTGAATGCTTTACTTTTATTCATAATTAACATTGCCCATTTATATACAAAAAAGAACTAGTGAAACTTTTATTATGTATGAAGATCTTAAAACTAAATCAAATCTTTCTTGATCATTGTTTGAAATGTCTTCTGTTTCTGATTCCTAAGAGTAAGACTAAAGATATCTTAAGAATAGTGATTTTTTCTATTAAAAATACTTAGGTCTCATTTAAATATAAATCTATCAAATTCCTATATGGATTTGAATCTACTATGCACAGATCAGATGAACTAGAATTTCAGAAGGAAAGAGAAATTTCCCAATTTTTTCCCATTGCTTTAAATAAATATTTTAAAGGTTGTTTGTTTTTTTTTTTTGTTTTGTGTTTTTTGTTGTTGTTGTTGGTTGGGTTTTTTTTTTATAATTTTAGGTACTCCCACTAGAAACTCCATGTTAACCAAAAGATCTACGTTATTTTTATTGAATTTTAGAAAAAAAAATAAACAGTATTCCTATACTGTATTAACACTGGAAAAAAAAAAGATACATCTTCTAAGGACTGAACTTGGTAAAAATATTGCGCTGTCAAATAACGCTTGTTATCATATTAAAATCTGCTCCTCCCCTAATATGAAAAAAAGCCTTTGAGCTGCAGATGATTTACTGATCAGGTGCTTACTTATCTAAGCTAAAACACATCATGGGTTAGTTTAATTTCATTTGTTTGAAGACATGGACCCTGAATGTATTTACACTTCAAAATTTATAAATTTTATTAGCATTTTTCCAAATTACCCTGAGTTTATAATCTTTCAGAGGGGAGCTGACTGATGCTGATACAGATAAAATTAGCTAAAAGTTTTCTTGAGCTCCTTTGTTTGTACTGTATCTTTAAAATTACCCAGGGTTAAGACATGCTACTAAATGGATTCCACTGTGTTTTCTTTACTGACTTATGAGATTCAGTAAAATATGTGGTAGTTATACTTGCTGAATTAACTCCCTTTTATCTTGAAATCAGCTGCTGTATAATGAACTAGAAGCAAAACAGGAACAATGTTGAAAAAACACTTGTAGAAAAACTGTAGTTATTTATTTTTATGCCTGCCATAATAACAGTTTTTAGCTTGGCTGTAATTCTATGTACTTCTGTCTCTTGATTAAAAAAACAAAACAAAAACACTCTTAACTCTTACAGCCGGTGTTAGTAAATTGGTATAGCTGTATGAGAAAAGAAAGCAAAGTTTGTTGGATTAAATATTACCTGTCTGTAAACTATTACAAGTAGTATGTAAGAATGATCTTTCCAAGAATTTAAAACATGCTTTTCGTATATGAAGTGTGAATTAAGTTAAGATTTTACATTATTCTTTTATGAATTTCAAGATTAAATGCAAAAACATTACAGTTTGGCATTTGATGTTTCCCAATTGTCTAAGCCTTTGTAAATAGCTCAGTTATTCCCTTGCTAGGCTGAACCAATTCTATGTCTTCATTTCAAATAAAATAAATTGTTTGAATAATTTCCAGTGTATAACTACAGCTACAGGCAAACTAGCTGAATTTCTCATGATCTGCAAATTGTCTGTGCTTCTCTCTGCACACTGGCCAATTGCGTTAAGTTACTGTGACATCACTAAGGCAACATCAGTAGAATGACCTTTCCAACACAGACTGATTTCTTCTCAACTTTCAGTTCCTGCTTGTTAGATGCTGGCAGACATTTCTCCACAGTCTACATCAACCTCACTGCTTCTGGACTTATTATGGACTGTGCTGCAAGTCTGAACAGTACTGCCATCATTTTCTTCTTCAAAATATCTGCACAGGTTACACAATCTGCCTACCCACTTAGTCAAATATTTAGTTATATTTAGCCTCAATGAAAGTATTCTGAGAATCCAAAATAGCATTCAAATATTGCACATATTATAAATATAGGAATTAAATAATTAATGTTAAAAAACCATACACGCAAAGACTCTGCTCTAAATATCATCAGACTGGCACAAGTTCATGTTGACTTAATTCAATGTTAACAGGAACACAAATACCAACTATCGAAAATAATGTAAAAGAAAGGAGTTTCAGGTACCGCACCTCCTCATGGAAGTCTGCCAAATGTTGTGGGTTTAAAATAATGTTTTCCTATTCCACTTTTCCCTCTCCCTTTTATTTTCACAAGGAGCCCACAAAAATAATACGGTATGAAAGCTTAATCCAGCAATACAGTGATGAGCATGCAAACCATTAACTGTCTGAGTAGTTCCTATGGCATACAGCAACAATGCAGATGCTTCAGTAAGGACAAGTTTTGAATCACTGAATCAAAGCCTATAGCTTCCACTGAGTTTCAGAGATACTTTTGTTTGGAGCAAACACACTGAATTCAGTATATCCCCATTCTGACAATCCCAGTTTAAATTACACAACAAGAGCACAGACCGATTTCAGTGAAATTAAACTAGTTACAGATATACACATGGAAAAGTATACCCTGTATTAAAAGAGTAACTATAAAAATCCTTCAAAGGACATACAATCATATGCTTTAAACCCCAAGGCAATTTCCAGCCATTTATTACAACGGTCAGACTGTTTTTATTGCAACAATAAATAAATAAATAAATTTGGATCCAGTTTTATATCGAAATATATAGTGGCAGAAAACTGATGGTCTGACAAAAATAGGTACCATCAATTTGACTTTTTTGACGTATAAAACCATGGAAGTTCTACTTCTGTGTCTCTCACGAAGACAGGAAAGCTCTCTTTCTCCACACTGCTAACGTTAAAATGTCTTCCATTATAATTCCTAGCTTGAATCACTTTCTTATCAGTTTCCCTGTCTGCCTCGATGCTTTTTGACATACTGCAGCTGTACTTCTTTCTGAAGTATTGTGTGAACTGCTTCCTGTATTTCATTAACTGTTACTTCTCTTTTATGTGGAAATAAAAAGTAAACATACAACTGCAATTTTGATTTTGCTGAAAACAGTTTCTTAGTCTTTAAGGGTTTGGATTACCATGTGCCCGAAGTAAAGCTTCTGCAGTAAAGAGTGGGGCTTGGAGCATGTCAGCAGATTCCACGATCAGCATATCCTTAAGCCTTCTCAGGTCCTGAAGTCTTAGCCCCTCATACGGCTTTGAGAAGAAGAAGAAAGATGATTTATGTCTAGCAATATTTTCCAGTTAGTCTCTAATGCCATATTAAAATGAAAACACTCAAAGCACTGTTACTGATCATCATCTCAACTGTGAGGTAATACGTGACAAAATTTAGTCACTATGCAGACCAATGACCATGCAAAGCTATATGGAAACGCTGTCATTCTGCAATATTTACAGTGCGATCTTTGCACATCTCAAAATCTAAGACAGTGTTTCGAGTTCTCCATTGAGTTGGAGGCCATTTCAAATTATGAACTAGCCTAACATTGACTGACTCACTCTCTTTCTCTCTCTCTCAAACCTAGATTTTCACAGAATTCAGCTGAATTTTGAAATGATTAAACTTCAGATATTGTGGCATGGGTATGAGAATGCCTGACTAGATTTGAACTAAGGATTTCAGGGGAGAGCGAGAGAAATGGCAGGTTAATATACGTTGCATATAGAGTCTCTTACACTAACTTTATACATTAATTGAGACCCATTAATTTTGAATTGATCTGGAGGAGGATAGATTGAAACATTACATAGTACAAAGGGATATGCCTATGAACAGAATCAGGTACAAGTCTTTTGAGGCAATAGCCACCCTCACAGAAATGGAGCAGTCAGTCATGAAAAAAATAGATGAGACATGCAGTTGGAGGTTCATAGAAACACGGAATGGTTGAGGTTGGAATGGACCTGTGGATATCATTTGGTCCAACCCTCCTGCTCAAGTAGGGTCACCTACAGCCAGCTGTCCAGCACCATGTCCAGACAGCTTTTGAATATCTCCAACGCTGGGGATTCATTATACATGAAGATGTCAAAACTCTTTTTGAGAAACAATGGCCAACTCTGATAGCCCTACACAGTCAGAGCAGATCATCCAGCTGCCTTCCTCGTCTGGAGCTCCATCCCCTTAATACAGCGTTAAAAAAAGGTCAAATTAGAAAGAGAAAAGGCAGTAGTTTTAGGATTCTGAATTAGCTCCAACCAAGATACTAGAGATGCATACACATGTTTTGCAGACTCCTTTTTAAAACTAAGAAAGGAAGAACATGACAGCAAATAATATATTTGTTAGTGTTGCACAGGGAAAATGCCCAAAAGGTAGAAAGAGAAAAACAAGTGGGAGCATATGTACAGAGAATGGACACAGAAAGGGTATATAAAAAAAATTCTTACATGCACTGGTTTTATTTATATAAACGACAGCTAACAAAAGATTGAAAGCATTTGACATAAAACTGGTATGTGCTCAGGACTAGGAACCTGTCCACCAAAATGCAATTATCTTCACCAATTTGGAGAAGAAAGGACACAGAGCAGCAGCAATAACAGATAACTACAGTTAAGACCACACACTATTATTATTTACTATCTATATTTTGATTTTATGTCGAGCATAGTCCAGGACTCTACAGTGCTAGATAATATGCACACGCATGCATACATACATAGATACGAAGCAGAAGACTGGTTCTGTCTTCGGAACTCTACAACCTAAGTACAAGTCTACTGTGTACATAACCCTTTGAGGATAACAAGCAGAAGGCAGAAGAGATGGGGAGAACGGACACCCTGGGCTTCTAAATGATTTTGTTCTTTTGAGACCCCTAGTCTAAAAACATAACATGCTTCCTATATTTTAAGTATCACAATAAACTCTATAAAATGCATCTAAAAACATAACGAACTCCCACAAGGATGTCTTCTGTTAGCTAGTCAGTAAAATAAACAGGAACTCCTGGATACCAAAAACTCTGTGACTGGCAAGAGTAATGGTGCCACAGCTCTGCACTGGGTCTTTGTCCTTTTTGAGAAAGCAATAAACGCAGAAGAGAAATGGACTGTGAGTGTCCTGACCTTTATCTTGATTGCTCAAGTTCAGGGAGTTTCTGTATGTCCTTCCATTGCTGATCATGCATGACTCAGTAAAGGACAATCTGAACATTAATGGCTTGCACTGAAATGAATCCGGGCCACTTGATTCATAGCATGCTGGAATGTGACTGACCTACTTAATTTCTTACAAAAGAGACCATTTATAAAAACACATCAGAGACAGGGATATAATCATTCAGACACCCAGCTGTTTGTAACTGCACAAATATACTGTAAAACACGGAAGCAAAGAGTAAATTGTCTTGACTGAATCTGCAATTGTAAAACAAGTAGCTTTGTCAGCACAACAGTACTCAATTCTTGAAGACCACATATATCATAAAAAGAAATGTCTTTTCTGTTAAACCTGCAACTTATATGCATATTTTAGGACCTAGTATTGTATCCTGAAATGCAGATATGCTCAAAATTATATTTAACTGATTGGTTCTACGTCAAACATTGGCAAGGATCTCCCTTGAGTAACAGACTATTATATTACCTCAGCTGGAGCATTCCACACAACCCAGCAGGGATTTTTGGATCCTGAAGTTTTTAAGAATCCTAATTTTCTCTTTTTAAGTAATGAGGGAAATATTTCTTAAGAATGTGTTTGAAACTTCAGACATTTGTTTCATAAAATAAAATACGGGTCCACAGAAGAAACTGAAAGAAAGGAAATTTTAGGCTGGCGCTATTAAGTAGCTTAATCTGGAAATTCCAGAGTGAAGGCTTTATACAATGAGAACCCTTAGAAACATTAATGTGTACAAGACATTCTTGTAGAGATTTGTGAAGACACAGTCTTTAGTTATAAGGATGTATATCCTTTATGTAGTATCACAGAGGTTTGTTTTTAACTACTTCAAACATTGATGACTTTGCACTGCCATACACTGTAAAGGATTTTGCTTGCAGCTTATGATGCTTGGAGACCTCCTTTAATACTCTTTTATGGAGGAGCTCTTTATTGATATTTGCTGTGAAAAAGGCATTGTTCAATATTAGCATCATTCAACTATATAATGATTTTGGAATACACTATTTGAGTTACTACTTTAACGCATCGGTGAGCTTCTTACTACAGACTTCAACAATTTGTATTCTCGAGAGCCCTTCTTTTTAACTATTTTTTTCTCATTTTTTTACCACCAATATTTAGATATCATAAATTATATAATTGTTTTTCTCCTGAAAGTACTTTTAATATGTAAACTAATTATCTTAACAGTTCATTTCAAACTATTATTATTTTCTTCACTTTTAAAGTACTTAAAATAGACAAGGGCAAAGTAACTCTTTGCTACAGTGATGACTATATAATTAAATGGTGTCAAATATACTTCATGTAAATATCCTCCTTTATGGCCGGATGGAGTTCTATAGATAATGGAGTCATATATTTAAAAAATCATCTATACTCCATGTAACTCATTCAAGTATACGCACTGTATGTACATAAATGTACATATATCTTAACTACCTGTAGTCCCCTTCTCTCCATTCACTTTATAAACCATTCTCTACCTGTAGAGACAAAGTACATTTTAATCATTTTAGATAACACTTTGTATTTATGATATTTGCATCATATATATATTTATCTGACATCAATTCTGGAACTGAAGAAAACCATTCCAATTACTATACACTTAATGAATCTCTGATACACCCACTAGCAATGTATCCCTACAGTATTCAGTAGCACATATGTAAAATGAACTAAGAAATTATATACTTTGCTATTGTACAACGTATTTCACTGAGTCTGAGTGCCAAAACTGTTATGGATGATCTGCTCTGAAGTACTGCTCATTCCCAGGTGTTTCTTATGTAAGTTTAAAACATTGCATGTGATTGAAATGAAGATGCCTGTTATTTTCCAGGGATACATCACCAAGACAAATATGCTCCTGTGCTAAAATAAACAGCAAATTAAAAGACTGTGCAAATAAACCAACAAAAATCTATAAAAGCAGCTTAAAAAAATAATCAGTTACAGTCATATTATTTCGTGTAATTTCAATTACATTTAAAAGGTAAATATAAACTTAGATTTTATATAACAGGTATTTTTTTGGAGATTGTTTATCAACAAAGTAAGAGAAAAGAATCAAGACAAAGAAGGTCATCCAAAATACTCTCCTGGCTTATTTTCTAATACCCTTTCCACTGCCTACACATCATAGATCTTGTTTTGCTACAACCAAGTACAGTGTTGAGAGGCACACTTTATACTCCATTCTTAAAATATTTAGCATTTCCATTTTATATAGGGAAACACAGATTATGCGTGTGTTGGTACATTGTTTTCCTTCCAAACTGCCTTTAGTGGAAACACACTTAACAATCATGTTTGTGTTTCAAAACTATTAGGGCTTGTTTGCTACCCATCTTTAACTGCAGTCTCTAATTTGATCACTAAAAATGTCTGAGGTGTACTAAACCCAAAGTAAAATAGAAATGTTGCTTTAAAAATATGCTTCAGGGAACGCTGTAGCAAAATGAGATTTTAAGAAATCTATAAGACAGAAATGGATTTTGTTCAGAAACCCTTGTGGAAGGAGTAAACTGAACTGCTGGAAGATGGACAGCTCGTTGCTGTCGGGCTCTCAAACTTGAAATGTGGGTCTACTCAGCAATCTGTACTTCTTGATAGCTTGAGAGCCTCTGTAATCAAAGAAAGGTAAGTGCAAGTTATTTTTTTCACTATTACAAGTGTTTCAATTCTAAACATGAGCACTGACATAATTCCTTGGTAATATTTCAAAGTGAAGAACACCACAAACTGGTTCTCAACATCAGAAAGAAACAAAGCTTTGTTATTACTCTGAATACATACACTTAATTCAATCACATTGCAGAGAGCACTACAAAAATCTTTTGGTCTGTACAAAAAAGAGGATTATTTTCTGCTGTAAACATGGCAGGTCTGGAAGGGGAGGTATTGGGTACTATCCTTCCAGATACTTCTGTGCATATCAAACACTGGAGTTAAGGTCGTTTGGCTGTTTTGCCTGGGAAGAAATCCTATTCACTGTTTTCAATGTTTTATCTCTTCCTCTAACCTTCATTCAAGAGATTAAATGATTTTGAAAATGCATTTCTTGGCGTTCCAAAGTTTTTTAATTCTTTATGAATTAATTTTTTGTGTTTTGGAAGGATGTTAAAGGACATCACCGAACAATTACAATCTAAATATCATGTTAAACAAGCATTTTGCACACTCGCTTCCCTCAGTGTTTAACATTTTTTAAAAATGAAATTGAGAGAAAAAAAAGTAGAGGATCATCTTTGAGGGGCAATTTTGGTGAAGGATATGTGTTCTGGGGAAGGCTTTTGGACCACTTCTCATGCTCCATTAAGATAACAGCTGGAGGCATCACCATAGCCAGTGGTAGTGCAGCTTTCACTGCCCATCCCAGACATTTGCCCACAGACCTGGAGGATGAGGACATGTAGTCATTTGGATTGCAATTTAGTGCTAGTCTTTCTAAGACTGGTTTTTTTCACCTGGTTTTGGCTGCTCTGAGGGCTAAGACTGAAAAATGAACTTCCCCTGGCTACACGGTCCTGGCATCTCTCTTGTGCTAGCGCTTGTGCTGTTACAGTCACACAAGAAGTTAGAGAAGTTATCCCACTGAAAAGACACATAGAAAGGGAGGGGAAGAAGGGAGCAGATGAAGGCTGAATTGCTCTATGTGAAGCCCCAAGGCCACCAATGGCTGACATTTTTCGGCTTGTGAATCTTTAGAACACGTGGGAAAGCTGCCCTGGTATGTCAGATGGATCTAGGTCTGCAGGCCTGCCTGCATCTCAGTTCTCACGCTCAACAACTTTGCTAAAAACAAGTCAAATGAGGAACAGAACTGTATCTTTTAACAGTCTCAGTGAAGTGACCCCAAATTAACATAATTACCTTTTACTCAAGTCCCTTGTAACTATCAAGTCTTTAAGCTGATTTTACTCTGAGCTTCTACTTTAAACTGCCATGAGACATTATCTTTTCTTGCTGAAAAGCCTGTTCAAGTGGTTCTTGATTTGCTTCGTCCATATTTGTAAGCTCACTATTCTCTTAGCTGTGCTGATGCATATGCCAGCAAACCCATGGTATAAATATAATGATAAAAATTGTTCAGGTTAAATAAAACAATTACGTATTACCACTCTAAAACTTTTTCTTCTTTTAAGCCCAATCATTGCTATGATCCAGTCCACATCATTACCATCCAAATAGTTCTACCTGTACAACCAAAGGAGTGGCAAACTGCAATCGTGGCAGGAAACTGCAGCAGTCTTTTAAAGTGGTTTTGTCAACAGAGAAAATATAATTTCTAACTATACTCTTACAACAATTTGGGTGTCTCTATATGGGAATATAGAAACTAAAATGAGTTAATTACATTTGCTATTCCGATGTACAATGCAAGTATATTAAACCTTATCTCAAAACCTCTCATCTAGGAATAAACAATATTTGAATTTATTCAAGAAAACTAGAAAATTAACTGAACAGTGCGTGGCATTTTTCAGGGAAACAGTTGATGTGATCTAAGCCTACTCACATATACATCTGAATGAATTTTCTTTCAAGCGTCATCAGGTCATAAGTGAGCTAAGCTAGTAAAAGGCAAGGCCATGCTACTTTTGAAGGGAGTAGCCATATAGAAATCTATTGTCCTTTCATTTACACAGAATTACTTTGTAATATTTACTGAATCAGATAATCTATCCATGTATTCTTATTTAGAATTTTAGTTAATTAAAATCTGATAATGGATAGGGGAAGGAACTTTTGCTCCGAATCTTTTTGGTCAAATTATCCTTATCAAATCCCAGTCTTCTGTAAGGCATACCAGAATTCAAGCAAATTGTGTCAGTGAATTGTCTCTCTTTCAAAAATTGACTTCAGAGTAACAACGCCTGTTAATACCTGTTTTTCAAGCAAGTTCTGGTATGCAGTAGCTTAGCGCATCATGTTATAAACCAAGAAAGTATATGCACTGTTTTGAAATCCTGCACTACTCAGCTGGTTTTTGGTGACATCCAACCCAGTCTCAGTCTAGGAAGATCCACTGGAACATTTTCCTTATTCTATCCCACAGATTTTTCTCCTTTTCAGAATTTCTCCTGCCCTCATTTTTAGACAGAAAGGCATCTTAAGAAATAAAAATATGTAAAAAATGTTTTTTAGAGAAACTGTGTCCCAGCTTACTGGCCTCATTGTATTTCCTCCAGCCTCACAGCCTGCAACAGTTTCAAGACAGTCCATGTAATTGAGTATATGAATAAAACGCCTCTTTAGTTTTGGCAATGTAATTGTTATATTCTCTGAGCTTAACTTGAAAGCTATAAAGAGCTGTGTTAAAATCAAATGGTTTACAAATACACAGTACGAAGTACAGTACCTACTGAAATACTTTGCAGAGTTCTGTCACAATGTAACTGCTACAAATATAAATGTGTAAAATACCCCAAATTTAAAGTATCCTCTGACCTCTTTTTTGTCTAAAGCAGCATATTCAGCTTCAATGCTTTCAGCTTCAGGATCACGTGAAAATACCATTCGGGATTCCAGGTTAAGAGCCAGCTCTTTGTGGTGTTGTTTCTCTGCACAGTCACATGGGGTATCTTTATTTTCATTTTCTGCAAACAAATCTCCACCATGTTTTACTAGAAGCTGAAAAGTAAAATGGCAAAGTAAACATTTATTAATTACCAACTCTAATAATACTCTGAAGAAAAGACCTGTCAGTTAAGAAGAGAACAAATATGAACAAGAAAAACAGAAAGAAGAGGCAAATATAATAGCAATGGTCTTTAGGAAACAAAGATTTTCTATTGCTGTTAAATAAATTACTGCCTGATTTCAGACATAATTATACCTATATCCACCATAATTCCATGGAACCACAAAATCTCAGAAATACGTTACAAGGCAACGCTGTACAATATGTCTCTGTCAGGTTTTAAAGACTAAAATTCTCCTCTACTGATATGGTCACTGCTTCATAGAAAATGAGGGGCTTGAGGTCTGCAACCACCTGGCAAGATGGAGCTAGAAACACCTTTAAATATTCTCTATATATGGGCATAACTCCACCATTCTTCCCAGCACTGGTACACTGCTGGTGACAGAAAATGGGAAGGAGGGAAGATGGGGTACCAATTCACAGATAGCATGTAACACTACTGGTAGCTCTACCTTATTTTTGAGGACATGAGAAAAGTGAAATGAAATAATTTTAATTCTAGTAATACAGTCTAGTATTGTGCCATTTCACCGACCTTGTCTCTTGCCAGTGACCACCCAGAAATGCAGTCTCTAGGTAACAAAACACTAATTGTGCTGCTCTCATTACCTTGCCAACCTTGCCTCCTGCTATAAACTGATCTGATAAAAGCAAGGACAACAAATGCCACAGATTTTAAAGGCCAACAGTGGACCGTTTTGCTGATTTATTATGACATCTTTATAACGTCTGCTGAACTGCTAACGACAGGAAGTCAGGACGATAATTCACTACTAAAATGATTCATCTTATTTCTAAACAAAACTAAAATCTATAAACATTATCTTGCCTTCAGACCATGATGGCTGTAACAACACTATCCTGTATTTTTAGCCAGTATTTCAAAACTCTGCTTCTAATTTTTATACTTCTAAAAAAAAAAATAAAATTTCCCCCAAATAACCTGTTCTCCACATAAACCTTTTAGATCATGATCAGTCACTTCTTACTTTTCTCTTCAGCAGACTGTATTTCCTTCCCCTGTCACTGTAAAATACAGAATCTATGTTACAAACTTGGAATCATTCTTGTAGATTCTTTGGAAACTTTTCACACATTCTCCAAAATACAAAGAAATGCAAACCCCAAAACACCGTAAACCAGTGTAACAACAAGATTTAGCTGAGAAGATATTAGTGTCATTAAGTATGACACCATATTTTATCTTCATAGCAGAGTATCAGGCAGAAATAAAAATAATACTAGGATAATTATCAAGATACCCAGCCTACAGTTACCTTGTTCTATGTAAACTTCTTCGCATTGCCAAAACTTTGTTAACTTGAGTTTCACATTCTTTGTGTACATTTTAAACTCTAACAGAAATTTAAGTGAGGCAACTAAGACACTTTCTGAGGAAGAAGGTAATAAATATACTTGAAAGACCACTCCACAGACCTATGCACCTCAAAATCTAATCCGCAAGATGAGGAATATGCAAATCAACAAGTTTTTAATAATGATGCCATATTTCTCTGGAAGCACTGTTAAAAAGGCTTGTATCTCTTAGGTAATTAAAAGGAGATTAATAATTTAAATAATCACATTAATAATTTAAACTATCACAAAAATGCCATTTAATATGCAAAATATGCTGTGATAGAGTGGAATATATCTGCATAAAATCAAATTTATTCAACATGGAAGTTAAGACTTTTTTCTATTCAGTATTTTGAGGTAAGCACATTAACTTTGTCCAAACTATCTTTAGCAGTGGGTTCCACACAGCTGTTCTGCTCAGAGGAGAAATTTAACACGTGTGAACGGAGTAGCATCGAGACTGCACATTTGACTATCAACTCTGAACAAATCAACTGGTAGGTGGTTCACCACAAGGGATTATGTTTGGTTTTTCCTTTCCTAATGTGGGTGTGGTGAGGATAGGGGAAGATACAAGGCTGGGGTTTTCCTGAAAAGTTATGGAAAAAGGAGACAATTAAAGAGGAATGCTGCTCTGCAGTGAGAGTAACCACCAGAAAACTGGACAAAAGGCGCTCCTGGCGTTCTAAGTAACCTTCAGTTTACTGCAGAGATGGAAAACGACTTCAGGATTGGGCAATTCAGTTTTTTATCTCTTGTTTTGTTAAGAATTTTAATCCTCAAATACTTCCAGGAACAAAAAGATCATTGTTAAATTCCTCCACCAAGCTCTGTTTTGGGCTTTTCATAATGTAGCGTTCCTGTCCTTACTTCTGTTCCTGTTGAAGGAGTTAGAAGGACTACAGACTATACTGGAGGACTTAAGATATCTCAGATACTAATGGATCTTCTCGGGGAAGGCTAGATAGAACAACTGTGACTGAAAATCTCTGTAGCCAGAATTTATCAGGCAGCTGGATCAAACAAGTGGCACTAAAAAAGAGAACAAGAGAAAAGTCCACAGTCCTTTGCAATTAATTTTTGCTTATCAAATCTAAAAAGAATTAAAAGTTGACAATCAAGATGAAAGCAGTATTAACATAGACCTAGGAGACAGCCTGGTATTTGTTTACAAATCAATCACATCAAAAGAGGCACTAAATCAATCACATAGCTATACAAATAAAAAAACATTAATTCTAGATCACTGCAAGAGCTAGGCAATACCTGTATGTAATTCAGTTACCCTGTGCATAATTAGCTGGGTCTGAGTATAATTCAGCTAGCAAAGACTGCACGGTGACTTGCCTCCCTGGTGCAAATCAGTAAAGTGTGTAAATAATTTCTAGGGACATGCTGAAGACAAACTACTAGCATGGAGCTTGTGGAGCTGTAACACAACGGGGCTGAGAAGAGAGAAGGTATAGGGGCAAGATTCAGGCTGTGTGTTATGGTTTAACCCCAGCCAGCAACTCAGCACCACGCAGCCGCTCACTCACTTCCCCCCCATCCAGTGGGATGGGGGAGA
>JAVKLA010000073.1:19424779-19442767 GCA_034782735.1 Sagittarius serpentarius
CAACAACTGAAACCATCAGGGTGTTATCAACATTCTTCTCATACTGAACCCAAAACACAGCGCTGTACCAGCTACTACGAAGACAATTAACTCTACCCCAGCTGAAACCAGGACACTGTGATACTGGAAGTAAAGTATCAGCATCTACTCTTAACTCCTCTCAGTACTGAGTAGGGGACCAGAGAGACAGAGGCTTAAGTTATAGCACAGAAAATGGCATAAGGAAACTGAGTTTCCATTCATTAGAAGCTCAGAAAACTAGGAAGGATGAACTTTATACTAACAGAATGAAAGAAGTGTTGGCTACTGGAAATAAAAAGACACTATGTGAGCTTTTAGAGGGGACTAATGAAAAACCAGAAAATAAAAGAAGAGCATCCAGTTCAAGATGGTGCATAGCTAAGGCTGAGGAACTGAAATGACAAATTTTAAACTGAGAATTTTCAGACAGTATCTGGAAACGTGACAGAATAGAATCAGTGTAACAAAGTAATACCACAGAACATATTATGTGAGAATCACAGAGAAGCTCCCAGTATTGGAAGGGTGGTGCTATTTATCTTTTTTTAAACCCCCCCTCCCCCCAAACTCACAGATAAACAAACTATTTCCATCAATAAATACCAGAGAATCTCAGTGGAATACAATTCTGGACTTAAACAAAAAAAGCTTTGGTGACCGCCTGACCAAAACTGTAACAATAAAAGCGACATGCTGACCAAGAACAGAAATGCTGCAAGGGCAGAAACCAGAAAAATAAAGGGAACTTCAGTCACTGCATCTCCCAAGTATATTGAGAAAATGCTATGCTAGTACATGATGCTTAAATTAAAATTTCAGACTACATAAATGACTGAAGAATAGACAAAATAGTTAGCAAACACATGAGAGGAGAAGCAACTCCTGACTTTGTCCACAGTAGTCTACAAGACCTAATTCAAAATGTTACCTTCAAAGAACCACTCAATAACAATTCCCAAAACGTACTTGGATTCACCATTCTTGCAGAAGCAGAACAAAGACAAATGATTCATTGCCTACTTTCAAAAAGTGGTACTAAATAAAATCATGGAATAAAATTCTAGAAACATCAGAAGAATCCGTGAAGGTAGAACAACTGGACAGAATCGTAAGGGAAATAAGAAGATGAAGTTGTCTCCAGATGAAGAATATGTGAAGAACAAAGTCTGGAAAAGGTAAATGTAAAATCACAATAAAGAAGGCTCTGAATGTTTCTTAGAGCAGTATGCCAAGTGCATTAACAACTCAGAATAAGTAATTTTAAAAGATCACACAGTAAATCTGTCAATGTGCTTGTAAAGTTGGTCGCTAGACAAAGTGCAAAAGCAATCTCAAGTAACATAAAGCAGAAAAGTGGTATGAATTGTTGGAGTCCAGATTCTCTGTGGATGTACCACACATGCTTTATGAAGGACACGGAAGAAAGTCTGTTTCAAATTGAAGTCTCAGCACAAGAGGTTCTAGAACAACCAATAAACCAAATACTAATATAAATACCCAGCACCAGATGGTACTTATTTATGAGTCCTAACGGAAGTCAAATATGAAACTTCTGAACTATTTATTATAATATGCAACTTATTGTTTAAATCTGTCACGGTACAAGATTAGAAGGTGGTAAAAGTAACACCACTACTAAAAATAGCTCCAGGGAAAATCAAGAAAGTACAGGGAGGACATCAGTTTTTGCTGCAGAGAAAGGTCACCGGTGACATCCCGAAGGTGCTGGGACCTGACTGTTTAAGATATGCAGAAGTTATCTAGAAATACAGGTTGAACAACGGGGTGATAAACTTTGCTGATGATAATAAGTTAATGAGTGTAGTCTCAATAAACACGAAGTTATACACAGAAGAAAAATAACCTAAATTTTACATATAAATGCTGAACTCTGAATTAATCGTTACCATTCAAAATACAAATCTTGATGTTACAGTAGACAGACTTATGAAAATAGTAACTGTTTTTGAAACTGTTAGATGCCTGTTCTTGTGTTCTTTAAATTACATTACCAGTACAATTAAATACTAGTCGTCATTACTTGGTATAGTTTAAAAATAAATTTGATGGGAGACCTTCAAAGTCACTATGACTCCCAATTAGTCATTACTATCCACCACTTTCACAAACATTAAAGTAATTTTTAATTTGTAAAAAGGTAATTATATTTAAGTATGTTAGCACAGATGTATGGCATCCTCTAAAAAAGCTGGGCACTGTAAATTAAAGACATCAAACCTGTTCTTGAAACGTGGACAGCATCTCCCAGTCCCAGCTACAGAGCAGAATAAAAAGAGCTCTAATTTTCTCTCAGGCAGTTATTTCACTTCTCTTTATACATATAGGTATGCCTATGCCTATCTTTAAAGCTTTTTCTCCAGTGTTACAGTCTTGTAATTATTTCCAGTTTTTGTAAGACTTTATGAGTCATCTTTGAGCTGATGAGTTTATGTCATGAAGTTAATGCATATGTAATACAGTTTTTTCCTTGTTCTCTACAGACAGTGTACATTTTGGGCTGTTTATCTTTGTAATTTTTCCAATTAATGAAAAACAGAATTAAAAAGTTAATTCAATATACTATATGAGATTTTTTCCCCAAAACAGCTTTGTGAAACACTGCACATGTTATTTACTAATAGCAGTATATAGATTTGTGATCATGTATGAACCTTTACCTCGACACAGGTTTTCATCCCTGAGGCAGCAGCATAGTGCAGAGGTGTATTTTTTTTGTTATCAACAGCATCAATGGCTGCTCGTTCATATTGTCCTTCATCCAGCTTTGCTCCCTTCCACTTCAGGATCATTTGCAGACAATCTGCTCTTCTGCAGTCGTCTTCTGAAGGTCGTGTCAGGCGAGGATGAAGAGCTCCTTCCGAGATCATGATCTGAGGTCCCATACACAGTAAGTGCATAGATGTCTCATTGTGCACATTCCGTTTATTTGGGTTACCATCTCTAACAAAAAGGAAAGTTCTGCAAGGAGAGGGAAAAATAGAAGAAAAATAATTAGCACACAATTCCACTCATTTCCTTGAAGTGGGAAGGGTCTATTATGACAGCTCTTTTTTCTTCTTGCCAAGATTTTGATTAGCCATGTTAGTGATAAACGTTCTTAATAGATAATTACTACTGGACAGCTCTCCATTTCTCTTTGGAATGAAGAGCCAACCAAGATCTGGATGAATTACTGAAATATCATTAAGCACCATATACAATTACTTCATCAGTGTGTGACATAAATTTTAGTTGGCAAAGTTTATTCTACAATTCTGTGTTGTATTGCAATAAATGTTACTAAGTCACAAGACTGATGAAATAGATACTTTCTTTTCTCTTCTCTGTGTCCTGAATAGTAGTGCATTTGGTAGATTGCAAATAGATCATGCCAGAGCAATTTCTTAAAAATTCATTCTCCTTTCCCGTATTTTTAGTCAGATGTCAATGCAGTACTTACTACTTCTTGAAAATATATGAAATAGTTTTCCTGCTAGCACTGCGTGCATTGAGGAAAGAATTTGCTTTCTCACTCTAGAATATATGGAAGTGCAATGTAATGCAAATCCTCACCTATGCAGATGACAGAGGCTGGCAAGAATTTAAGTCTTCTCTTGAATGCTTTACAGGCAGTTCAAAGTGGACAATAAACGATACTGGCAAAAAGGATCAGCTTAGGAATGAAATGGAAACAACACACTGATTCCTGGAATCACAGGATTCCTGACAGCTCCTGACACAACACAGCTCTCTGCTGCTTCTTGCCAGCAAGGAATTACAGAAGTTACAATCCAGTTCTGAAATGGAAGAACTGAGACATATCATACAAGTCCTGTGAATCCAGACTTGCTTTAGCCTTTTGAGGTATACTAAAATAATAATTTTTTTCTTAAGGGAGAGTGAATGGTAGGAAATGGCAGAGAAGAAAGACTGTCTCTTTGTAGGACTGGGGTCAGAGACACAGGAATGGTGAAAGCACTCTGTGTGAAGGTAGGAAGGACAGACAGCTCCCAGAAAGGTAATACCAGGCTTAATCAGAAGTATGGCAGATACGTTCAAGAAGTCACTGCAGAAACACTTGGCACTGTTCTCATAAGACCCCATACACATAAAACCAGCAGAAGTCACTGCTCAAACTCCTTGCCAGGCTGTTCCCTGACTCCAAACAGTTTGCAAGTATGAAAACCACAGTTATTCTGGAATCCTCATTAAGTCAATACAGGGGACCAGCTTCCATCCTCCCTGCCCTCACCCCTAAGACTAATTAAAAACAGTTTCAATCACTTTCACTTTAGAACAGGCAGCTCAGCCACCTCAAGGCAGGCACTGCATACATACAAAATCAGACCACACTGCTCTTGGTGAACAACAGAGAGCAGAACAACCTGGTAACCAAACCAACAAAAGGAAATGTTATTTACCTCAGTTATTGCCTTACGCTATGGTTACAAGACTAAATGCCATCTCCCCTTTCTGTTGTCCCTGAATATATCCCACCAGGCACTACACAGCATTGTCTCTCTCAGATTTCTCCAATGCTTTGTTCAGGACAAAAAATAATCCTGAAACTATTTTATTAATAAAGGAAGAGGCTATACAGGGTGGGTGTGGAATTTCCCTTTCAGAAATTATTGAAAACAGACTGGACAAGTATTTCAGTAGAAAAAATTAGGCACAGCTGATCTGCGATGGACGGATGTCTTGATGCTAACCATTTAGTCAGCTGGATTTCTGTCCTTTCTTCCCTCTGAAAATCTCTGAACAGTTGGAGTTCATAATGAAACTTACTACTAAAATACTGTTCTTTTAAATAAGTGGTAACAAAGTATTCAGAGGAAAAGATAAAAACAAGAGTCTCCTATATGTTGCCCTGTTTTGGCAGCAAAAATGTTCCTCAGAGAAATCTCTTTCATTCTATGACAGCTGACGTGATAGATGCATGTGTTAGGAAATATGAATATGCCAAACTTGAGACTAAAGATGTTGCCAAAAAAGTGATAGCAAATTTTGTTTGCTTGGGGTTTTTTGTTTTCAGAGGAAATGGATTTAGCAACACAGGCAAAATGCTTCACAGCCAATTACATGAAATGATAGGAGTAACCACTATCAAACACTATCCAAAATGAATCTGCTTGTTTGAATTAGCTTTACATAGTATGAAACTAGAGACAGAAGGAGGGAAGGGAGAGGGGAAGGGAAGGGAAGGGAGAGGGGAAGGGAAGGGAAGGGAGAGGGGAAGGGAAGAGAAGGGAAGGGAGAGGGGAAGGGAAGGGAAGGGAGAGGGGAAGGGAGGAGAAAAAGATGACTCACTGGGGGATGGGGAGATGAATTCTGTACAGGCAAAATCTGGTTTATGGTACATCAATATCTCTTCTTCCGTTAACTCCCTTTCACAATTTCATTTGTTGTATTTTTACTTCAAGTAAAGATCACCCCAACTTAGCCTTCAATGCATTTGTAAACTGCAGTACGAACAGAAAAATGTAAAGTTGTTCCTTTTTCAGTTCAGAGTCCTTAACTCAAGAATAAATAAATGTGTTTGGTTTTATTTTATTATTCCCTCCTCCCCCTACCCATGGCATTTACTATCCATACGTTTCCTAATATTCCATCCCCTAACTCTTGCATCTTACTTAAGGAAAAAAAAAAAAAGAAAGAGATATCACAGCTCTGGGAAGAAAGAGAGAGCAGCTAAAGACTGTAAAAGACTTCATGTGTGCCTCCTTTTTCAGTAGTTTTTAAAACCAGGTAACACTGATGTTCAAGTCAGTAGGCCTCGCTATGTTTACCTGACGTCTGTAGCATGAAGTTTGTAAAGGCAGCAGACATCTGTTACCTTCAAATTCGCTGTGGAATGAGTAGAGAAGAAAGGGTGATAAAGAAGGGGCCAGATCCCTTCTGCAGTCACTACAGTGGACTGCGGTACGGTAGCAAAAGTACCAATTTTTTGAATGCAGAAGCATTCAGCAGGAATCCCTGAAGACACACAAGTGAGGAAGTATTGAGATTAGAGGCTTCAACTGGCACAAAGGCATGGTACCAAGCTCGTGGTATGAAGCTAACAGAAACAATTCAGTATTGCAAAGAGGGTGGACTTTGTCTTCTTTGTCTTTCACATCAAGTGCCTGAACTCTATTTCAAAGATTGCACTTAGACCGTATAACATGCTGGATGGCTGCACTAATTAGACCTGCATATTTTGAATGTCAGGAGAGTCCTTTGGGTATTTGTTAACCACATCTTTTCCTCCCGCTTCGAGTTGCTTTATATTCAACGTACTCATTCCTGCTACTTCTCTAATTCAAAGTAAAATGTTACTTTAAAATTCAGTGAAGAACTGTCTGTGGTTTCTGTATGATACTGAACCAGGGCTTGAGGTTTTTTAATTGTAAGAGGACCTTCATTGTCTCCTCCCAAACCAGATTAAGTTTCTCTAGCATCTTTAGCTAGCTAATAATTACCTTCCAGGCTTGATAATATTATAACGTACATCTCTGTTTTCAATATTTAGCTCTTTGTCATCAGTGGAATTCCATGCTATGGTATTTTAAAGCATGTGATTCACTCCTGAATCAGGTTACAGTGCATCTGATTTCAGAACAGCACAATGTTTTTGTGGTGACCCGTGAAAGCCATAAATCAGGTATTTTCTTACATAACAGTATTTTACACATAAACAAAAATATTCATAACCTCTGCTAACATAATAGCAAGGTTAACTAAATCATATCAGTTAGAGAGACCATCCTGCCTATATTCATCTCCGTTCCTTTATTTTTTTAAAAACCTTACTATATTTTTCCCAACAACTCTGCAGAAATTATCTTTAATAATCCCAAACTATGGGGATTTCATCCCTATTTGACTGACTATATGCTATAACCTATTAGTTTTCCATTACTAAGATTTATGCAAATTACAGAAGAACCTTTGTATAAGACACAAATGCTGAATGGATACAAATGCTCTCCTATAACTCAAGGTCGGTATTTCACCTTATCCTTAACAGTCCAGTGACAAGATGGTTCTGCCCTAGGCTGAAACTCTGTGCATAAAAGTAGAATTTTAAGGCTGTCAAACCAGTACCCCTTTTTAAACCCAAAATTCCTCTCTAAAGGGTTAAACAATAGTTTAAAAGGTAGCTTTAATAGTGAGTAACTATTAGTATAAATTTTTTCCACCATAAAATTAACCTCTTGGGGAAAAAAAAAAACCCAATAAAACCCTTGCTTTAAAGAGTTATGTATATCCTAATCTAAAATGAGAAGTGCTTGTGTCCTGCCTGCTTGCAGATTCTCTGTTCCTAAACAAATAGAAAGGTACTTTTCTGTATTAATAGGATGGATTTAAAACTTTTAAAGTGTCATTGCGCTGTTCTACTATTGCTCCATAGCACAAAGACTATCCCTACTCAAATAAGTCTACTGGCAAGGTAGATTTTCAACCCCTGCAGCAAGAAATAAAAGATTTTTTTTTTCCCAAGAGAGAAATCCAAAAAACCTCCCTAGAACGCTATGCCCTTGCCTAAGCTCAACATTTGCCCTTCTGTCCAAGTTACCTGCTAAAAAATTGTCTCACCATCTCTAAATACGTTGAAAACTTCAGTAAGAACCCTGCAAATTTTCAAGAACTATTTTGTGGCATTTGTAAAAAACACTGTTGGGCTTGGGGAAAAATTAGGTTTGATTACTTGTTCTCCTTGCTTGTCACTCAACTTCTGTGTCTCATAAATGGGTGCGACAAACACCAGAGCTGCCAAAGGCAACCAGCACCTCACTCTGGACACATAAATGGGCTTCAAAGTGCCACAGTATTCCCCCCTTTTCTCTCCTTAATCTCTTCCAAAAGTCAGAGGATCAGCTCTTCAGTGTGAGGGCAAGTCCAGCCAATGCTGAAAAGCCCTGCTGAGCCCATGACTTAAAAGTTCAGAGAAGATGACTAGCGTGCAAAAAAGGGTAAATTAATACATTTTATATCCACAAATTCATTATTCATCAGGGCTCCATTTTTACCAGTGGTATTTGGTGCATAAGACTTTCAGAGCAGTGCTATAGACCCCTGCAAGTTGGCTCACAACTTCAGAGGTATAAAAGCTAAATTTTGCCTGGAAATGTACCGACAGAGTGAAAAGATGCATTGTCTGTGGGAAACACCACTTAACCACAAGGCAGTCAGACTTTACTCTAGTTGCAGTTTCGAGATTTTGCTTCAAGCTGCAGCTCTTTGCAGAATCTAAACTTGAGGTGACAAAAGCATCAAAAAGTGTTGAAAACAGTGACAAAAAAGAAAGGGCTGTAACATTCACACCTACTACTATCTGTATTTGCAGAAAAGCAGCAAGAGACTCAAGATCACAAGGCTGTGAACTTGAATAATAAACAACTGGCACATTCCCTCACTCTGAGAAACTAACATCAACACAAACATTTCTTCAGGTTTTAACAAAATCTTTCATGTTTGGGGCATGAAACCCACAATATTTACAGTCTCTTTCTCTCTCTCAACAAATGCTATATACATTATAGCTATATATATGTATACACATGTATTTATATATATGTATGCATAAAAAAATATGAACATGTACCTATGTACAGAAAAATAAAACTAAAATAAAAACTAGTGTAAAATCAAATTATAAAGGTAGTTCTGACAGCTGGAGACTAAAGCAAGTCTTAATCTGCTCAAAGACAGTGAAACGTACTGATTTTTGAATGCAAAGTACTTACGTGTACTATATAAACTACACAATGAATTGCACTGTTGCTTTAAGCAAGACAAGTAAGGTACTACAAAAAGGTGAGCTGCAGCAACAAGGTAAACTCATCTGCATAGGGTTCCCTTTCACAATATCCCCTCTGGTCTTTGGGTTAGATAGCCCATGTAAAGTCCAGCTTGCTGTTAAGAAAGTTACACTGCAAACTCCAGTGCAGGCATAAACCTAAATCTCATAGCTTTCTGAGCATTAAGAGAAGTATGGGTAAGCCATGAGTTACAACAACATACAGAAGAGCCAAGCCCTGTTACCCAGTAGTTTAAAACTCATATGCAATGAATTAATACAATTATCAAATAATTTTAAACCTTGGATAATCATGGTTATTTCATTAACTTAAAGTACTTTTCCCCTCAAATGTACTGTAACAAAAAACCCACAGCAAGCACTTGAAGAAATCTTTTTAGTCATTACTGACAGCTGTATAGAAGTATGAGCTGGTTTAAATAATTTTGTGAACAGTATTGTTATTTAGTTGATGTTGAAAGCTGCATCTAGTTAGAGTATTGATATTTTTATTCATTTTATAGTGCTAGAAAATTCTTTATTAGTACTTACAGTTTCTTCTCTGTTTCATTAAGATTCTTAGGCTTCTCTTACAGCCCAGGACTCTCCTGCATGCAGTAAAAAACTGGCCAGGACACAATGACTATTTCTGTTCTAAGATAAAGAATCTGCTGACAGATCATTAACCATTTATCAAAGAAAAAAAACACAGACTATTACCCTGACTTCCTGTAAGTCCTAAATTCAATTGGCCCCTTGCCTAAAGAACTGTTACTAACACTACCAGAATTCCCATAAACACTAGCAATACCCTGCTATAGTAAGGAGCAAGGTTATACCAGTGATGATTTGGGCTAACAGCAAAGGAAGCATCTGAGAGGCTGACAATGATACCATCTCCACTGTTGATGGAAGTCTGTGAAGAGCTAATTCTTCCTTCTGAAATCTGAAGTCTTCACAGACATTTCAAGACCGCTTATGTCAAGTACTCCAATCTGGCCTCCAATTCTGTATTTTTCCTAAACAGAAAAGCCTCCCATTTGTTCCCATCCATATAGCTCCTACCAAGTACAGCACATCTGGCAAAATGGGTTAAATCAATTTCCTGAGTACTCAAACAATTTCTGCAGATTTTCAGAGAAAACCATCAATTTGAGAACCAAGTCCAGACTACCGCATGTATGAATCATGTCTTATACTTAGAGCAATCTAAGGTTCAAATGGAAATCTTTGACTCTGCCAACATATGCTCTTCTGGGCCTATTGCACTTATGGACTTAAATGTAATATTCCGTACAAAAATATGGCCTAGAATGCAAGCACTGTCTTTACTCTCTCCTAAACTGGCTCTAAAAAGCCTTACAATCTTTTTCACTGTATTGCTGTCATTTCACCTATGGTTTCCCCAAATAGCTTGTTTCCAAAAGACTACTGAAGTCAGTAAAGGTATGTCAGCACTTGGGTCTGAGTTCTAGTTCTGGATTGACTCATATTAACGTAGTAGCCCATCACCTAAAGACACCTAAGAAAGGTCTTACACAAATATGTATCAATAAAGAACTTGCTATTCTCTTTACTAAAAAGATGCAAATAGGTTGAAAAGTTTCTTTGGTTTAGTGGTTACATGTCAGCTAATATGATGGAGTATGGCCTTCTGTATATAGATAGTAATCTTTGGCTTGGTACAACACATAAAAACAAGAGGGACAATGTGCAAGAGTGGCAAAGAGATGCAATTAATTGTGGAGCACAGATCCAAAGATAGTGTGCGAAAAAAGTGAGGAACACAAAACTTGGTTAATCCTTACATTTGTTACACTGTGGGCCAAAAAAAAAAAAAAATCATGCTTTATATATGTTTCCTATGCCTGTTAGGAGGAATAGCAGCACCAAACCACAGAATTAAACCATTCCTGATGCAAAAAGGTATCAACAACATCCTTAAGTTATCCTTAACCAGAAAACTACTGTATTTATTTGAGCAACTTGAGCTTGGCCTTCCCTTGGACACTCAGGAATACTGTTTCCATGATCCCATGCCACTTCTGGCTTTTGTTTCAATATTCTGAGCGAGATTTCAAGAGAAAAAGAGCTGAGTGCCAAATTAGAGGTGGCTTTCACTGTGGCTGGCTGCTTACCAGCAGCTTTTGTGACTAAATGTCTTCTGTAATGCAAAATCTGTGTGATTTTCGTCTCTGTCTCTGGCACTTTCTTCTATACATTTCTTTACAGGACCAGTTCTCAAACTTAGGTGTCATCCTTCCATCTTTCTCTCCAAATCCCTCCTTTGAACACAGTTTTTTCTGAAAAGACTATCCACACTGAATTATCTTCTAAGATAACTGTGAAACTATTATTTTTAGACTGGTTTCAAACAAATGTCAGATGAAATAATAAGCATGAAACTACCAATGAGTGGATTCACCTTCACTGTATAAACACACAGCTTTGTATTTCTGCGCAGGGACCATTATCTACACATCAGCTTGTAAATCACCTAGCAGTGTATGACATCTAGTGTTGATATTATTTATATAGCAATAATGATGAAATTACACAGCAAATACTAAGAGGCTTTGCATCACTTCTATTCTTTATTTCTTAAAGACTACAAGTGTATTAGAGAGACTGTCTCATCTTCCTCTCTCTCTCCCCCTCCAGAAAAATCCTTTCAATCTGTATGTTGCTTGATCTTTAATGACACTAATTTTTATTTTCCTTAAATGTCTCCATGAAGTAATTTTATTATACTTAAAATTGAAAAAAATTACAAATTTAAAAAATCAAATCATCCACAGTCTGTATTTTAGCCAAAAGGAAAAGTAAGTTTATATTCAATGTCTCTGAATATTTTAGCTGGATATTGCATTTAGCTATAAAAGTTAGTTATTTCTGATAAATTTACTCCTCTTTATCAGAAACCGCAATTCTCTCAGTCATTATTCCAGTAACTATTGAGCCAACAGATCTCTCTGGTAAGGAAGCCACATGTGCCTCTAACCCCAGGGTGAAGTTAAGCCATTTGACACAATGATTCAGCAGTTAATCAACTCGACACAGTCACAAACACTACCTGGCAACAAAGTTAGTTAAAAAGAACATTCAGTCATCCTGGCTGGCAAGGTCCAAAGCTGTACTCCTCTACAACCCAAATATAATTTTATTTCGCCTGTGGTAAAATGTTCACAAAGGTTCTACTAAGGAGAACAGAAAACACAGAATAAGAGATCTTTAATAGTGTACTGCATTAATATATCTCATTTCACCAGTCACTAACAAAGCAAACTTATTCTGCAGTATCTGATTTCCAAAGAAAGCAAAATAGGAACAACGTGGGGAATAGATGATCATTTTAGCAAGAGCATTTGAACAGTGTGTAAATATGTGCAGGGAAGAGCACTGCAACCTAAGTTTCCCACTTTCCTAAGGGTGCAGAAAAACCTAGTAGCAAGAAGAAGCAATAACTCAACACACTCAACAGTGGCATCTGTAACTGGACCTGTAACTGTTCATTGTGACCAATGAACTCCATAGGCATCACAGATAATCAACCTATTAAGCTTAAAATAATCAGAAATCAGCTAGAGAAAGGTCAGTTTTAAAGAGCTGAAAACATAGCAGCCGACTGGCACTTGAACTTTGCGTGTAGATCAGACTGCTATTAGGATAAAGCCTACCCAATGTTTTGTATTTTGTGAGGAAGTCATGAGGAGCACCAGGGAAGCCACCTTGGGAGGCCACATACCTAGCTAGTGAGATCTGCTTTTAAACAAGATTTTGAGTGTTAGGGAAAAAAAAACCCAAGGGAGCAAGTCAGATAAGGTTTGAGTTTTTCAGCCTGCCTTAGCTGTACTTTAGAAGACAGTGCCCAACTGGGTGACAGCCTTTGAGAAATCTAGCAAACACTACTGCTGCTACTCCATGTCTGTAGCTTCTCCTCTAAGTGTCCCCACTGTTTTCTGTCTTTGGCAATTTTCTCCAGTGAATATTCAGTCACAGTAGGAACCTGCTCAATTTTAAAGGCTTCCTAATTTTATCATTCCTCCATCCTCTTGACTGCTCTTGAGACTGGGTATCACGAAATGACCTTATAAACGACCCTTTTCTACCATCCAGTCACATGCTCTGCTACTGAAGTCAGGGGCATTTCAATTCACTTGGTCCTCTTGCTTCTTTATAAACACTCCCACAAAGCCTGGTCAGATCAGGTTCTTCATATATTATTCTCCTACATCAGATCTAAAACACCCTTCAGTATTTCATATTCCAAAGCATTTAGTAGGCGACCAAGCCTCACAACCATATAAAATAACTAATCTGAAAGGGGTCTCACAGAACCAAAACCCAGGTATTTTTCAGCAGCTGAGTGAAACAAAACCAAAACATTCAGATAAACACCAGCACTTGGCTCAGATAGATCCAAACACTGTGTGCTAATCCATTCGCCACAGACCACAAAAGTGAAACATTTAACACATTATCACAAGCAGTTATCTCTGACAAGTAGCATTCATGTCTGGTATGGTAAAACCGTGAAAGTGTTCAATTTACAGCTTTGCAGGTGCTTACTATTCGATTCTGCACAACTTAGCATATTCGAGGATGAGATTCATCTTCTTAGCTCTGGAGATCTACAATGCAGAAAACAACAGCTGATCCAGTTCTCTTAGATTCCCTTTATAATCAATGGGAAGAAACAGGCACTTCTGTTAATTTAAAATATTCTATGGTCAACTTCACAATAAAATGAATTGTGCTGTCACCTTCACTAATTATTCTGACTAGATTTATTACCTAGGTCTACACTGACTATAAAGGGAGTCTAGCATGAATAATTCTGATGCAGACATACTTACTTTTATGAATAATTTTAATCTTAAATAAAATTATATTCTAAATACTCCATTTATCTGTATAATCATTGATAATTAAACAAAGCTTGCTTTTTGTTGTTCAAAAGTGAATAATCTAGACAATGACATTCTAATAAATTATTCAGACAAAATATTATAATGCATTGTAATATTTTAAGTTATTAAAACAGGACAGAATTCTTTTGTTGTGGGGAAGAAAGAAAATAGGTGGATATCTTTTATATTAAAATCAGATGTCAAAACTTTTAAAAACTACTTTTAGGAAAGAAGCATATGCAACTATTATACCTTCGTAATTTTTTTCCCAAATCATCTGTAAAATTGCCTGGAAAACACCAAATAAATTTAATCATTTAAAGACTTACATGAAGAAAGAAAAATGGGGAGGGGGGAGGGGAAAGACTCCTCCAGGACTTCTGAACAACCTACTGAAAACGTCCATACATTCAATACAAATTTCCTTACACTGGGACCCTATCGTTTTGGTTAATAACTCCACGTTTTTCCATTTGCCCTTATTAGACAAAGAGCTGCTATTAACCTCCTTACTATTTTTCTGTCACTCACATTTATATCGGAAGTACAGTTAGAAGAGTAATGTAAAAGGGAATACCAGTCTTACTAGCAAAGCATTGAATAGATTTTCAGAAATTTGATAAAGAAAGAATATATTTTGTAGCACTTTTATGAAGATTTCCGTATGAATTATATAGGTCAATTTGGATCTCAAAGTTTAAACATTTACAGAACTTCTTTCTCAGTCTAAACAGTGGAGAGTGAAATAGCCTGAAGTAGCCTCTTTTTTATTTGCATGTCCAGAAAAAATATAATCTGAAATTCAGAGCAGCTTCAATCTTATCAGAAAATAATTAAATACAGCACCTCTGTAAAGCCAGAAGATCTGCAAAGAAGTTTGAAGAAGGTTTTCTCTAATACTTCTGCTTGACATATATTTTTGCAGCACAAAAATCCCGTAATATCCTCTCAGCTGGAGAGGAGTTATGTTCTGAAAAACACTCTGCACACATCTCCCTCCAACACGCCCCAAACTAACTTTTAATATGACTGCAAAAGGAATAAAAAACAACAAGACCTGACATGGGAAAAGACAGTTCTGAATGTGTTGTGACCAACGCAATGCTCCCTCTGACGTGAACAAATTTTCTGTGAAATTCATCCTATATAACATATTGGTAATCTCAATACACTTTCTCTGCATTACAATTGCTTAGACCAGTCCTTACTGAAACCTCTTAAACTGTCATAAAAGCTAGATAAGGTATGGTAAGACAAGACAAGGCAAGGCAAGACAATACAAGACTGCAGCCTGCATAGACCTGAAATTCCAAGAGCTGCACATTTATTTAACATACCAGGAAATTTTAGCCTAGAGGAAACCACCACTACTTTGATCTTCTGTCATTCTATTGCAGTGACAAATACTTCCCAAATTATAGCAATGAAACAAAAAAATACTTCCTATAGCCAGATCCAGGGCACATTTACTGATGTTTCTCTCTGGGTAGCTTAGCTATGCCTTGAATGCCAGAGTTCCTTTACTATTACTACTGACTGGCGGGCATCAAAAATGTTAAAAAAGTGGTGGTTTTTCTTTTTTTTCTTTTCAGTTTCAGCATTCACCTCAATTTCCAGAATCTTCTGTAACTTGTTCTTCCTGTTCTAGAAGAAAAATCAGCTTGAGAAATCTGTCTTGTCTCCCCACAGCTCCATGTTTCTATCACCTCCTCCTCCTCCCCGCCACCTTCAGCCCAGGACCAGCAGCAACTGCTACAAACAATCCACTTTTGGCTTGAATACTCACAAAGTGCTCAAACGTAGCAGTATGAAGGACACAATGAGGAAAATCTGTCATTGATCCAAAAAGCTTCCCAGCAAAGCTACAACACTGAAAGTCACGCCACAACATATATTGCAAAATGGCAGTTTATCTAAGATTTTTTTTTTTCCTTCCAACCACAAGTAGTGTCCTCGTGATTTCCAGCCGCTCCATCTCAGCCACCCTCTGGAAAAGCCTATTCTTTTGTTATATTTCAGGAGTGGTTCACCAACAGCCAGACCCTAGCGAGTAACTTTCCAGGCTGAGAGCAGTTCTTTCAAACTGAGCAGTCAGATGGTCTCAAATGTACCTCAGGCAAAAAAAGCCTGAGGGCATCAGAGGTGCTTGATCATCTGAAGACTGCATTTTCTAAAGAAAACAGATTTCCTGTATGCTCTTTCTCTGTAATATTTTTACATCCATTTAGTAAATGAAATTTAAAATATCCTCTTGAACAGGTATCTTCTGTCAAGACCTTCATTCATAGGGAATCGTGATAAATGTTTATAGTGGAATAAGACCAATGTGTATGTCGCACAAAGCTCTCCACCCATCTGTGAGTGCTACAGATCTTTTATTATTTTTTGATGTTTCTAAGTGCTATGTAACTTTTCTCTCTTACTTCCAGAAGCTTTACATATCACCCATTAGAGACTACCTATTTATTAGCTTGCAGTGAACATAGTCTGAATAGTGACATCAATAGTTTTGTAACACAGAGAGGACAATTTTGAACTAGAGCTGTTAACAACCAAGGCAAACTTCTCTAAACATTAGTGCTGAATCGAAGCACCACCACCAAATGTCTAAAGACTGTAGCAAAAAATCACCGAGTAAATCACACTCAAATTGTTCCTGCAGTATTTACAACATAGTCCAATAAAGAAAACTTGGAATGTCTAGTTCTTTGCTTCCAAAATGGAAAGTAACCTTCTCATGTTTTCTGGAGAGATTTCAAGGCATGGATTTTCTCTTTGTACCTTTCTATTTTTAGTAAAAGGCCCCAGACTGTTAGGGGCTGGCAAAGACAGTAGTCCATGGGAGGCAAGGCTGCTGCAGCTCCACATCCCCATGTCCAGCCAGCAGAGAGGCTGGGCTGCATTCCCAATAGACACACACACAAATACAGATCTGCAACACATATATACATCGTGGTCCACACAGATGCAGCACTCATATGACCACAAACAACACCGGCGGCCTCATTCTGTTCCACTCTCTAGGCAAGCAGGATGAAGGCCTGCTAGTGGGAAAAATATGCATATAAACGATGTTGATCCCGTCAGCAACTGGCCTTGGATGCTGTTTACCCTGTAACTGGCGCTGGATGACCTGCACCTTCCAGTTACCTTGCACACACATGTACTGCAGATCCTCAGTAACTGGCCTTAGGCATTAACAGTACCTGGCCCCTGGATCCTCTCATCTCCAGTTGCCTCAAACAGGCATTCTGACTGACCTGTGGACTTAAGGCTGATTTGAAACATGGCTCTCAGGCCACTTATCCTACTCGCTGGCTAGTCCAGATTGATATTTACTAGCCACTACACACTGATACATGTACTTACACGTGCAAGCACTCTGGTCTCTCCAGCTGCTGGCACCCCAGGCTCAGGGACCCCTCTGTCATGAGGTCCCTACTTCAGTTGCTGGTACTTAAACCTCCGTACACAAACATGCACACAGCAGAGTCCTGTCACGCAGGAAAATAATTAGAGTTTAATGAGAAGATAAGACAGACTCTGGTGATCAGGCATGGTCAGACAAACATCATGGTCTAACAAGCCACCCATTTCGGCCTCTTTTAGCCCCTGCTCTGTTGTCTCAAGCATGTTCCTCCCCAAAACACCTTGATCCCTGTGGTGGGTTGACCTTCACTGGCTGCCAGGTGCCTACCCAGCCACTCTCTCACTCTCCCTCCTCAACAGGATGGGGGCAGAAAATACAACAAAAAAGCTTGTAGGTTGAGACAAAGACAAGGAGATGGCTCACGAATTACTCTCACAAGCAAAACAGATTCAACTTGGGGAAATTAATTTATTACCACTTAATAACAGAGTAGGGTAGTGAGAAATAAAAACAGAACTGAAAACACTTTTCCCCCATCCCCCCTTCCGCCCAGGCTCAACTGCACTCCTGACTCTTCTACCTCCCTCCCTACTGAGCAGCGGTGGATGGGCAATGGGGGTTGTGGTCTGTTCATAATACTTTATCTCGGCTGCTCCTGCCACTGTTTCCCGGCTCTAGCTTGGAGTCTCACCCATGGGATACAGTTCTTCCAGAACTGCTCCAATGTGGGTCTTTCCCATAGGCTGCAGTTCTTCAAGAACTGCTCCAGCATGGGTCCCTCCCACGGGCTGCAGTCCTTCAGGCACAGGCTGCTCCAGCGTGGGTCCTCTGCGGGGTCACAAGTCCTGACAGCAAACCTGCTCCGGCCTGGGCTCCTCTCTCCACGGGCCACAGGTCCTGCCAGG
>JAVKLA010000073.1:19442896-19457860 GCA_034782735.1 Sagittarius serpentarius
ACGGGCCGCAGGGGAATCTCTGCTCCGGCGCCTGGAGCACCTCCTCCCCCTCCTTCTGCACTGACCTTGGTGTCTGCAGAGCTGTTTCTCTCACATATTCTCACTGCTCTCCTTCGGCTGCTGTTGCACAGTAGTTCTTTCCCCTTCTTAAATATGTTATCATGGAGGTCCCACCAGCATCACTGATAGGCTCAGCTTCGGCCAGTGGTGGGGCTGTTTTGGAGCTGGCTGGAACCTGTTGTGTCTGGCATGGGGCAGCTCCTGATCTCTTCTCACAGAAGCCACCCGGGCAGCACCCACTACTAAAACCTCGCCACATCCCCTTCTGTAGACTCCTCCTGACGGGTGTCACAGCTGGGACATGGGGTGGACGGCTCTCCTGTGACAGCCCTGGAGCAGAGGGCTCCTCCCTCTCAACGAGCTTACCAAGATCCCCTCGCCGCTCTGCCTCTGGACTCCCCTGTGCTCCTAGGGATGAGCCCTCCATCACGCAACCTCACCCAAACTCGCACTGTATAACCCTGCTAACTGGACAGAGAAAATGAGATAGCTGTCAGCTACAGGGAACTGCTGAGCACTATGTAATAAATCCCAGCAATTTCAAGCAGTGCTTCAAAAATTCTTGCTTGTGCTAATTAGCTGCGACCAGCAATTTTTGGCTTTTAAACATTAAATGCTCTGTTAAAACAAACTGATCCGTCAGGTAAACATTATTTAGGGCTGCAGACCAAACAAAAGTTATATATTAATAGAATGTCTAACTATTTTCCATTTTTTATTTCAACACTTCTAATATACGAAAGCTTTCTATGATACTCATGAAAAATTATCATAGAAACAATCTTAGTATTTTAACATACTCTTTCTTGATGAATCTTGTGAAGAGAAAATTTTAGCACACTTGCTGAATCTTGTGAAAAGAAATTAACAGCTAATTTTCAGATTTTTACAGCTCGATTATATACTAAAGCAAGTTTCTGTGCTGTAAATGATGGATGAAAGGCGCAGCAGCTGGATGACTCGGACACCTGCTGTAAAACAACTGTGCAGTTCAAAATCACTGAGAAAGTTTTGTTGGCTTAGGTTTCTGCCAGTAGACTTTACGCTGGATTATACAAAGTTTGTCCAGGTCGGGAGTTTTGCTTCATGACCCTTTAACCTCTTCTCCAATTTCTTGTTTCTTCACTTCTGAGATCTCTATACCAAGATGTCCCCAACTCCCTTTCATTCCAAACTCAGTGCATGTGCTTTCACCGTGTCCTTGGACAGTCACCACCAGCCATACATCTGGTAACATGGAGTTTGTCTCTTTGCCGCAGCATGTGATAACAACATGGCCCCACAGGTTATTTCTAAACATCCCAGAATATCTCTCTCAATGTACTGGGTTATGCAAAAGGTGTACTGACAACTTCATCGCAGTACTCTATTTTGAGAAAATTTCACACAGTGAATTGTAAAACACATGTCAGTTCATATCCACCTACAATTATACAAATACCAGCCTATAAAGAAAAATAATATGGTATACATACAAGTAACATCTAGAGTTTGAACTATAAGTTAGTGTAGCTACAGATTTCCAAATATTTAAAATGTTTAATGAAGAGATAAATATAAAATATTATAGTATTATGGACATCTCATAAATTTCTCTCAAAATACAAACAGGTTAAAATTAATTTTATTTTTAGCTGCTGTACTTCATCAGTAAACCAAATCATTTATTTTAATATTCAATTTATTTAATCTCTGCCATATCCAGGACTTCCTATATGAAAACGAAGAGGCTTAACTGGAAATCACTTGTGCCCTTTCTATCAACTTTGCAAAGAGGCACACTGTAAGTATGGTATTTATTCATTCTTACTACTGTGTTCAGATAAAAAGGCTACATTTTGAGCAGCTTGTCTTAAGAGAGGAGTTCTGAACAAAGCCCTTAGAAAGACAGCAGAAAAGTACATAGGAAAAAAACCTCAGCAAATTACTCCTAGCAACAGCAACAATTCTAACAGTCCAGGTTTTCAGAAGCAGACTCTAGCAAATAATAGCACATTCACTATGTTTACCGGCAAAAAAAATGTATTGCAAACCTTGGACTCAAACTAGAAAAAAGAATGATTCTTTTGATTATTTGCAATGTGTGCAAAATAAAATAGTTGTCCTGCAAGACTTAGATGCTAAAGGTCCCATACAGCTAGTAGTAAAATGTCATTTCTAAAATAACTTTTTTTTTTTTTTTAACACAAAGCAATTATTTGAGATCTCATCATAAGGGTGCAATATGAATTAACTAATGGACTGCTCAGAAGTCTGTACTTATGACTTCATTTCTTTCCATATTGCAAAAAATTTCATGTGTCCTTGTTGTTTCAATAAGGCTGTATTTTCTAAATAGATACTGTCTTGAGAGAAACAACCTGAAAATCTCAGAGGGGAAAAAAAAAAAATCACACAAAATGTAAATAAAAACTGAGTCCTATTTTAAATTAAGTTTAGTTGAGTTTTTCCTATAATTCAAGAATCAGGAATGGGGGAAAGTTTGGGGATGTTATGAAACAAACAGCTTCAGTGATGAAATGAAAACATCAATTAAAAACAGAAATACAGAATACATGAGGAAGAAGAGAAAATATTTAGCAAAAATCAAGATAAATGAGAAGTTATAAAATACAAAAAACCTGTTAGGTGAATCTAGAACACTGAGGAAAAATTTATGGTGAGAGGCCAGATAGCTAGTAAAGTTACAGCATATGAGGGACAAAACAAACCTTATACCACAGGCCCATCAGTAGATATAAACACAGAGATGAAAAGAATATTAACAATAACACAGGTCAGTATATATTTCCATTCTGTTTCTTAATATAAAGAAGAGGATATTTATGAAATTCTCTCTAACTTACTACCTACTGAAGAAGAGGTTTAGCAATGTTCACTCAGTACTAGCTTCATGAAATACTAGACCAGAACAGCTTGTACCTGCCATGTCTGGACATGGATAAGATACTAATCTTTAATTGATCTCAAACCACTGACAAAAATACAGGAGAATGAAAGTAGCTAACATTAGGGATTGCTGTACATGTTGACTGCAGCAATTATAAACTTACTCATTATCAAGATATTAATGTTCACTGTTACTATCCAAAGTGAAAAATAAAAGCTGCCTGAATAACACAAGAATAAACATTTATTGTGCCGTCTGGACATAGATACAATCAGTATGGTATCCATTAGGTACAGCTTCACTAACAGATTAAGACAGGAAAACACATCAAGAACGGTGGAACAGTCACTATTTTCAAAGTACTGTGGTATAGGAGTCTTCAGAAAGCAAGCTAAAACTGTCCAAGACTAATGTTACAAGGAACAAAGATTCTAAAAATAAAATTAAAAATTGTTATGCCAGTCTGTGATTATGGACTAATTTGCATGTTTTCTATTATTACTTGAACATGTTACAAATTCTGTGCCTGCAACACACACACATATGCACATATATGTGCACATGTATGTGCACACACATGAAGTATTTATAACCTAGCTGACACTCCTGCATTTCTTAGGTCAGTTACTCACACGCAAGCAAAACTTCAAATCATACTTACCCCAGTATACGGTTCATTCCATGCCTAGCAGCATAATGGAGTGGAGTATTGTGCTGGTACGTTTCTCCATAAGAAGTATTTGGGTCAAGAGTTTCTTTTAGTTGAGGGTTGCTCTCATAGATTTGGCAGGCCAAGTTTTCATCTCCATTTATAAGAGCTTTGCGGAATTTGGTGGTTGTATTTCCCATGTTGCTATCCTAGCTATCAATGGCACTTTTTCCTTTCCCCTTCATCCACTTGTTGTACGGTTCTGTAACATGCTTCACAGCCTAAAAAGACAAAAAATATTTCAGTTATTCTGTAAAACACTCTTTCCTAGATGAATTCACCCAGAGCTACAGCAGTGTAAGCTGGCATCTGAAGAAGTACATAGGGCCCGTAAACTCTGCTCATGAATTGCCGAAGTCCTTCTAGGTAAATACACACAAATTCCCAGTTTTTCACAGGTTATTTCCCGGATAAATTGTGCCATCTCCCAGTGCAAGTATCTTCACTACCTATACTCTTTGAACAGATGGAAAAAAAAACAGAAGAAAAAAAATGGCCGATATCCACCTGTATTAGAAGACAGGGATGAACACTGAATTTCCATGAATGAGAAGTGAATTAGAAATTCAAAGTGATTTCAAAACACAGAAGAACCAAAGCAAAAATTCTTAAAAAGCACGCAAGAAAGCAGACATCAGTTTAACTTTCACTTAAATCATGCAAAAATGTGCTTGAAGCACCTATGCTTGTGTAGGTGGGTGTAAACAGCACCTTTCTGTGCCAGCAAGACAAATGCACATGAACACAGAATTACCAGGGCCCCACGTTAACAGTTCTGCTAAGCAGACTCTTTTAAACACTTAACCCCACTTTAAAAATGACACTTAGAGATCAACAATTAATGGGTCCATACAATACCAGGTATTATACTGGCACAAACCAATTCCACTTTACAAGTACTTCAAAGTACTTTGCAGCTGCTATGCTCCCCAGCCTCTCACCTTTATCTGATGGAGGGGACCAGCACATCGAGTTGCATAAAGACAGGGCAGACAGAGCATCTCCACTCATGAGGTGGGACAAGAGAAGCTTATCAGGTCATGCAGTCAGGAAGAGCACATGTTGGTCTATGTCAGAGGGACAGACAGGGGACTGGGGCACCAGGCTGCAGCTGGTAGCACAGTGAACCTTCTAGGAGGTCTCTTTTGTGCATGAGTCATCCCATCCAGACCGCTCCATGCCAGACCTTTCACCTCACAAAGCACACACTGGGATCCAAACATGCCAGGCACAGCAGGTTAGCAAATTCAGATTTACTATGCTGAGCACATATAATCAGGCAGGGCAGGAGCTGCTTCGTGCCCAGTACCTTATATTCAACTTGTTGGGGCTATCTCAAAACTTCTGTTTCTACATTGGCTTTCCAGCACAGTTACTGGTGCCCAGACAGCCTTACAGACAGTAGAAATAGAGGAATCCAAAGGGTCTAGAGCTGCAGAAAATCCCAAGGGAGTCAGGATGTAGATGCAATCCATGTGAAAAGGATGTGGGGAAACCTGGGGAAGAGCTGCAATGAGAGATTTTTGTTTCCCCAGAGCAGTCCTCTCACAAGCTGTTTTCAGCTATTGTTGTGAACTTCTGTGTCACGCTGCATCCCAGTCTTACTATGGCTTCGCTGAGATCCCATTCTGCAGGAGATCCTACCAGTGGGAGTCTTGCACTGTCTTCTCTCTGCAGTTACTTTGAGAGGTCATTTTGTGAAGGGGAGGAAAAAAGACCACTTTCATCCTAATCTCACCAGTGCCATCAGAGACATTTGAGAAGGACAGCGGTGGCCTACATTTTCATCCCCTTGTCTTACAAAACCTTGGTGAGGCAACCCTTATTTTGGAGTTGTTGTGTCCTACCTTTTGATGTCATTGTGAGATAACAATGACACTGCTGTATCAGCTGACTCAACATGCCAAACATGTTGCCCATGTTCTCCTCTGTGACCAAAGTTACCTAACAAGCATCTGCCTTAAGCAGCCGAAAGTTTCTCATCATCATCACAATAAAATAGGCACTCATCTAAAAGCAAATGCACACTCTTCGTATGTTTACTTGTATACACTAACCAAAGCCCAGATTCTTCAGTCACACTAAGTATTCTCCAGCATTTTGTATCTTTCCATCACCTCTGTATTTTAAAATATAAACGTGCAGATACTATGCCAATATTTATATCCTTCAAGACAGCTACTGCATGTTCACATTACCACATCACAGATCTCAGTGCTGTAGATTAATGTGTTTTCAGACACAGAAACAGCTGCGTTACTCTAAATATTGGATAGTTTCAGGCACTACTGAAAGACTGTACAAAACTAAGAAAAACTCTACGCTCTTTTCAATCAACTAGCAGTTCATACTACCTTCAACAGCTAGGATCTCAAAAATAACTTGAAAGAATGATTTTCAGTAAAGTTTGTTAACAAGATTAGTTTATGGTATTATAGTATCTGTCAATCCCTATCCACCACCAACAGCTCTCGAGACTACAAACTAAACTAGACAAGAACAAGTGCCTGAAAGATATGACGTTCCTAGAATCTTCATGAAATTCAATAATGAAGATCCCACTAGTGCCCATAACAAGAAAAAAAAAAAAGCACAAAACCTTCTTCCATCATTTGAAATTAGGAGGTAACAGCACCAATTGCCATGCACTTATTTCTGGAAATTAGCACAAGGATAGCTTGCGTCAGCTGCATAACATGCTGCCTCTTGCCCAAAAGTGGAACACTGAACAAGCCTGGGTAGGGATGAGAGAGGGTGTTCAAGAGTATAAAGAGATAAGATGGTGCCCTCAAGGCAGTCTGAGAGGAAGCTGGGGCAGGGTGGTACTGTTGAGATGAAGAAGTGATCTGAATGGATTTAGGCAGGGGTCTGGAAATGCATGGGAGACCTGAGGGTCTGCGTAGGGTGGCTCTACAGAACTAAAAAGCTCAAGTTACTGCAGTGTAGAAAAGGCAAAAATTGTAAATCTCATTAATTCTATTGCACACTGAACAAACTTTATTTATTTTTGATGGAGTATGGATATATTAGATGGTAGCACAGTCTTCAACAACTAATAATATAAAAGATGTAGGCACACTGCTTGAACTGTTATGTACATTATAACATCTGGGAATTTTAGGAATATGCAGCACGTACCACATAAGTCCCTGAACAAAACCCTGACATCTGCTTCCATAAAAAAAAAGCTTACAGCCTATGTGCACAACAAAGGGCAGTATAGAAAGGCGAAAAAAATAAAAAGAGTAAAATACTTGTCTGCATAACAGGACCACTCTCAATCAAAGGAAAAGGAGAATTTGAAAAAGGATTACGAAACAGAGCAATGATGCAGCTTTGAACAGACACAAATGAAACTCCCTGCAAAACCAAGAATCAGCACAGAGGTATTGAAAATTTAGCAAATGGCTAATGTAACTACAATCATCCATTATCAAAATAAAATAGAAGATGATAGAATGGGGATAGTCCATGAAAGCCCTTCAGGTGAAGGCAAAGAGCTTATATTTGATGTGATAGCAAGAAACCAGCCTCTGGAGGAATGCAAGGAGAGAAGTGACAGGGTCAAAACTAACCCAGAAAACAATTCCCTACTTAAAATACATGATATGATAAACTGTACTAATGCCTTTCACCTTCGAACAGTATCTACAGGTCTTTCATCTTTAACACTAAGACAGGCATTAGCCTTTTATGCTTTGGAAATCTGGTGGCTCACGCTGTACTTTTTGTTTCTGAATTAGCCATTAAACATGCCAGCAGAAATACAGAAAGACAGAGGAGAAGCTGCCTCCGTACCCTGGCTGTAACAGTTGGCTCCCAGCATGTTTGGAAGTCCCGAAGAAACCAAGATGTGACAGCTGCTGCCTCTTTCAAGCTGCCATGGCTCATGACTGCCCTGCTGCAAAATACTCGAGATCTGCCCGTTTACAGTCTTTAGTTCATCTTTCAGCTAACAGACCAACTACATCCGCCACCAAAGAAGCCTCTACTTCAACTGAAGGAGAAAAAGGACAAAATATGAGCTCATGCAACAAACTTCTGGATCTCAAAATGGCCCAAAGGAGCCCAGTCTGCCTTTTTTCTGTAGTGTTTTTTCCATTAAGAGCTTCCAACCCGTTACATGTTCTCAGAGGACAGTAAGCTAACAAGGCTGATGCTAGAACCAGGCATCTTGGTTCGCTCTTTCAACCTCTCGTTTCATGTTTTTGAAGGTGAAGGGCACATAATACATATATATCCTCCTGAAAGGGGGAAACGGGTGGCAGGGAAGGAGCCTGGAATGTTGAGCCAGTTCGCAACCTCAGGGACCCGGAAAGCTCTTGTGGGCTGCATACAGGGGTTGCTAAAGCAGTTTCAGCAGCTCCCAGGCTCGCATGGGTAGTGTGCAGTGTCAGTGTCACTGGTCTTGCTTTGCTGTTTGTATAAACCCAGCATAAAAAATAGCCTAAAGATTTTTAAATGTTGTGTATTACAAAAACATCACAATGGAACAAAAATGACAGCATGAAAATGACAATTTTCAAGTATTTTATCCTAATAAAATAAGACTCGAATAGAATTTTGCAGGACAAAGATGAGATACTTGTTTGGTATGCAGACCAATTCACTAAATTTTCAAGTTCTGTGATAACAGAAGGGCTGTATCATAGCCTTTACCATAACCTCATAACATTTATCGTGACTACAAATACCATAACCTTTTACACCAAAGAATATAGGAAAAACTAAATGCAATGTTTGCTAATTATGTACCATATTATTTCAGAATTCTAAACATCAACCATCTCATTCAAAATTAGAAACTGTATTTACTACGCTACTATTGCCAAATAAAAGTTCCAGCTTAAAAAACAAAATACTGGTTACACAACTCATCTTAAAGTCTAAGGAAAAATTCTTATAAACTCAGTCAGGGCCATCACACTTCTCTGCTTTGGCAATGAACAGTAAAACTTCTATGGGCTCATTAGCATCACTGCTAAAAGCAACACTTTGATATCATAGCTCTATAAATATTTAGCAAAGAGACAGCAACTCTCATAGGAGCGTGAAGACTGAGTACAAGATGAAAAAAGGGTGGATACAGAAAGACATGAGCAGAGCAAGGTAACAATCAGATTTTGAGAGCAGCTGCACCAGCTGCCCAATTACTATTGATTTTTCCATGGGCACCATCATAGAAGTGAGTTTGAAGAAGTACAATTGTAATGGCTTAATAGGATTTTAGAAGGCGTTCCTCCTTTCAAATACTGCCACAGTGCTTGCTAGAAATTTATAATGAGTGATAAAATATTGTACAAGTGGGATCAGGGAAGTATTTTTGAAACATCCTACTTCTTACACTCGTTTAGGAACCACGTACTGAACACACAAGTCTTTCATGAGATGACGTACCTCCCTCAATGTACATTTGAATTGCTTTAATACTGAAGCAGAATTTCTCACTGAATGTAGTGCTAGCACGTGATCATACAGCAGCCGTTCTGATCTTGGGGGGGATGAAGAAAAGGGAGACATACTGTACACACTACTACTTATGAAATCTATCAAAATCAGTCAAAAAATACTCAGGTTTAACAAGGAGAAGAAAATGCCATGTATTTCTTGCATCAAAAAAATCTATTATCTATATAATGAGCAAAGATCAGCAATGGATCTTATCATTTGTAACCATTATTTTACCATGTAATACTGTGTAATTCCAGAGCTTAACCCTAAAAAGTATGAATATCATTCTCAGCTTAAAGAAAGTGTACTTCTTGGACAAAAGTAGTTTTTCATGTAAACTATAAGAACATTATTGTGGAATAGCTAAGTAAGCTGAGCTCAAAGCAGCAAGACTTTACATAGCCCCTCATAATTAAATCTTAATAATATTAAAAATAAAATACATTATTGACTAAAATTAGTGTACATTACATGGTTTCTACACCCTTGGAAAGACAAGTGGCAATGAATTGCTTACACAAAAAGGATAAAGAAAAAAAGGTATCAAAACAACTTGTTTTTCAAAAGCACCTGGCTTTTGCTGAAAGTATAAAATACTTTCTTGCATTCTAAAAGCATCTTCTGTTTCAAGCACAGTTAGCTCAAAAGGTAACTATTTTATTTGCTTTGGATACTGGAGTTAAACAGATCATTTTTAAAAGCCCAGTTTCTAAAATACTTACTGCAGAGGCTGTCCTGCATTATAAATCATAATTTGCTGCAGAAGAGAACCATGAACAGCTTCGTGGTTTAGGAGAAAGCCTAGTAACTTGGTGTACTTGGGGGTGTGACATCATCATGTTGGTAATTTTAATTCTTACTACTGGGACAGACTAATGCTAATGAAGCAAGCCAAAAGCCATGTTCAAGAACTCTTAGGATACCAAGCTCTCTCCCAAACACAACAGAAAAAGCCTTGGTTAGTGCTCCTCTTCCTCTCTCGCCCCCTCCCCTCTCCACAAAGTAAAGAGCACCACAGTGGCAAAAAATTGCTCACTTTATCAAGAAGAAAAAATTCAAAATTGAAACGTTCAAATGCGCATACCTACTTTACGTACGGCCAGCAGAGATGCCTGTAATTAAGATGTAGCAGAAAAAGTTAGGCTAAAGCTAATTTTTACATGTTTACAGTAAAGATTTAAGATTTGCCAAATTTTAATTAACAGGCAAAACCTGCTCTTTCTGGATACCTGCATCCGGAGGAACCTTTCTGCAAAGTTTTAAGTAACAAATGTACTAGCAAAGCTTGAGAATCAAGTTATGAAAAAGTGGTGGTGGAGGGGCTTGTTTGGTTTTGGTGGTGGTTTTTGTTTGTTTTTGGTTTTTTTTTGTTGGGGGTGCGTGGAGTTTTGCTGGGTTTTTTTGTTTGTTTGTTTTTGTTTTTTTTTGTTTTGTTTTGTTTTTTTTTTTTTTTTTACACTGCAATATTCTAAGGTTTGTGCCAAAAGTTCTTAAGTCATCAACAGGAAATGATGAAAGCATCTCTGCCACTTTAAACCTGTGAATGGAGCTCAACTTTATCAAATTCAGTGTTACATTTTACACGTCAAAGTACAAACCAAAAAAAATAATTGTTATGCCAACATCTCATCCTTTGTAGAATGATCACCAATATAGTATTCTGTGTTTTAAACACCACAGTCGAAAAGTGGCAATAAAGTTGCGAGCTGACCTGAATAAAACATAAGTGTATGTTAGTGAAAGAATTAATTATTTCCTCATTTATATGTTTGTGGGAATAGAGAGTCTAGCAACTTATGTTACAACCTTTTTATGCTGGCCTATGTACCCACAAGCAGAAGGCTTAAAGTTACTGCTCAACTCAGTAATTTGAGACTTTGGCTTACTGACTCAGGGACAAAGACTTTCATCCAGGTGGAGTGTTTTCTTTCAGACACATTTCTTTCACAACTCCAGTTTGTGGAGAAAAAGGGATTTTAGGCATGGCTTTGGTTTTTTTTGCATTGATACACTTACTGAGATGCAACAGGGGCAGCTGGAGAAGAGACTAGAAGCAGTTATCACTTTAAGGAAAAAATTCTGCATAGATGTAGCTAAAGTAATTGCTACATTAATTTTGATGGTGTTGTCTATGGTACTTGCATACATCCTCTAAAGGAAATGTGGTAAATCCACTGTGGGGTAGGTATATACACACATGGCAGGAGAGACAAGATACTGTGCAGCAAAATTAAAGGTTTACCGTGATATTTAGATAAAGACAGCATCCCTGCAGATAGCCCGGGAAAAAAAAAAAATCCAGTGGCATGAGTTAAAAGGAGCATCTGTTTTGGTGCATCCTGGTTTTTGTATCCTCAGGGAGCAGAAATTCAGTAAGACAGAACAAAAGAGTAAACATTCTATAATTATGCACTGGAATATCCAATAGTCTCACCTGTAATTGCAAATCATTTCATACTCATTCCAGGGCACCATGTCTTTAGAAAATTATTTTTAAAATAACAACAAACCCCTCAAAATTCTCTGAAGTCCAGATAACACTTTGGAGTTGTTCCCAATGCAACTGTGTGTCGAGGCCTTAATAATCTGATTTAATTTGCTGTAGCTTAGTTACTGCTAAAAGAGAGATATTCTTCTTAATGGTCTTTTTAGGCTCCAGTTTATAAAATATAGCAGAACTCTCAGGGCTAGCTCTTCACTCCTCAGGTTAAGTAGACTAAGCAAATCTAAACTAGCGTAAAATATCTGTACCTAGTGTAATACCGACACTACCACCCTAAGACCTCCTCTATCTAGATCAGAAGGTGAAGAAGCACAAAAAGAAATGTTTGACATTTTGTTAGATTAAGTCAAGCTGAAGACAGACATGCTTGATAGTTCTGGCATTTTAATCTCAAGCTCACTGTTTTGTCTTAGTATAAAAAGCTCACTATAGACTGTTCCACTGACTAAAGTAACTCAGGACACTTGATACAGTGCATAAAACACTTAGTTCAATAAATGTCTATAAAAGTGACTTCTCTACCACAGGTCGATGCTGATAGCACCACTTTTTCATCAAGCAAAAGTGAACCAAGTACTATCCGGCCCCTACATAAAGAACTACCAGCAGCTTCTGATTCACAGGACAGTTAGCATCAGCGATAAGCTAAAGAATACAAACCAGAGACTGGTAATGTTCTTAACCAGTGCAATGCTTGGCAGCACAAGAACCCCATTCAGGTAGTGTAATGCTTCTCTGGTTTCTCCTTACCCATACACACATCATACCCAATGTGTTGGCTGGGATGGGATCCTCTTTGCAAAATAGGCTCAAACACACTTTATTTAACCGTAAGATAAGCAACAATCCAGCTCAGATCAGTTGAAGACAAATGTGCATCCCCTCCAAAATCAGTTTCAGCAGACAAAAAGAACACAGTGAAACCACCACCAAGAGTTACAAGGCAACAGTTTAGAGAGTTATGGACAGATGGGATAAACAGATTGACACTACATGGAGCAAAAAATCTGAAGAAATTTATGTGCTCCTGTCAGGTTGACCTCCTTAGAAAAACTGAGGGTAAATACAACCAGTACTGGAGAGCACTGCTCGGACATGAAGCAGGAATGAAGACAGCAACACAAACAGCTATAGAAAACCCTATGAGGAGCTTGACTGACCAATCTAAATCGGGTACAATGCGCCTTGACCCTGGCCTTCACTGAGTCCCGGATGTATTTTCAAGTATGTTTGCTCAGCTTAACACAATTTAAAAGCCATGCTAAGATTCAGGTAAACAGGTTTGAAACTGTACTGCAGCCTAAAGCCAACCCTCTGGAAAGCCTCTGGTACAATCTGGCCAGGCGAAAGCTTTAATGTTAACTTCATTTTCAGTGGTGTTAAACTGGTACAATTGAAAACAAAACTTTCTGGCTGCCAAGGCATATCCACAGAAAGCAAAAATAACGAGGACGGCAACACAGGGCTGCTCAAGAGCACACTCCTCCACGATAAAATCTGAAAATCCCTTACACATTTAGACACCTTAGCATGTTCCTGAAGCAGAATTCTCTCAGTTTGAGGAAGCTTTTTCCACAGGAAGGGGTATCAGATGGTAGGGTCACGCTGTTGCTGGATCTAATAAATATGCAAGAGGCCTACATGGTGGATCTTAAAAAGTAAGGCTAGCTAGTACACCAGGTTAGCCAACTGCAATCAGATTGTACATAGTAAGCATCATTCCACCACTTTCTAAAAGCATACAGTTGCATTTAGAAATAGTAAGTATCTAAAGTCAGTGCATTTCAACAAAAGAACTACTGGTTTTATAAACAGCAATGTATTTTTAATAAAATAAAAAGGCAAGCAAACAAATAAATCTAGATTTTTCAATGCAGAATCTCCCAACATATCATGCTGTATTTCAAACCAGAGGAAAGCAACCATCACAGTATCCTACCACTGACTCCTGACTCGTAACTACATTATTTTGAGGACCAGTGCTCTATCTGTAGACTGCTGATAGTCCCCAAGTTGCACATTTTGAATAAACTAAGCAACACTTACTGTAATTTCTTCTCTATTATTACCCAAATAACTGAAAGCACTGAAAAGAATATTACACACCATTTCAAGGCATATGCAACGTACGTAGAGTTCTCTATTTTTACTTAAGCAAGGTATGCTTTCAAGAGTGACAGAGTACATCTCTAGTTGGTGCACTATAATTATTTCATAAATATTTATGGAATGAAACTTTGTAAAATATACTCTACTTAAAGAAGTATCCGTTTCTATGCTATTCAAGTGGGAAGTGAGGAAAGCACATTCAACTGTCTGAGAAAGATGACGAACAATGTTCACGAACGTACCAGACTAAAACCACACACGCACATACTTCTATTGTTTCCTGGAAGCATTCTTATGTGCTGGTTTTGTTCTCCGTAAAGCTAAAAGACAATGTGACGCCGCTGATCTTTCAGAGATCTTGATTTTTTTCAGATGAATGAGCAAATCAATTTCCTTTTAACAAAGAGGTAATTTAACTGGTCAGCACTCCTTCAAAGCAACACATTCATTTAGGTCTAAACACAGAATCCAGGAGATCATTGTGTGTCTAAAATGAGACAGATTCCCACAGCAAAATACATTTTCTACACAATATTTCACAAAGGTTTTACAACATTTCTGAGAGACAACTTTAGGAACTATTTAACCCTTTTAGTCCAGGAGGTATACATCCTGCTTGTCACGGTGCTAAGTTCCTAGAATCTCAAGACTCGTCATTGCTAAGAATGAGCCATTCAGGTAACTGCAGTGACAAGGATCATCACTTGCACCTTAAGTACGCCAGAAAATTAGCAGAACTGCAACTGCTGCACTTCTAATAAAATATTTAATATACCCACAGGCAAAATTCTGACTCCAGCAGGGTAATGGCAGAAGATATACTGGATCTAATCTAACATTAATTTACACAAACACATAACTTGAGGAAATATTTTTAACTTTTGCCAGAACACCTCTGCTGAAATATTGGGCTATTTTTCCCACTGTGAACAAACTGTTTTAATCATTTACATAAAGGCTGTGGATAACAAAATTTAATTATAGTATGTCACTTACAGTTTGTATTTACACAGACTATCCTTGACTCTTGTGTAATTACAATGAAACACAACCTTGTTTTGTGTGATAATGATTTTTGGCTTCAAGACAAATATCAAGCCAAATATCAAGCCAAAGAAAAGAGAGAATAAAGCTTATTATAAAAATCCAAAAGAACCTGAGCTTGAATCACAGAATGGTTTGGGTTAGAAGGGACCTTTAACGACCACCATGTCCAACCCTCCTACCATAGGCAGGGACATC
>JAVKLA010000073.1:19457960-19488826 GCA_034782735.1 Sagittarius serpentarius
AGAAGGTCTCCCTGGAGCCTTCTCTTCTCCAGGCTGAACTGCCCCAACTCTCTCAGCCTGTCCTCATAGGAGAGGTGTTCCAGCCCTCTGACCATTTTTGTGGCCCTCCTCTGGACCTGCTCCAACAGGTCCACGTGTTTCTTATGTTGGGGGCCCCAGAGTTGGACGCAGTACTCCAGGCGGGGTCTCACCAGAGTGAAGTACAGGGAGAGAATTGCCTCCCTCAACCTGCTGGTCATGCTTCTTTCTATGCAGCCCAGGATACAGTTGGCTTTCTGGGCTGCAAGAGCACATTGCCAGGTCGTGCCCATTTTTTTGTCCACCAGTATCCTCAAGTCCTTCTCCGCAGGGCTGCTCTCAATCCATTCATCCCCCAGTCTGTACTGATATTGGGGATTGCCCTAGCGCAGGTGGAGGACCTTGCACTTGGCTTTCCACAATGGCAAACAAAGACTATTTTTACTGGTTCCAGTTTAAATCTGGAAGACATTTAGCAATTCTGAAGAAACCTAGCAGTTTTTAAACCTTAGGTAGACTTCTCTGGCTTGAACTTTTAATGTAACATAATCTTGCATGAAATATCCTCTGCCCCTAAAATTTACAGATGTATGCCTTCAATAACGCTCCATGGAAAAATATGTGGCATGTATTTTGAAAGAAGGGAGGGAAAGCAGTAAAAGTCTTGTCTGATGATGGTGGTGTTGAAAAGACAACTTTCCTCTGTCATTTTGAACACTTCAGAATTTCCATGGGGCTGCTCTTCAAGCAAAACAGATCTCTTTTTGCTATGTATCATTATCAATTATGCAAATACAGTAATGTGATTAGAAACACAACTGGTTCAGCACACCTATTTGTAACCTCCAGCTTCTCAATTTTCTTTCTTCCTGGCATGAGCCGCCTTAGCAAAAGTGACAAAACTTCAGCAGAGAGCAACTCCAAATTTTCAGATTCCAAGGTGAAGTTAATTAACTAGTCAGGTAATGGTAACTACATGCATCTAAACAGCAAAGCTAAAACAAAAAAAAAAATGCCTAAAATAAATAACCCCCCCCATCCCAAATCACACATACACAAAACAACAAAAAAAACTAAAAAACAAACAACCTAAAAAACCCCCACCCCACTAAAAAAACCAACCAAACAAAAAATCACCACAGACCCTGCTAGCCAAACCAGTTAACAATTAATAAACAAACCTCTGCTACTGAAACAAAAAGCAATGTAGTGCTAATCAATCACAGCAGAGGTGTCACAGACCAGTGGGTGAGAAACTGCTCTGGACAGATTAAATCAGCTATAGTGTTGACAAGGTCTTATATACTAAACAAAGACATAATGACGTTTTCTAAACCCATTTTTTTATAGTTGTTCCATTGAATAAAAGCTGACAGCTGTAGAAGGCATTCCCTTTTAAATTTACATGTTTAGTTCTCTTTAATTTTCTGGAGAGTATATGCCTGATAGGAACATATAACAAACAGGTATGTGTAAACTTATATACAATATATAACTGTCTAGGAAACTCCATGTTTTTTCAATAAGCTTAATCATGTACTTACATATGTACATACCTAGTACTATCTAGATGTGTATGGAACAAGTAAAAATTAGAGGGACTGCATAAAACTTACTTCCTTAATTTTTGTCTTTTGGCTACTGATACTACTATTATTATAGTGCCACTGTTATTTTTTATTTTGCTTTTTTTAAAATTAATTTTCATTCATAATATCCTGCCGATGCATATATATATATATATATATATGAAGACAGGGCACCACCAATATTGCTCAGCTTTTTAGTAGATGTCTAGTAATATTTTTATTCAGGAATAATATATTATTAAAATATTTTATTCTTTTGTTTAATGACAAAACAAAAATTTGTTAAACAAGGAATTGCTTGAGACCACAGAAAGTCTTGGAATTAATGTTTCCAGAAGCCTCTCCTGTAATTTGGTCTCTTATTTGTAAAGACAGACATTTACTCTTTCCATGTTCAGGAAAAAAAAAAAAGTTGCTATAAATTCTACCACTTCACTTCTGTGTAGACACCTCAACTAAGCAAGCCACATGTTCTTAGAAGTTGAAAAACGCTGTTGCTTTCCATATGACTTAAGCATTTTTTTTTTTCCCAAGGAAGAAGAGTATTTTTCCCCCATACCCAAGGGAGATTAAAGAGAAATTAGGCCACCATGCTTAGTATTGAAAATCAAAGAGACGAAAGTAAGGATAAGACACCCATACATGTAAGGAAGACACAGTCTCTTCTCATTGCTAACCTCCACAGCTAATAATGCTTTCAAAAGTGGTCTCTCTCTTTAGGGAATGTACTTAAATTACAGTACGCCTACTGATGTTATGTCTACAACTAAAACTCTCATTTCTGGAACTGGTAAGCACAGAAATGCACTGAAAGATGAAAGCACAATCAATGATGGTTAGTAACAATGGAGGGGTCCATGCAAACAATTTAAGCTGTGGCATTAGTGCTTTACTCTGCAGAGTATGTTTTTGTGACTCCACACTTACTCTTCATACTATCTGAACTGTAAATAAAAGACAGACTGAGCAGTCATGAATTATCAAGGTTCTTCTACATTTTTAAAAGTTGCCCAGTTTCCAGTATGTGTTTAGACATGTCTGGGGGTGTGATACTGCTACTTGCATAAAACCGTTACAGCATCAAGACTCAAATTTTTCCTCTGAGGGGAAAAAAATAAATTAAAACATCATCATGAGCGTTCAATTTCATTCAAGACGACTGCTTAGGACGGCGTTACCCAGCCTGGAAGCAAGGTTACACAGTCACAGCTCACCCAGCAGCACATGTTCCCACTCCAGCCACTCACACTTTTTCCCTTTTGCCTTCAAGGCAGAATTTCCAGGCTACGAACACGGCGGGCATGAGTTCAACAGCGGGAGCTGGCTGAAGCCAAGCCATCGGGCAGCTCCAAACTTTCCGACCGGTCCCGGCCGAGGGAGTCCCGCCACCCCGGGGCGTCTGCTGCTGCTGCTGCCGCCGCTGCTGCTGCCGCCGCTGCCACCGCGCCCCCCCAGCCGGCCGGTTACCGGGCGAGACCCGCTCCCTCCGCCACCGCAGGGCACGGTGCCTGCCGAGAGCCTGGGCGGCCTCTCCCCCTACCCCCAAAAAACCCAGCCCGGCAGCCCGCCGCCTCTCCGCCATTACGCTTCCCCACAGCCCCCTGCCCACCCGGGCCCGCGCTGCCGGGGGCCCGCCCCGCGCCGGCCGCCGCGCCGCCCCCCGGGCCGGCCCCGCCGCCACAACCGCCGGCTGGTGTACCGCCCCCCGCCGGCGCTACCCTCTGCTCTCATCCGCTCCGCTCCCCTCTCCTGCCGAGGGCGCCGAGGAGGTGAGGCGCCCTCAGAGCCGCCTCTCGGCCCGCCCCACCCGCGATGCGACGGGCTGCCGACGCCCAGATGTGGAAAGTCTCCCGGCTGCGCCGCGCCTCGCCCTCCCGCCGTCCCGCGGACCCCGCCCGAGCCGCCCCAAGCAGCGCCGGGATGGCCGCCAGCGCCGCGGGGCACTCACCGGCTCCTCACAGGGGCTCTCCCCGGCCCTTCCCGGCGCCTCCGCGCCCGCCACCCAGCGCCTCCATTTGCTCAGCGGCCGCTCCTCTCCCTCTCCCCCGTGCCGCTCCGGATACGGCGCCCTCTGGAGTGCCGCTCCGCCGGGGCGCCGGCCCGCGGGCAGCCGGGGCCGTCACTCGGCGGCTGAAGCGTTGGGGAGCGCCCGCCGGGCGGCGAGGCTCCCTCCGCGCTGGCAGGGCGTTGCGGCTGCCGCCTTCTCGCTGCCCCTTTGTTCGGTGGCGGCTGCTGGCGTTTTGGCGGCGCTGACAGCTGCGGGCGGCGCTCCCCGGGCCCGGGCGGCGGCTTCACCTCAGCACCTCCCTGCCTGCCAGCAGCGCCTCATGCTCCCGGCCCGCAGCCCCATCTCCTTCCCTCTTTCTCCGCCCGCGGTCAACAACCGGCGGCAGCAGCAGAAGTTCAGGCCGCCGACCCGGAAACTCATCGGCAGCCGAGGCCCGCGGGATTCCGACGGGAAGCGGATCCGCCGAGCCGGGGGAGGGAGCGGGGCGGGGACGGGGCGGAGCGGGACGCGGCTCGGGCGCGGGGCCTGGGTTCCGGGCGCAGCGAGAGGATGCAGCGGGGAAGGCGGCGGCCGGCACCACCGAGGACGGCACGGGAGGGAGGGAGGGAGCGAGCGGGGCCGGGGCGCAGCCCCTCACCCCGGTGGGGTGGTCCCGAGGACGTGGGAGCTGTTCCCGCTCCGCGGGGCTGCGGCGTGAGCACTCCTGCGGGGGCCAGGTGCCCGGCCGCCTTCTGGGCGCGACCGGGAAAGTTTGGGGGGGGATGTTTCTCGGCCGTGAGGCGCGGGAGGGGCGGGGTGGCTACCGTTGGAGCCGGAGGTACCGGCGGCGCGGGGCCGCTTCCCACCCGTCGTGCTCCTCTCCGGGCGGCCGGCTCCCTGCCTGGCGGCAGGCTCGCCGTGCTGGTGGGGGGGAGGCCGAGGCCGCTGCGGCGGCTCCCTGTGCGGGGCCTGCACTCGGGGCGGCGGGAGCCGCCCTCTGCCTCGTCCCGGCGGTTGCCGGGCTGATGGGGAGGAGGGCGGCCCCGGGCTACCGAGGTGCCGTCGGGCGGCGCAGGGAGAAGCCCGGCTGAGGCACCGTCTCTGGAACCTGCATGCGTTGGGACGGGGACGTGTTGCTGACACCTGGATTTGGTCGGGACAAGTTCACTGGCGGTGCCTTCTGAAGCTGGTCATAGCTGTTGTCACATCCTCACAGCCCCACCCTTCGTCATCCCGTGTTTTTGTTTTCTGGAGTCATACCGCAGCTCTGTTTGCCAGACATCCTCACTGCACTCTGGATTTAGTGCAGAGCGTTGGCGGAGGGAGTTCACCCACTGCTTAGTCACCTGACCATCACCTGCCACCCAGGTGGCCCAGCCCCGTCTGTGCAGGTTGCCTCCACACAGGCCTGTGACCCAAACCCAGCATGTCCTGGTACCTGTAAGGAAACCCAGGGAGCATGCCTTTTCCAGCTGCCCGTAAGGGGGGGTTGTTTCCTGTTCGTTTCAAAACTCTTAATATCCCAAAGTAGGAGCTCTCACAAGTCAGCACGTTGCTTATTTAATGTTTCTAGGTGCTACTGTAATGCAAATCAATAGATGTTTTCTTTGGATATTATTGTCCAAGGACCACCATTAAATCATCTAACTAACTAATGTGTTTATCTTAACTGAAGGTGGAAATGTGTATGCTGTTATTTATCTTGGGGGGTTTTAATAATGTTTTCAGGTAGTCTGAACCCAGCAAAAATACTGGACTAAGGGCATGGGAATCTGAAGACCTCTGTTTCTCCTAGGAACAGTGATGTTAAAAATCTTTGCGGAGGGATTTATCTGCAAAAAGCATGTGCTTACAGATGCTACGGAATGAAAAGAGGTTCATTTGCAGATGAAGAAAATTATCAGGTGGAAGGTGCTAGTGGCCAGACATGACCTTCTTTTCAAATCTGATGTGTGAAGTGATTTAGCCTTAGGAGGTGTTCCTTAATGTTTTCATAAAATTTGTGATTATAGGAATTGCCACTTTGGGTTAAACAGAAGGGTAAGCAAAGTTTTGTCTTTAATCTGTCCGCTTTTTGCAAAAACTGAAGACATACTCCTTTCAGAAGCTGTGCGTTTGAATGACTTGTGCACCAGTTTGCAGCCCCACTGAAATAAAACTAAGTAAAAGAATCCATATTATAGTTTATTTTCATCAGCTTTGCTACTTGGGCTGTGGGCAAGACTGTGTTCTGCTTCCTGGGCAGGGAGGAGGAAAACCAGGTATTTTCTTGAAGTCCCTGTGGAACTCATAGAAGTGCAGTACTTTGTCATAGCACATTTTATAAATTACAGTGCTCGTCACTTTAGAATGGTTTTCTTTTTCAATTTCATATATTTTTCAGAGTACTAAACTTCTTTGGCCTTTTGTCTGGCTTGCAAAATGGGGAAGATGGTTACAAAGTGGAAAAAAATACACTTTATTTTAGAAGTGGGTTAGAGAACAAGATTATTTGTATTAACTCTGTGTGATGTAGGATTTTCCCCTTTCATGAAAAGGAAGCAGAATTATATCAACCATTGGTATTTCTCCAGCTAAAGAACAATAAATGAATAATGCAAGGAATCAGTGGATGTGATTACTGTGTCCTGAAGTTTAGTGTACTGTTGAATTTTTTTTTCTTTTTTTCAACTGAACCTTTACTTCTCTTTATTCATTGTTTCCAGTGATAAAATAAGGAGGAAAGATGGGAAACCCAGAAAACATTGGAGATGCATATGTTGCTGTGATTCGTCCAAAAAATACTGCTAGCCTGAATTCTCGGGAATATCGAGCTAAGTCCTACGAAGTAAAACTATTTACATTTTTTTATTTATTGAAATGTTTTAAAATATGAATTTATAGTAAATACATAATAATACAGCAGAAGAGAAAATATGACAATAACATTGCTTAAATAATGTCGGTGTATGTCATATCTACTCTGCATTGCCTTATCCTTATGGTATTGGAACACTTTACGGTTTTGTAGTATCTGCGTTTCGCGTCATTTCAGGGCCTTTTGCCCTGTGGGCTGCTCAGTACAAGGGTGCAGCCTTGTCTTATTCTCTTTAACTTTACTATTACGGAGGTCATGCTGACTTCACCATCCTGCTTCTCTACATTTAATACTCCGTGAATTTTCTTACTGCTTTTACAGTGGTACAATGAATTAAAAAAGTGTTCTGTACTTGTTTCAGTTATGTTTAAACTCCTTTGGTTTCATTATTGTTTGAAAGATTCTGTTGCTTGAAGTCCCCATTGAAGGCCAAAAGAAAAAAAGAAAGAAAATTTTGTTGGAAACTAAACTACAGGGAGGCACTGAGATAACCCAGAGTATCTTGGATTATGTATTAGAAGCCACCAAACCAATTTCACCAGCCAATCAGGGTATTAAAGGTAAAAACATTTTAATCTGATTTATTGTTGATAGCTCTATAAAAATATTTTTTAAATTAAATGGGCGTGGAAGTGTTGTGCAAAAGCATGAAATTAGTTTAAAAAAAGGTGTTTTGAGGTTCATTAAAAAAACCTAAGCCAACTGTATAGCTAAAGCCTTTAATTTACCTTTCTTTCCCTTTGCCTTCCAACTATAAAATGCTTACTAAAAGATTTTTATTAAGTGCAACTTTGCCTGTACGTACTACTTCTTCATCTCAAATTGAGATTTATTGCTAAACTTCTGGTAAACCAGACTGAAGTGGCTTTTTTATCCTTACTTTCAGCTAAAACTTGACTTGAACTAGTGCATTGATTGCTTCTAAAGTCTGTTCTAAAGCCAGCATTGTTCAGTAGACGGTATCTACATGAAAATATTTCTCACATAACTGTTATCACAGATATAATTTAATTAGTACATTTTCTTTTTCAGTGTTGTTGCATAGCTGGTCTAGCAGACAACCTCACACTTGTGCTGACAAAATTTGTTTTAGCCAGCATATTACATTTCCAGATTGGTATAAACTATACTGACTAAAGCAGTTTTTTTGCTGTGTACTTCATCTCTGCTTTGTAAATTAGGTTATACTGGGAAGGTTGTCGGTGCAGACAAGACAATGCAGTGCTAACAATTCAGAAAAGCAATAGCTGGTTTTACGGTAAAATGTTGTGGGTGGCAATAACTGGAGTTGGATGGACTTAACAAAGCTAGTTGAGCAGCAAACGAAATAACTTAATAGCATTAATACACATTGAGGAATGCCTAGTAAAAACAAAAACTGTGTTTCTTACACAGTTCAGTGTTTTAAATTGACTCAGAGGGCCCAAGTATTAATATGCACAGCTTAGTGTGGCCACTGCTAAAGTATGCAGCTGACGTCAGAAAAGCAAACAAAATGAAATGTAAGGGTGGGAGGGAGGATAACATGGAAAATACTGTCCTACCACTACATGAATAAAGCATTTACCCTAACGTGGAATATAGCATGCAGCTGTGCTTTCCCATTTCAAAAAGAATCTTGTTTAACTTAAAGGTAGGCGGTTTGGGGGGGTGAATGCTATGAAAAACCAGGGATATAGAAAAGTTGCTATGAAAAAGGGGTACAGTCATGTAATTTTTCATGTTAATGGGTATATACATATTTATGTTCTTCATTTTTTCATATGTATTTAGATTTTCTTAGCTTGCTTTAGATTATAGCTCATAATAATCATAATTTTTTCTTCCTAGAAATTAGGAAGATTGAGTCTTGTAAGATTTCAGACAGCCAACTCTAGTTTTTTTTGTTTGTTTGTTTTGTTGGTTAATTAATTATTTTGGGGTTTTTATTACTGTGCTAGGAAAGCGCGTAGTATTAATGAAGAAGTTTCCCCTCGATGGAGAGAAGGCAGGCCAGGAGGCATCACTTTACATTGTTCCAGCTGTTGTGAAAGGTAATGTGCATAATTTCTGAAGTTGCACCCACTTTAGCAGAAGCTCAGTTGAGGGTTTAGTAAGAATTTTTATGAATATGCTATATGGCTTTTTCTGTATTTAAACATTAAAAGTTAGATTCAGGTGGAAACCTCTCTCTGAATGCTTTAAAACTTGAGAAGTTACTTAAAAATAAGGAAACAAACTTGGTTTTAATGTATTGCCTTTGTTTCTGTAACGATAGCACACTTCTATTTTAAGCTGTATTTGTTCACTTGATTGTATTTCAAAACATATGCATTAACTTGTATAGAATTTACTGAATGCAAGTGTAAATAAGACATCCTATTCAGTTTGGTGTTGTTTACTCAGAGAAGAATGCTTATTGAAGTCTGTGAATGGTTTTGTTTGCATAAGGAATGGTGAATAATGTCTTTAGAAGGCTAAGTAAATTGCTTGTCAGGAAAGTATTTTTAAAAAAAACCCCTGAAGTAAATGGCTGTGTGCTTTTGGGGAAGCTCCTTAATTTTTGCCTTACTGATAGGCCTTAAGGATAAAAGCCATTGCAGAGTTACCAATAGCAATAAATATCTCTTTTAGTCCTGAGACCTATTCTTTTTTTCTGGCAACAGTATACGTTTAATATTAATTCCTGATCACATTGATGGAGTAGTAACTGAACACTTTACATTTTTTAAGGCTACCCTGTTGAGTTGTGAATTGTTATGTAACGATTGTATGTAATTTCTATCAATTAGCATTTGGGAAAGAAGTAGTTACTGTAGTCTAAAGTTAGATTATGCTCTCAATTAGTTGGGAATGTGTAACTACAGAAGATGCAGAAAAGAAAATAAGATTCTTTTTCTCATTGGTGTGTCTTCAGAGTATGTTTCCTTTTTAGATAATACAAAATATGCATACAGTCCTGGATGTCCTGTGTTCTACTGTTTACAAGACATCATGAGGGTCTGCAGTGAATCCAGCACCCATTTTGCTACGCTTACTGCAAGAATGTTAATTGCCTTGGATAAGTAAGAAATGCCATCAGTAAAATACATTAAAATAGAAGTTAAACAAGAAAATTTGTAGATATAACACATAGTTTTTATAGCATTCTTGTGATTAAGAAGGAAATCATTGTGATATCGTTATTTTCTTCATATTTATCAGAAACTGAAACCTTGACAACATATTTCTAAATATTTTTTTTTTAAATCTTTTGCAAACTGAAGAATGGTGTGGTTTTGTAAATTGAGTGGCTTTTTGGTAGTTCTTGCTCACAGTGAAGATTTTGTGAAATCCTATAAAACACTGATGATTAATCTTCTATAAGTGACATAACTGCCATCTGTAGGAATATATGCCAGAGTGTAGTAAAAATATCCTTTTAATTGTATACTATTATGATTTGCATTTAAATTAACCCTCTGTTTACAAAGGGAGTGCATATTCCCCACCCATACAAATTTACTTGCAGTAGGGAATTAACTTTCAGAAAGATGATTAGTTGTTTAGCCATATTTATAGTAGTTTGAAAATTGAATATGTGAGCAGTTTTGGGGTCTTTTTTATGTACCCTTAACAAAGAAATACCAGACCTACCTCTGTAGGAACTTACTTGCATTAATAAAGTTAGGTGAAACTCTTGGCTAACATGAAAAATTGTAAGTTACAGGCTATTACCTAAGAAAGTTCCGTGTGTAGGGTTTTTACAATTTATTAGTAGGGTCATAATATTTCTATGTATACCGTTGTGCCAATTGTTATATTTATTTGCTACTTAATGACTGCGTTCAGACTCTAAGCTCTGTTTAAGATGTTTTACCAGCCTTACAGTTTTGAGAGAAACCTTGGAAGTATAGTAGAAAAGATTTTATTTTAATTATTCTTTATGTATGTAATCTGAAACAATGCTTTTCAAAGATTCAAACTACCGTAACTAATTTATCTGCCAACTGTTTAGAGAAGATGCCTGAAAATACCTCAGAGAGGCAAGAGGGTGTTTATAGTACGATGATCACAGTTTTACAGTCCTCCTTCCCAGCAGGAAGTTACTATGAGTAAGTGAAGAGTACATGGCTTTTGCAGAACATGATAGCCTGGATCTGGGACTTCACAATCCAGGCCTAAGCATATGCATTGAACTGCAGGCCACATTCTGCCATCCTTACACATTGTTCTGGGACGGACAAGATCCAAGCGGTCTGTCAGCGGATCTATCTTTCCAAAGCATGTACTTATCTTTCTTCTATATTTCCAGGCTAAATCACTAAGTGGAATTTATTGTATTCCAGCAAAGTATGTGTTTATCTCAAGCTTGTGAGAAAGTATGTGCAGAAACCTTAAATACAAACCTAACTTTAGACCCTTAGTTAAAACGTGCCCCATTCAACATAACACTGAAATAATTTAGCAATTCGGAGAAAATACATTTATCCAAAAATCCTGAGCCCTGTGTTATATTGCATATGTGGCAGGAAAAAATGCAGTATGTGTACAGTGCTGACTTTCCTCTCTAGGTCAGAGTAAGAGGGCTCTAAAGCTCTTCTACACTGTCAGTAGGATTGCACTTAGAGAAGAAAAACCTTCAGCACAGCTTTGTGAAAAGAAAAACCTTCAGCACAGCTCTGTGAAAAGGCAGGTGGTAGCCTATGTGAAGGAGACTTAGCATTTTGGAAACTACCAAAGGACCTTCTAATTTTTTGCCGTTTCCCACCTCTCCCTAATGAAACACATGAGTTAGAAGGCTTAAGTCAGCACAGATGTTGAAACTTCAACTCACCCTTAAACAAACTTCTTTAAGTTTCAAAATTGTGTGTTAAATGTAGTAATACTGATAAACTGAAAGTAAATGAAATGGTGACATGTTGGTGTGGTTAAGTGTTTTCGCTATAACCAATGTTACTCTTACCTTAGCTTATAATTTCCTTTTCTTTGAGAGTTTGTATCCACAGGAAATGCGTTTGAGCAAATACATTTGCTTAACTATATTTGGCTAAAGAATTTCATGCTTGGGAATTAATTTAGTGGTATAAAATTGGCTGTGCACATTATAATTAATAATATTTTTTAATTAAAACGTGTGATTATCATACATGCAACCCTTAACCAAACAAAATAATGGACAGGCATGACCAAAATAGTCCTTTTCTACCTGAAAATTAATTACTTGCCCATTTTCTCCTGTAGGTGGTTGGATGAACGGCACACCCAGTCTCACTCCATCCCAGCTTTATTTAGACCATCTCCTCTTGAGAGAATTAAAACAAATGTAATAAACCCTGCCTATGCTATAGAACCTGGTCAAACAGAGAGCTCGTTACACATGGGTTATACTGCCCTGGAAATAAAGAGTAAAATGCTAGCATTGGAGAAAGCAGATATGTGTATCTATAATCCTTTGTTTGGATCTGACCTTCAGTATACCAATAGGGTAAGAATCACATTTTCATTTCATATTTGTGAAACATACATTTTGATTTTACAGTTCATTCATTTATTTGATATGAGTATGTGCTTTATGTTTAATATAATCAGTTTTCTTTATTGCATATTTACTGCTAAATGGTTTTTCAAATCACCACATTTGAACATCATTCTCTTTAATTACAAAATGTTACTATCATAACTTTGGTTTCAAGAGAATACCTGGCCTGGATGGGGGATTGTTCAGCCAAATCTCGGTAAGATACTTTTTCAGCTATGTTTAAATTATGTCTTCACAGGTTGACAAAGTGGTAATAAATCCATACTTTGGCCTTGGAGCCCCAGACTATTCAAAGATTCAGATTCCTAAAAGAGAAAAGTGGCAACGTAGCATGAGCAGTGTCACAGAGGACAAGTATTATGTTACATTCCTTTTTCATTAATGGATAATTTTATTTTGTTATATTACAGTAGTACTTGGTAGACTTGCTCAGAATGAGATTCCTATTACTTTAGGGCTTTGCTGTATAAATACATACTTAAAAAAAAATCTATATGAAGTTTCTGAGTACTGAAACAACAATTAAAGGACGGACCAAGAAAGGTTAAATTATAAACATTAGGGAAGCATTTCTTAGCATAATGAGTACAGCTGTGGCTTGACTACTGCATGATTAAAATATTAGTTGTGTGAATACTGGCACATTTTACCTGCATGAGCTTAATTTTTATTCTTCATGTAGATCTACAGTTAGTGCTAAGTCATTTAAAAAAAAGTTGATGTCTTAACTATTGAAATATTTCTGAACCGTGTTTTGCTCCTGTTTCCCCTTCTAATTCATAGGGAACACCAGTGGGTAGATGATTTTCCTCTTCACCGCAGTGCTTGCGAAGGCGACTCTGATTTACTAAGCCACCTTCTGGATAAAAAGTTTTCTGTTAATCAGTTAGATAGTGACCACTGGGCACCTATCCATTATGCATGCTGGTGAGTCAGATTAATATAGTTTTGCCAATCAAATGCATTCTTGCTATCATGATTCTTTAGTGCGAATCATTTATGTAGTTTATCATACAGACTCAAAAATGAGAAATCAAAAAAACTCTACACTTTTTATACTTTGACTCTAATATATAGGTTAGTGTTAACCTTCTGAAGAGAAAGATTGCTTCAGGTTTTGAGGTAATTTCAATCTGAATGGCTTCAGAGAAGACCAGGTGTGGAGATCATATCATCAAACACTTATCTATTGCCTCTTGTATCTGTCCTGAAGCATCTGTTCTAATTCCTGTTGGAGACACTGGGTCTACTTTAGTGTGGTAACTTCTACAGTCTTTGTTGGTTAAACGCTGTGAGCAGTTTTACAGCACAGGAATAGCTGAACTGAGCACTACTTGGTGATGGTCAAGCTTTGAGTAGAAAGCTGGACTAGGTGATCTGCAGAGGTCAATTTATCTGACTATAATTCTGTGATGATTTAATCTGTTAGTGCTTGAGAGCTTTCCTCAGTTGTTATAAAAATGCTTTTGTCTTTATGCAAGTCAGTCTTCTGTATTTATAGTAGTGTCTGATGATATGAATAACATGAAAATCAAACTTAGTTACAAAAAAACCCCCACTTATTTTTAGTGTTTGTTAGCAAGTTTGCATAAACGGTATACACAAGATTTACCAGTTATCAGCGTGAGGCTTAAGAATCCTCAGTATCCATCTGCATGACATTTAGAAGCTTTACTCTGATTCTCATACAGGTTATTACTTTTTTTTTCTCAGGCAAAGCTGAGCTCTGTTTTGCCATGACTGAATTGCTACAACTACCCAAACTTAGCTAATTTGAATTAAGGTTCGGTGTGTCTATAATGAATCTAATAAATGGTTACTAGACCAATGGTTACAAAAGAAGTGCAGAACTGATACTAATTTCTACAAACCTATTAATGTTCCACTGTCTTTGGTGTCATTTGAAAGCTAAAAACTCTTGAGCATGGAAATATACTTTTCCATACTTAAGACTATCTGAAAAAAGATTTTATTTTACATTTGCTGCATCTGTTCTGCTTTAAACCTGTTTGCAGGTATGGAAAAGTTGAAGCCACTCGAATGCTATTGGAGAAAGGGAAATGCAATCCAAATCTTTTGAATGGTCAGCTTAGCTCTCCTCTTCATTTTGCTGCTGGAGGTGGGCATGCTGAAATAGTACAAATTCTGCTAAATCATCCAGAAATTGACAGAGTAAGTTCTGTTTTTGTATAGAAATAGCAGTTTTAGCAACGGTTTCTAGCTTGTGTATGTGAAATATTTTGTGTCCAGATCACAATGTGTAAACACAATGATCCTGTTGAGCAATTACCAAAAATTGGTTAAATATTTTTCATTACCTCTACTTTTCCCATTGTATATCAATTAAATGTTTGAACCCTAGGATCAAGGATTTTAATTATCTCAAGAAATTTGTAAATGTTTACCTGTCTCCAGTGAAAACAATGTGTTATCAGTGTTTCTGTTTGTTTGTAGCACATTACTGATCAACAAGGAAGATCTCCACTGAATGTCTGTGAAGAGAACAAACAAAATGAGTGGGAAGAAACTGCAAAACTGCTGAAGGAAGCCATAAATAAACCTGTATGAGTTTATTTTCTAAATAGTTTAAACTTTATATTTAATTCAGACGTAAACTTGTAGAAGAGCTAGGCTCATTTCTAGCTGTTATTGGGAATGTGCAGTATACTGAAATTGTTAATGTAAATATTGACAAACTGACATTTTGTCTCTTTAAATGTTTCTGCCTATATTTATTGCTCAAGAAATACATGTAAGACTTTAAACATGATGTTTTAATTTATTTATAGGAGCATCACATGAGCTACCGATTTTATGTCTACTTTTGATCATTAGCTTGCTTTATGTATTGTCATCTTATATGTTGATAAACAGGAGCATTCAGCTAGCTAAATAAATGCAGGCTTCTACAAAATAGGCTTTACATCAGTTAGTCAGTGTAGGCTTCCTTAGCAGTCAGTGGATCTAGCCAGGATAGCAAACAAAATTTACAATGCGATTTCTCTCATCCTGAAGTAGATTTAAAATTACCCAAATGATATAAAACCACTTGTTTCTTTTCTTTGACTTCAGATGCAATTTGTATCTCTGTAGCTAGGTCGCAGTAAACCTGTCAGGTTTTCAAAATGTTTTAAATTACCTTCATTTCACTCTAAATGAATCTTCCAAGATAATTAATGAAGAATTGACCCCCTTTATTTTAAGGATCATATTATGCAGTTGATCAAATGGCAGATGTGTATCTAATGACTCTAAAAAACTAATGCACACATTTTAAGTAGATTTCGCAGCTTTATAGGTTATATTATTTTGTCGACTTATTACTATTGAATTAATACATTAAAATAAAAAAAAAGATAGAAATTATTGCAATGGGAGTCACAGTGACTACTGCAGCAGAAATAGACTGATGTTTTCCATTCCAACCTCATTTTCAGTCAGTTGTCATTTTCCAAGGCATTCATCTTTTTTTCCAGAAGTTTTTAGGAACTCAGTTCTTGATAACTAAGTAGATTTGAAGAAGGGAAATAACAAATTCCTGCAACTTTTTTTATTCAAGCAGCTGAAACATTTAACCTGTTAGATGAAAATAATAAGCTTAATTGATTTATGACTTGTGTGTGTATGTATATATGCTTTAAGGACCCGATTTACATTTAAGTACGTCTTTCAGGAGGTATACTCTGGGTCCACATGCAATTCGGTGAAAGCTATGGGAGTTCTGAAGGGGAAAATGATTTATTAGTAGTAATATTACGGAAGTGCTAAAAGATCTTGGAGAGATTGCACTCTTATTGTGCTGGGATCTATGTAAAGGGCGGTGCTTCCATATGAAAAATCAATCTTTTTAGTATAGACTAATGAGGGGAATAATTAATAACCTGCCAGTAATAATAGAGAGGTGGATATTTTGGGGTATGCATAGGCAGTTGAGCCCAAATCCCTCAGGGAACTTTTAAATGCCTACTTGCCTTTGAGTTCAGTGGAATTGAAGTCCTCAAAATATCAGTAAGATCTTTCTTGTAGTTATTGTGGTAAAAAGCACAGTATAAGAACTTGCACAGGACATGAAACAAGCAGTTTTGATAACTAGTAAATATGCAGGAGTTGTGCAGTGTTCTTTTTCTCAACAGTAAGGATGTTGTGGAATTACTGTAAAATCGTTTTCCTCTTCAGAAGCACCAACAGAAAGGATTTTAACAAGTTCTGTGTTTAATATGTTTAAATTTTTACATAGTATGAAAAGGCACGAATTTATCGTATGGATGGGTCATATCGCTCTGTTGAGTTGAAACATGGAAACAATACTACTGTACAGCAGATAATGGAGGGAATGCGTTTGTCTCAAGAAACTCAGCAGTACTTCACTATCTGGATCTGTTCCGAGAACCTCAGTAAGTAACAAGGAAGATCGTGATACTTGAGAGGTTATCATAGTTTTTTTATTTCTGCTTGCCTCTAGAAAAAAATAGTATTTTCTTAGGAAAATAGGAAACATGCTGACAGTTCTGTATTACTCTCTTTCTGTCAGCTTTTAAAAGCCATCTTTTAGGAGTTAATTCGTATCTAGACTGTCTGTTAATACACTTTGCCCCTGCCAGAGACTCTGTAATCCCTGTACGTCTCATTCTTTATATCTTTTGCATAGGGAGGGAGACCAAATTTTCTATTTCCTCTGCTTAAGCTTTCCTCCAACAGATCAACTCCCAGCCTTTACAGCCTGATGTCTCTAAACTGTGCTTTCAGAGCTATAGAGAGCGGCTCCATTTTAGCCATCATTTTGGGTATCCCCTATAGGTCTGACCCTCTATCACTGTGGCATCTAGAATGTCTTTCATCTAGGAAGATGAGGCTAGTCCAGATTGCCCTTCTGTTATAGGGCATCTCTGCTGTCATAGTCCGTACTGCTAACTAACCCCAATTTTAGTGGTATTTTTCTTCCCAGAGTATCTGAAATCGGATGCATGTAGTTATTTTTACTAATGTTTAATCTATTTAAAAATTGAAGTTAAAGCTCATTAATGTTTTTTCATTAGGTCCTTTAATCATATGAATTTTTAGCATTTTGCACTAAAATGATTTTTGATAAAAAAGTTTTCAGATATATTTGGGAGGTAATTCTGATACAAAACGTCATTATTACATTTGCTGTATTTTTTGGTATTCTTGATCTGAATAAAAAGCGTATTACAGTTGTAGTCTGAGATATGCAGCAACATATAAATAGAACCACAAAAGAGTCAATGATTGTGATTGTTTTCTTAGAAAGTGTGGTCAACAATACTGCTGCAACAAGATAGTTATTGGACACATTATAATAGATTTACAAAGCACAATTCAGGTCTGGTAGGATACTGTGTTGACAGTACCATTAACACAGCAGCTTTGCATTTAAAATTTTATTTGCTAATGTCAATCTTCCACTACGGTGGCATTGTTACTTTTTTTTTTAACCTATAAATATTGCAGGAAATCATTTTTTCATTCTTTTTTAATCTTCTTCTCCCAGTGTCACGCCATTGACTTTTTAGTTTGCTGTATGCTGCATGACTACTGTAACCCTCAGTCAAACATAGATGTAAATGTCTGGAAGAGAAAGAAGTGGTTTAGTGTTGAAGTCTTGCTGCTTGTGCCTTTTTTTAAATACGTATGTCATGTTTTACACAAATCGTTGAAGCATTACTGTTGCATGTGAGGGGAAGAGCTTACTGATATGTTGTTTGTTTAAAACCAAGTAATTCTCTAGATATTTAGCCCAAGTTTGAAAATGAGTCAGCTTCTGATTTACGGCTTCAAGCATCTAATGGACAAGTTTCATTATAAAATAGATTTCTTGCAGTTTGTGTACAACTGTAGAGACCATAGTTTTCTTGTTTGTAGGATGGATAACGTTTTTCTGTGTTTGAATGTAAGGTAAACAGATTATTCTCAGTGAAAAGATGTTGCACTGTAACATGTTCTTTGAAGTTTTACATGTAATGTGAAATGTCACAGTGTAAAAGCCAGAGCAGCAAGGATGAGGCAGATACAGCCTTCTAGTTCCTTGCTACTAGAAAACAGCCAAGCAGTAGTAATCACAAGGACAGGCAGGTGTAAGTGAATGAGCATAACTGAAGGTATGGACTCTGGTACATAGTAGGACTGTAGTCGGAAGCTCTGTATTGATTTTTCAGCTCTCATATACACAGGAGAACATGAAACATTGACTGTAGCCTGTTAAAAATCAAAACGTTTAACAGATTAAAAAAAAGAATGTTCTGAAAAGTTTATGGTTTATATATATCAAAAAATGGCAAATACATTTATAGGATAAGATATATCTGTATTTTTCTGTGAGAAATAAGATTATTGGACTCTGTAGTCTTCCCATAATAACTGAGACAACAGTCCGTAATGTTATATTTTTGTGTTTTTTAAGGTCCGTCTTGGTATTCCATTGAATTTTTAAATACCACTTCACTCTTGAGAAGTTCATCACTAGTGCATTTAGTGAATTGATGCTGAGAATTTTGTCAGTAAATCCATATTTGGAAAACCTTTTGTATGTAGCAGTTTAGAAAATATAGGGAAAAATGTTTGTTAATGAGTCCTTTGTTTCAGATACTCTGGTTTAGGTGCAGCATTTAGTCATATATATATATGCGTGTGTGTGTGTGCTGGGTTGTTCTGTTTGTTTATTTATAAACAAAACCTGTTGTTTTTCAGGCCTCCAGCTGAAGCCATACCACAAGCCTTTGCAGCATATTCGAGATTGGCCTGAAATATTCACTGAACTGACAAACTTGGACCCTCAAAGGGAAACTTCACAGCTTTTCCTGAGAAGAGATGTGAGACTTCCACTGGAAATAGAAAAAAAGGTCTGCACTTGGAAGTGATAGTGTGAAATCATGGTCAGAGTCAGAACACTTTGACCATCAAAGCTCAGTGTGTTTAATGACTGTAGTAATTTCCAAACTTATTTAAACCAGACCTCTCCTTTTCTGTAGTAGTCTGAGTCTTCAGGTTCTTCCCTCTCTTCCTCCTTCCCCCTCACCCTCCCGCCCTCTCTCTCCTCTCTCTTTCTCATTTCTCACCTTCCCAACTGGTTTATCATAAGTCTATGTGCTTCAGTCTTTATCTGTCTGTCATACAGCTAAAAACAACCTGCCCAGTTTTCTTTCTGCTCCTTGTGCTGTGACTTTTCAGATATTTAATTGGTCAATTTCAATGGGATTATTCAAACATATTATTCAAAATGAATTCATGGGAGAAAAAAACCCCACAGATGTCAGTATTTCTGTGAACCTTTTGATTGGGCATGGTATGCTAGTCACCTTTAATTTGTAAGTGTGTTAGATCAGTGAAGTCTTGAATTAAGTCAATGAAAAGATGTCATTTTTTCTATTACAAAGCATTACTAAGATATACACTTCAGTCAGGATCACACCTTTGTCTTCTGTCTCTGAATCAGTGAGAAATTGTTTATAGTTTCTTAGCTCATTTACTTTTACAAAGAAATCATACTATTTAAATCTTTTTAACAGATTGAGGATCCATTGGCTATTCTTATACTTTTTGATGAAGCCAGATATAATTTACTGAAAGGTTTCTATACATCACCTGATGCCAAGCTGATCACACTGGCAAGTCTGCTTCTACAAATAGTCTATGGAAATTATGAGAGCAAGAAACATAAACAGGGCTTTCTAAAGTAAGTACATGTGTTTAAAACTGAAAATTACAGTTTTAGATTAAGTATTTTTAGATAGCACTTACTATGGAACTCTCAAAATTTAGGTATGATGTATTTATTGTTTTTCTCCGTCACTGAGCTCTAGTTCAGAGTAACCACATAACCCTCGTAGCATTAATAAAAGCTGGACATGGGGTCTGAAAATAATACATTAATCTTAATTATTGCAGTCCCAGGCAGAGGGATGGAGGTTCTGTGTTCTGTAAGTCTATACTGAGATACAGTAATACCAAAATGAGTAACAGTATTCATGTGAATGAAGGGTTTTGACGGGACTGAGATTTTGGACAATGTTGAAGAAACCTCTTACTATGTCCAGTTAGACCAACTTCTGGGACTGCCTTTCCTCCCTCTTTGAAGACGACAGACCATGCAGAGATACTGTTTCTTTTCTCTCATTTGTATGTGAACTGCTATACTAAATTGGTCAGAAACATAGCACCAGTAGGGCTCTGCCAGATGGTGCTTTTCTCTCCCCTTCTCTCTGCTTGCCAGCACAACAGTAGCTGAGCTGTTTGAGGGTACGGCTTTTTCCTCCCACGTATGTTTCTACAGCAGTATCTGAGCACACCAGGATTCCAGTTGTCTACTGTGTGCACCTTCACTCCACCCCCTACCATCTCCACCGCCATTCATGTAACAGCAGCTGCGCTGTTTTGGAATGCTACTATACTTCTCATCTCCTCTCATTCGCAGCATCAACTGAGCTGTCTTGGCTTGATTTTTTTTTTGGTTGTATTCTCCACCATCAGTAAAATAGGGTACGTTTTCTGCCACAGTTACTCTGATATGAGTGTGGGCTGCCTCTGAAAGGACTGGCTGTACTGACCGCGCTTGCTCTTTCCTTTCCCTTCCTTCTGTTAGGTGTAGAGACTGTACCATTACAGACTAAGCTAGCTGAATGAGCTAACTGCCAGGAAAACTTTTCGGTGGGCTGTTCAGTAGGTTCAGCTGTTGACCCATCTTGTCCTGCAGTTACACAGTTGGTAGATCGAGCATCAGGAGAACTGGGTTTAAGTGGGACTGCCCACCTGCAGGAGGGTGCAGTTAAACGCAGCTGGGTTTAATAAAAAACTACCCCCTGCTGAATCCCAGCAGCTGCAGGGTGTGGTGTTCCTGTCCACACTGAGGCAGATGAGCAATGTGGTTCTGAGTTGATCCTGCTCAATGGAAGTGTTTGGCTCTATAAACAGGACTACTTGTAAAGATAGTTTGGGCCAGATAAAGAGCCTCGTGGGCATTTGGGCATGCTTTCCAACCATATTCAAATGAAGATATTGGAAAATATCTCAGCTTGCTCTTCAGGCAGGTGAAGAGAATTATATGCTAAATTTTTTTGTAGTTGACATAAATGTTTATTTAAAGACTGATCATTTCAAAAATACATCCAGGCGGTTGTTTGCATGAGAGTATCCTTGACCTCACAAGATCTGGATGCATTGTCCTGTGCAGGGTTTTTGCTTGGTAGATCATATGTGCAGTTACTGATAAATATAGTTTAAAAATTACTAAATAGGTTGCATCACTAAGTTTTTGAGAGTATCTTAATTGTGCATAAAAGCAAACTAGGAAAGACTTCCTTTTAGTGGTTTTTTGTTTGCTGTGTTTTGGTTTTTTTTTTAAAAAGGCACTTCATATAAATAGCTTCACTTTCCTGTCATGTAATATGTAACTTTCATGCGGAAATTAATTGGGCCAAGTCCTTGGTGGTGCTGAATACAGCAGTGAAGGGTAGAGTTATCTATAAGCTCTCATCTTTTCTGAGTACGTGATATGCTGCTGTAAACGGCTGTTGGTATATAACTTTGGCTTCCAAACTGGAATTCAGCAAACTGGTGTGTAATCAAGTAAAGGTCACGTGTTCTTCTGCTAGCATTTCCTCTCCCTGCCCTGTCCGTGATGCATAACACAAAGCTGGATCTCCATTAACTGAGAATTACACTGTATCTTAGGAAGCCTTACATTTCAGGAAGGCTTCTCACCTGATGAGGCGAGATAGGGTAGGAGCTGACTGACTGGTTCAGTATGTGACTTGAAGATACAAATTGGCAGACATTGTTCTTTCTCCTTGCTTTGTTTAGTGAAGAAAAACTTTCTTTCTGCTTTGTTTTTCTCTTAGTGAAGAAAATCTTAAATCTATAGTACCAATCACTAAACTAAAAAGTAAAGCTCCTCATTGGACAAACAGGATACTTCATGAATACAAGGTGAGTTACATAATCAAATAGTAGAAAATCCTGTTTTTTTGACTGTTTGCTTGTCAGTTAATGAACAAAAATACTGGTATGTAAAGCTAGAAATGTGTATGTTCTGAATTTTTGGGATGGGTTGTTTCAATGCTGTTTTTCTTGTACAGTTGCAGTTGATATGTTTGTTAGAAGTAAATATAATTGTCATCTGTTCATTTATCTTCAGTGTTAACTGTGTATTGGGGATATTGCCAATTCAGGCATACATGTAAAAAAACTACTCTGACTTACATTTTCACATCTGCTTGTAAGCAATAGATCCACAAAGTCCTTTTTGCCAGTGTAACTTGTATGTTAGAGATCTGATAGTGCTGCTGATGCACATGTGCACGCACACACACGAACTCCTTTGACTAGAGTAGTTAATTGAGCAAAATTTTGTAGACTTGAGCTGCTTCTGTAAAAGACATCTAACTGAGGGTTGTGGATTCCAAACGGGGTCAGAGGCACCTGAAAGATTAAATTCGTGAACTTCGTAAAACATTGTGGAAAAAGTGAGGCGTGTCAGAGAACTGTACTGGCTGACATGCATCACTAAAGGTAGCTGCCAGGAAACACTGCAGAGGCACCCAAGGAATGTTTTCAGGCCTTGGCCCTCTTTTGAGATGAGGTTACTCAATCAAAAATTTGCTCTTGGTGCCTATGCCTTTTTTATTAGAAACCAGGAGATCATTCCTGTTCTTTCTAATACAGATGAAGGAAGGGATGATGGTGGTCTTTCTAAGACTATGGTATAGCAGAGGGCATAGCACAGTAGTCTATGCTCTTTCTTGTATCAGATAATGTGTAAGAATGAGCATAGCTTTCTTGACTTTTGCTCTTAGGCCATTATTTTGGGGTGTGGGGCATGGGGGAAGGGGAAAGGAGTTGCAGTCTTTTGTTCCAAAGGTATTCATATATTTTGCATTTTGAAAATGACTGTGTAGAATTCAGATAAGCTGCAATGCAGGGTGTGGATCCAAAGGCGTTGGTCCCATCCACCACACCCACGGTCATGGCCCCCTAACTGGTGAAGACTTGTGTTCTCTCTGGTGCCTGTGCCTTCTTACCTTGTGTGTGGCCCGGCCAAGTTTTTTGTTTGTCAGTCTATTTTGAGGCAGGAGCACTGTAGCGATCCTTTGTTGTGACTGTTTCACTCTACTGAAGAGGAAGAAGCAGAAGCCAGTCTCATTCTGATGAAGGCTTCACTAAAGAAAATAAATCTGAACCTCTATTTTGCTTACAAAAGAAAAAAAAAAATCCATTTTTTTTTGAGGGGAGGTACTTGCTCATCTTACCATGCCTCACTGGATTGGACCCCTTAAAGGAGGAAGAATGCTTAGGTTTAAGGATTGTGATGCATTGAGTGTCAGATGGGTGCATAGCTGCTTATCCCTGATGAGTCCGACATACTTCTGAGAGAGGCAAAATTGTGGGGCCCTGCAGAGGTTTGGTGTCTGTGGTTCAGATTTCCAAGGCTTGTATGGGTATCTGTTTTCTGCCTCAGTCTCTTGGCATTTGAGGCTTTCTGTGGCTCTGGGGTTTAATTTAGATGTAGGAAGACGGTTGCTGGGAAAGCACTTTGGGAATACTAGTTTAGTGGGAATTCCACTAAATAGTGGATTTTCTTCAAATAAGCACAACTATTTGGGAAGACTTGTTGATTGCCATTGTTCCTTTATTTCTAGAATCTCAGCACCAGTGAAGGTGTAAGTAAAGAGATGCATCACCTTCAGCGCATGTTCTTGCAGAATTGCTGGGAAATTCCTACTTATGGAGCAGCTTTTTTCACAGGACAGATATTCACCAAAGCAAGTTCAAGTAGCCATAAAGTCATCAAAGTGTATGTAGGAGTAAATGTAAAAGGGCTGCACCTCCTCAACATGGAAACAAAGGTCAGTTTAAATGAACTGCCAATGCTAACTGTTAAGCTTAATTCTGTTCTCTTAAATTCTTTGTGCTAGTAGTCATTTCACATCCGGCTGCTTAGTTAAACTTGACTGTGAAGATTTCCAAGATTTTAAGATCTTTATAAGGCACTACTAATAGAAAGCCTTGGATTTTTCTACTTCCCTACTTCATAAGCTACAACTAGATTGTGGAACAAACTATTCTGAGTCAGAATCCTGTCTAAGTGAATGAAGGAAAGTTCAGTTTGTAAGTAGGGGAATATTTTCTGAGTGACAGTTTCCTACACTTCATTGTAGGCTTTACTCCTCAGCCTAAAGTATGGTTGCTTTATGTGGCAGCTGGGAGATGGAGATACGTGTTTTCAAATCCACAGTCTGGAAAACAAAATGAGCTTTATTGTGCATACCAAACAGGTAAGCATTGTCATTTTTCATCCTTATGTTCAATTTTTTTTTCCTAAACTAGATTGTGCCTCTTCTCTCCTGAGACTGACCACCCTTGTACATTATAAAAGAAGCCCAAGCCAAGCCCCCACAAAAATGATCTTAAAACTTTTTCTTTTTAATATTTCAGAATGTTTGCTTGTTTTCCTAGCATGTGTAGCCTTTAGGGTTCAAAATAGATAAAATGCATCTGTAGTCATTAGGGTAAACTTTTTTTTTTAATTGAGACCATTTGTTGCATGTGCCCAATCCCTCAGACTCCAAGGATAATTCCAAATACAATGAGAATCACAGAGTTAGAGCTGGTAACTTTGCTATCAAAACTAGCAGAGTTTGAAATTGGATAAAACTGAGGATCTGTGAAGGCCGTTACAAAGCACCTTCACTGCAGTTGCTACAAGTAACTTTTGGTAGTTTGTGGATGTCTGATGGAAAATGCTTGTTTTAGCTGTAGTCTGCATCAGTGGTAATATGCCATGTTAACATGTGTTGTGACAAAATTACAGCTTTGAGTACCTTGTGTGCTTTGACAGTAGTTGCTTTTGATTCTTATATATTAAGGTGGTTATAGGGGAAGTGATTGAATGTTTTGAAAAACACTTTCTGATAGCTGAGAAAAATTTAGGGTTTATTTTCATTATTTCTAAAATGATGCAATTTCTAACTTATTTTCATCTACTTGCATTTGTCATATATCTGATTGCGTCATAGTTCTGAAATGCTGATAGAATTTAATTGTATACCTTTATATAGGCAGGTCTCGTCGTAAAACTTCTGATGAAATTAAACGGCCAGTTAATGCCAAGTGAAAGAAATGAATGATGGAAATGAACAATAGCTATGGCTAAGCAAAAAACAACTTATTTCTCATAACAAGACTTCCATGTACATGAATTTTACACGATAGAAAAGTCGATTTGTACAGTTTTTTAACTTTGTACAGAAGCTGCATGATTTATTTTTTTAAAAAGCTATACAACATATCATATTTTTATAAATATTTTTGTGTTTTATGTATAAGCTATTGTAGGGCTTGAGCTTAACCAATAAAGCTAATGAAATGTAAATGGTTTACCGAGTTGGATCAAGTAAGGCTTTTGTTCCGAGAGGACAATGGAACTACCAGTGCCATTAAGCAAGTCTCAGTTAACCTGTTTACCTTTCATGCCATTCTGTGGAACATCAAGGAGGTTGTATATGTTACAGTATTTTGTAGACACACTTTATTTTTAAGATACTGTTGGTAAGTATGCTTAAAAGACCAGTTAGACCTTTGAGCAACTACTTTTGATAAACTCTTGTTTTTTATTTCGTTTCTGACAAATCTTACAGCTGGCTTTATTTTTACTCTTAACTTTCTCATACTTTGTATTCATATTTGTTCTAAAATATTGCATGAGGATGTCAAAAGGGAAATACTTCAAGTCAGAAGCCATATTAAATGTTTAGCATGCTTGTTTTCTAAAAAAATGGATTTTTACTTTTGCTGTGCAATATAAAATGTGTATATGGAGGAAGGGAAGATACAGAATTACAAATGAATCTGACTCAGAGGACTTAAAGTTTAATAAATCTTAACCCTGGATTGCAACATACATGCAGTAATGAAAACTCATATAGGAGGTACTAAGTTATTTCTGTTGAACTAATTTTCCTAGTGATTACTTACTTCAGTTTCTTAAGGCTGCAAGCAGTGCAGGATGCAGGAATGAAGATGTATATTGCAAGAAAGTCAGATACAGTTTGTAAGCATTTGGCCTGCTCTTTGCAGAGTCAAGACAGCATCTCAACAAGTTGGGTCCAGAGTGTAAGGTGGGACCCTATGCAGTCTGAAACATATCCTTGTATGTTAAAATAGTATCCATAACATAAATCTTTAAAATTTCTGGTTGTATTTCAGGGTTTTAAGTGCACTTGACTATTTCTTCCGTGTAAAACTGCATGCTAAACCAGTGTGCAATATTTTGTAAAAAAGTTTTTAAAAAAATAAAAATTAGCACTTGCCTCTAAGTTTTCAAATAAAAGTTAAAATGAATGTTAGGAACTGTTCTGTTGTATAGTAACTTTACTCATACCTTACTACTATTAAGTGCAGTTTAAGAAATTAAAGTAGTAAGCAGTTAAAAAAAGTGGAGACTTACATTTTGTAATCTTCTTAGCAAGCTATACTTTTCTACTTAAACTTCGCTGGCATAAATAACAGGAAATCTTCATGGATTGTTATATTTTATTTAAGGTAGATAATGCAGGTCAGGTCCTTCATAGTGCATCCTTGCTGTCACTTGGCGCTGGTACCAGAAATATAATTCTCTACATAGCACTTTGTTAGAAAACTAGAGGAAAAATGTTAAAATATGTCAGTTGCATATTTAACAATACTATTATGCCTTATTGCTGTATAGTTCTTTCTGCTAAATTCTTATTTATTACTACCTAATAAATTGTTTGCAACAAGTCATGTTTGTTGTTTTTGTTATTGCAGCCAGCATGAAAGTGCCATCAAATATCTTGCCAAGCAGGTGTTATTACCAAAGAGCAGTAACAGGCTCATCTTTGCAAGGTATGTGGGAATATCATCAGAGAGGATCATAGGGGAGGTCCTGTGGTGTCTACAAATCCAGGTAGTGCACTGTGGAAACCACTCAGGAATTCATCAGGAAAACTGGAAACTGTTAAGTCATGGCAAACCGTAAGTTTGCAGATGTTGCCTGTCAGTGGAATCATTAAGTAGTGAGAGCCCGGTTACACAGTCCTAGCAGGCTTCTGGCACCTGGGGACATAGGAGTTTCCACTGTGTTGCTGTGACAAGGAAGGCAAGTACAATCCTTTTGTCTGAAAGTGGGGAAATGAAAGATCAGAACAGAGAGAAGTCCAACACTGTAGAGACAGACCACTAGTCACAAGCCTCCTCAAGCCTCCTGTCTGTTCCAAACAACAACAAAAAAAAGAAAACAAGCTGCAAGAATGGCAAGTCTGAAAATTATGACCTTTGTAAGCAAGAGATACTCGTTCAACTCCTACGACTTGCCTAGCAAGCATTTTTTTAAAAAATGAGTAACTGTATAGCTGATGAAGCAAAGATTGGAGAGTAGAATCCTCCAGCCAGGCACAGTAAGGCAAAATAGTAACTGCAAACTTAAAGCTGTGAAAAACAGGCACAGCTTTATCAAGTGGAATAATTAATCATCAGGCTAGAGTGCTGATGTGAGGATTGTTCACCTCTGCGAGTGCGGGCCTCCCTTCAGGCGAGCAGTGGCCCCAGCTGGTGCTGGGTGCCTTTTGCCGTGGGGAAGCAAACCCGCGTGAGTTGAGGTTAGCGACGGGCCGGACCGCGGCCGAAACTCCAGTTACACACAAAATCAGTCTCCGGCCTCGAAGGGCAGGGACTGTAGTAGGGCTGTCGTTCCAGCTCCGCGCCCTGGGGCCGCCCCGGCCCCCGCACCACACCGCCCGAGGCCGCGCCCTGCCAGCCAGCACGGCTGAGGTGAGTGCCGAGGTGGGGTGCCAGCCCCCTTCCCCGCCGGTCGGGAGCTGTTTGAGTTCAGGGGCTGCTCCTGCCTGCGGCACTGGGGAAGGCAGCGGCTTGTCCGAGAGGAAGGCCTTGGTCCTGCGGGAAACCCCTCATGCAGCTCAGGTGTCCTCCCGCTGCTTTGGTGACAGGGAAAAGTTACTCTAGAAAGGTAATGGTTTCCTTACCCGTTGTTAACTCACGGGTAGATACGCTTCAGAAAATAGGCTGTTCCTGAAAAAATGTGGGTACGGCCTCAACAGAAACAATGCACATGGTTTGCAAAGGTCCTGCTTGACCTTAAAGCTTTTTTATTAAGAATGGGGTAAGGATATTATAATAATCTTGTACAGCTTCATCCCATCAGCAGGAAGACTTGTATTAAAGGAACTAGGAAAAAATGTAGATCTATTTGAGGGACTCATGTTTGAAGACTTACAGAGTAAGATGGTGTAAATGTGCTTGTAAGGGGAGAGGAAAAGACCAACTAATACCTTCGGTTTGTCAGCTGGCAGTCAAGTGAAGTTGAAAAAATACTGTTTATGATGATATACCGCTCGTAACAGGCGAACAAAAGTTTAACGTAGTAAATTAAAGCAGGAAGAACGCACAAACAGGACTTGAGAACTGTGGAGCGTCTGCTAAGCTGAGCAGTGTCTGTTGTTTGAGACAGGTCAGGCTGTTCAATGACATGTCAAGCAACAAATCACACATTTCTGATGTGTGCTTTGTGATCGGTAGTCTATTGTCTGGAAAAACAAGGTATTACAGTAGCAAGCACTGCAGCAAAATCCCGTTTTTGGGGTAAACAGAGAAGTGGGAGAAGTTCACAAATGTGGAAGAAGTCTAGATTTTTATGAAGATCTCTTACAATAGCTCAGTCGACTAATGTTAAAACATCTTATTACACATAGGTTTCACACTTACAGTTTGATTTCTTAAAAAAACTGGTAAGAATCAATTAGCAACCCAGAAAAAGGAACAATGTCTGTGGAGAAGGAAGAAGATGAAATTCCAAGTGGTCTAAATACAAAAGGACTAAACAAAAGCTTTTGTGAGATTCCAGTTAATGATGCCAGGAAAGACCCATTACATTCATCAGAGAACCCTAAGTAGCCCAACTAACCGTGAAAAGTTTTGAGTGATATTTCACATGAAGCTCCTAAAGCAGCTGGCGATGAGGAAAGCCATAAAATGGCTGAAAATCGATCAAGAAGTGATTTACCTGAAAAAAGTATGAATGTGAATTCTCAGCTGAGATAAATGCTGCCGCAATGCCTCAAGGTGTCTCTGAAACAGGTGTGAGAAAACACACGCTACTTACATCAGCCGAAAAGGATACTGGAGAACTGCACCAATTCCTTCCAGAGGCTGGCAATGGAAATGCCAGACCAGACATACTATCATCAGCAATGAATCTTGAAAGTGATGAAAATGGATGAACATATATGTTGTCTGAAGAAAAAGCTGAGAATTTCACACTTAGACTAAATGATAAAGGACTAGGGAACATGCCTCTGCTTGCTTTTGGAAACCAAAATTTATATTTGCTCTTACACAACAGTGAAATAAAAACATTGCATTCAAATATAGGTAATCTAACTAACATGGAAATCCTGTTATTTGAAAGAAGTAGTCTGACACTGTTGCCACTAGAAATATCCTCATTTTGTAAACTTACAGTACTGAATGTCAGTCACAGCCTGTTAATCTACCATGTCTCCCTAACGAATTGTCAAAGCTTGTAAATATTAAGGAACTCTTTCTCAGTCACTACAACATTGATGAATTTCCCTTTTGCATTGGAAAGCCTTGAAACTTCAGAGCTTGCAGGCAACAAGCTAAAAACTTTTCTAGATACCATAGCTGACATGAAAAATTTTAAGGTACTCAACATTGATTCCACTCACATCTCAATATTCTCAAGAGTTCTCTGCTTTCTTCCTCATTTAGTAAAACTCAGCACATGTGAGAACTTGATTCAGTTTACCAAAGCATATTGAAAAGCTTAAGAAACCACAAGAATTTTCAGTTAGTAACAGTAAGCTTATATTTTTGCCTGTGTAGCTTTTCCAGTTGACAAAACTAAAAGTACTCAGAGTTGATGTTAACAAATTGGAACTTCTTTCAGATAAAGTGGAGAATTTATGCGACCGTAAGTTTCTGAACCTTGCAAAAAATTTATTCAAAAGCATTATAGATAATCTTTGCAAATGTACCTTGTTGAAACAGCTCCTTATACAGAATAATCAACCTAGTTTCCTGCTAGTATTCACAGACTGAAACATTTAAAGGAGTTTTCCGTAAGTAGAAACCAACTGGACTGACTGGATGAACAACTACTGCATTTAAAAGACCTCTCCAAAATAGAGTCTTCTGGAAATGCATTAAGATACATTCCTGTTGAATTAAAAAATTGTATACAGATAACCAAAGCTGACCTCAGCAATAATAAGCCCTCTCAGTTTCCAAATGTCTTTTGTGCACTATTTGATCTTAAACCCTTAAATCTTAGTGGCAGCTCTATTTCAGAAATAATATCTGGAATTTCTGTCATTAAAGATTTGGAGCATCTAGAGCTAAACAAAAATAAACTGCCTTCATTTTCTGCATGCTTGCACAGCCTTACAAAACGAGTTTACTTGGAGGTAAGTGAGAATGACATCAGTAGCATGCCAGCAGTGGTGCCCAAGATGAAGGCTCTCCAGGTACCGCTGTTAACACGATAATCACTTTGACTCATTTCCTGAAGAACTGTGTTCTTTAAAGTGCTTGAAAACACTCGACATTTCAAATAATCGGATAAAGAGTATTCCTTTACACATTAGCAATCTGGAAGCGATCAAAGACCTAAATGTATCAAACAACTAGTTTGCAGCTTTTCCTTCTGATGTATGTCATCTTTCTTCGCTGGAGACATTGACAGTGTGTTGAATGAATGGGCTGAAGGTAAGAGAACATTTTCTTTAGGTAAGAAAAACTTGTGTTGCACGATTGTTGTGCTGCAAAATTATTATTATTAATAGACTTCCTCCTAAAAGATGTAAAAGCTTCTCTGTTTGAATACACCTAGAGTAAACAAAGAGCAGGAAA
>JAVKLA010000073.1:19491592-19534255 GCA_034782735.1 Sagittarius serpentarius
CGGAGGGGCCTGGCGCGCGGCTGCCCACAGCCCGGCGGATGGCGGCGGGCGCTGAGGGGGTGCTGAGCCTGATGGAGGTCGGCGGATCCCTGCTGGAGCGGGTGGCCGTCGGCAACCCCCTCTCCCTGGTGCTGGCCGCCTCCGCCTTCGCGCTGAGCCTCGGCTACCTGTTCCAGCTGGGTTACCGGCGCCACGTCGGGTCCGACCAGAGGGTAGGCGCTGGGGGACGCGCGGTGCCTCAGGCCGCCCGCGGCGGGGCCAGGGAGAGGCGATGGGCCGGGGCAGGGGAACCGGAGGCCTCCGCCACCCTCCCACGGAGGGGCGCTCGCCGCGGGGCGAGCGCGGGGGAGAGCCAGGGGGAGCCCGGCGGCCTCCCTTCGGGGTGCGGACGGACGGAGGGAGGGAGAAGCAGGGGTGCGCTCACCTCTGGGCAGCCCTTCTCGGGGAGCGCAAAGAAACGGGCGGTCAAATCCAAGTGTGCGGGAGCAGGCTCTGGCGAGCGAGGAGCGTTCCCAGCAGCCTCCCCAGGGACGTTTTCTAACGGGAACGTTGCCCTGGCACGTCCCGCCGCCCGGCTGGTTGCTACCACGTGAAGCAGAGAGGTGCTCGGGTTTTGTAGAGGCGAAGGCCGTGCCCGGCACTGTTGCATCAGTGCAGCTTAGAAGAAGGCTCCCATGTACGTATGTATGAGAGCCGTTGCTAAACGGAGGTTGATGCTTTTGGGGGACTGTTCAACAATTCGTCAACACTGACTTGTTTCTGACTGCTTTCTTTCCAGTTGCAGTATCTTTTTGCTTTGCTTCCAGAGGCAGGTTAGCAAAAATCTTAATTGTATTAATTTTATTTTAACCTCTGCTGCTTTCAAATGCAGCTCATTCTTACTCTATTTAAAAGACATAGTCAGTAGTCCAAAGTTGGCCTTTTTACAAAAAAGTTTAAACAAAACATGTATAAAGCCTCCTCTGTGTTTAGTTTTTATGTAAATGGATGTGATTTTCTTATTCTCTGAAGAAAATTAAATATTTTCTTTTTCTTCCTCAGAAATACCCACCTTTTATTTCATCAAGCATCCCTTTCCTTGGACATGCAATTGCATTTGGAAAAAGTCCCATTGAATTTTTGGAAAATGCTTATGACAAGGTATGTTTTCCTACATGACTGGCTGGGCATATCCCAAAATGTTTTTTGTGTCTGTTAAGTTCTCTATCTGGAACCTGTTTAAAAATCAGTTCATTCTTGTTTACCACCTCAAATATGGAATGGAGTGTGCAGAGTCAGTGCTGGTTTCTTCTGATCTCTTTCTGTACATCGTTGTTAGAGAAGTAGTGTTTTCTGAGGTACCTTGTGTGCTTCAGATTTTAAAAATATGTCTGTGTATTTGGGTAGTGCTCATAACTGAATCACAAGTTAATTAAAAAGCCGTTTTCATAACGTTATTTCTTGCCTTAATTGGGAACTCTTAATCTCACTCTTTCCTAATCTGTGACCAGGCTGGAATGTAGCTGACCACCTCTGTAGGCAATTTGGTGAATTTTAAGGCCCTTTCCAATGTTAAAAGGGCTGGTGTATAAAACCTCAGTAGGTTTTATACTCTTAACAGCCCAAAAGAAATGGACTAAGGCAGTAGAGCCTTAATTCCAATGAAGTAAGATTTTTTGATCTATTTTACATTGTCTAAAGCTTTCTAGAGTCGTAAGCTTAAATCTTAGCTTGGTTAGCTTAGAGAAAGCCAAATTTAGTATGTGAAGATCTGCTGGAGATGACCTTTCAACTTTAAAATCTTGTTTGCTCTTAATTACCTATGCATAACTCCAAATCCAGAATTTTTTGAGACAGTTTTTGTAGATTACTGGAGGCTATACGTACTGTAATCTCACTGCTAGTTTTTGTAGTGTAATTAATCTTTTATTTACATTTTTGAAACTAAATGGTTTTAAAAAGTGCAACATCATGTGCATTCATTGTAATGTTAGATATCACTAGTAAGTATATTGAGAACAGAATTTAAATGTGGTTTTAAAATACTTTCTTCTTTATTAAATCTCTAGACGTTTCTTAGGAGAGTAAGTGATTTATGGAAGCCTGTACATAAAGAGATATGGATTTAATGATTTGTGTTCTTATTTAAAATAAACTGGTATTTTTTTTCTCTCTTAGTATGGCCCTGTGTTCAGTTTCACTATGGTTGGCAAGACATTCACATACTTACTGGGTAGTGATGCTGCTGCTCTACTCTTCAATAGTAAAAATGAAGATTTGAATGCAGAGGATGTATACTCTCGGTTAACTACACCAGTTTTTGGCAAGGGAGTTGCTTATGATGTCCCTAATACGGTATGTATTTTAAATACAAGATGAGTAGAAAAGTAGCATAACTTAAATTATGAGTAGGCAGCCCTGAGCTCTTGGCTCTGTATGGTGGTGTTCATATGTAATTCTGACAGATTGCAGGTAAATTATCTCAGTTGGATAGTCAAGACTGAACACGTTTAGGTTGCCATATTTACCACCTGGCCATTCGTCAGTCTGGATGCTATTTTTTGTTCTTGAAACCATCTAATCCCACCATAGAGGAAAAAACTAATTAAGTGAGTCTGTTTTTCCTTCCCTTATAGCATGCCACTGACTGCAGTTTACTTTTCCCTTATAAGCAATTTAGGTCTTCCTTCTGAGAGTTTTAAGAGAGAGAATTTTTCATTTATGCCATGCCAAATCTAGATTAACCAGGAGTATTAACTGGACAATTTGAACCGTAAGGTTTGTCTTGGTTGGACAAAAATCAGTCTGTATATGTTTGCAGAATACAGTCTGCATGGGTTGGGAAGCACAATGGCTGTGTCATGGGGCATTGTTTCCGAGCTAAGTGTTGGTTGCTTTCTTGTTTGTGTTGTCTGGCATGTCAGAGTCTTAGCCAACTTTTCTGTGGACGGACTTGCTCCACTGGGACTCTGTGTTCAGTGTATGCTGACATCGACAGCCTGTTGTACACAGAAACAGCATTGTGATACGTGATATACTTTATTTTTGGATTTTCAGCTTTGCCTAAATTTTGTTTGTATAGATGCCTGTCATTTGATCGGTAATAGTTTCTGTGGCCATCAAGACTTTTTCCTCCTTGGCATGCCTCTTCATTCTTCCTGCGGAAGGTACTTGCAGTGATTGTTGCCCTCTTAATTACATGGCTTAGGGGCAGTAATCACTAGTCTCTTTTCCTTCACACCAGCATTTTGCAGTGATCCACAAAGTATGCAGGTTGGCTTTATCCCATTCTTTTGGACATCTCATATACAACTGACTACCAACAACTTCCCACTTTGTAAATTAGTAAACAAGAACTTGTCTCCTGCTTTGTCAGGAAGTGTTCAGTTGTGGATAGACAGTGTCATGGAGTTTGGGGGAGGGGGGATTGATTGTTTGTTTGGGTGGTGGGTTTTTTTGCACTTGATGAATTTGTGTAGCTCCTCCCATCCCTCTGTGAATGAAACCAGCAGGACGGCAGCCTGGGTAACAAGTAGAAGATTGTTTCTTGTGTTCTGGGACCCCTCTTCCACAAGTGGGGTCATTCTAGACTTGTTTCTACCAGTTCTGACAGTCGGAGGTCTTCCTCAACAAGTCAGGGATGGAGTCGGACATCCCTTTTGGAGCTGCTAGAGTGGAGAGGGTACATGATTCTCTGCAGTACATCTTTCATGTTCTTCTCTGGTATACACTAGTTTCAGAAAAGTGTCTGTGAATCAGACATAGACTGCTAAGTTGGCCAGATTTTCACTGTCTTGTGCTTGTTCTTTGGATTCTGTCGTGTGATGTGTGCTTTAAACTGAAAGGTGCTAGTTTGTCTCTTAATTCTGTGAAAGTTCATCCACTTATTACAGCTGTCTTGACTTCTGCTTTCGCACTGTGTAGTTCATGGATGGATTTGAATGTCTGTCTTCATTCAAGAGCTAGTTCTTTGATGGGGTCTAATCTCACTCACCCTTCAGGAGTTTTATAGAACTTTCTGTAAGCTTATTGGAAATAGGCATTTCTTACAACTATGTTCTTCAAGCATATAAGGATGATTGAGGCCTACCTCATTGGTCTACTGCTTTTTTTCTGAAATAAGGTCTTTTTAGACCTTAGAGTTATCCTAGTTTTTTTCCTTAGAGCGTGTTTGTGTTCTGCTTTAGTTAAGAGATTAATCTTTTGATACTACTCAGCCTTGGGTGTCTGTGGATATGTCTACTTCCTTCATACCTTTGATACTAGAAGGACTTCTTCCTTTTTATCTCCGCACATTCAGGTTCCTCAGAAAATCACCTGGGCTACTTTTTTCCACAGCTAGGAGATGCAGGGATTTTGTTATTGGCAGGCGCTGATTATCTCTAGTTGTATGTTTCCCTGTATGAAGCTAGTCAGGTAGCATGTCTAGGTGTGGCCAGAATGCATTCTGTGGGAGGTGAGCTGGTTTTTTTGCATAGTGCTACCACCCCGATTTCATTTCAGACATCTACTGGGAAGGCATTTAGAGAGCCGTTCAAACTTCCATTGGCATTCTACTGTTGATGGATCATCCAGAACTTTCTTTTGAGGTCCCCTTCTCTCTGCTGAAGCCGCTGAGTCTCTGTGTCTTGGTCTGACAGTGCCTTTCAGTCATATGTTTAGAACCTTACAGCTGACTACTTGTTAGAATGTAACTGATGACTCCTTAAAAGGAAGTAATTCTGGTAATTGTTTGTTAATATGCATAGTCTATATATCAACTCACATTCACTCTTGGTCTCCTTCCTCCAAGCCTCATGCAGATAGTTTTGCGTTGAGAGGAACTGAAGTGGTGGAGGATGTATTCGCTCCTGTGTGCCATTCCTGCCTCCATCAAGCTGGAGGTGGAGATGGACTAGCATGTTGCAAGGGAAAATGTGCTTGTCTCTTTGCTCTGTGGCACGTGTACCCCCTGACAGACTGCTGAAGTCCCCACTGCATTCTGAAAACAGAAGTTTCTAGGAAGTAACTTTTCTTTTTACGCCTTTTGTTTTGTGAATAACTTTATAGTACATGCAGAGCCCTTGGTGGGAAGACAGTTTTTGGTGTACTGCTCATGGTATTGTGCAGACCTATAGGGCAGATGCCCCAATTCATAATTGTGGCTTAAAAATTCATCAAGTAATTTTCTGAGTAGATGTCTTGTCACGCCATTGAATGGTTCTCATCTAATAATGGGCTTTTTCCCAGTAAGTTTGTTAGCTATGAGTCTATACAAAGAAAAAGAGGAAGAGGTGAGAAGGTTGTGAAGCTCACCATTTTCCTAGGAAGCAGTTTGCTTCCTACTTCCTGGGCAGTGAGATCAGAGGGCCTTGTAAAAGAAATGTGCATCTTTAGACCAGGGGTAAGGTATTACTGCATGAGAGAAGACAGACGCTCTGGGGGAGAGAAAGCAAGGAGGCCACATAACAAGGAACACAGACTGAATCCAGACTTTGCAAGGACAGGTCTGATTATTTTTGTAATTATGGATCTAAAGTGCGTTCCATGTTTCAATCTTGAATGCTTCTTCTATCTTCAGGGACAAAGTTTAACAAAGATACTAAAATTATTTTGTATTGGTACTGTAAAAGAGAGAATAGTAGCTCCTTTGAGCTAGTATTTTGCTTGGATATTTCAAATGGAGTATTATCTATTATTTAAATTTGAGTATCTATTGTACCCTACAATCCTAATCATAATTTTATTTCTGTATGTTCTTGTAGTACAAATGATAGTAAGTTGTTAATTACATTAATATGGCGATCCTTGTACTGATTGCTTTTTCTGTCTTGGTTCCTCTAGGTATTTTTGGAACAGAAGAAGATGCTCAAAACTGGGCTAAATATTGCCCAGTTTAAACAGCATGTATCTGTGATTGAAGAAGAAACAAAGGAGTATTTCAAAGCATGGGGAGAGAGTGGAGAAAAAAGTATGCAAGATGAGATGCATTTTTCCTCAGATTTTCTGGGAAGGAATTAAGGCCAACGCAGTATGTTTTTGTAAATGATTTACTGCAGTATTAAAGAAACAAAAAATGACATAGGTATAACTGTATGGAACATCAGAAGAAAGGTGCGAAATACAGATTTTGTTTAATCAAATTTAAGGCTATTGGAGAATAAAGCTGCTCAGAAAATCACTGACGGGAGTAAAGGACTTTCGCTTTCTTAGTCAGCTAATAGAGAGTGTACCTGTTGCCTGGCTGAATTGTGCTTGTTTTGCATGATATGAGTCAGCTCAGTGTAACCTGTCAGAGATCTTAGCTCAGGGATCTTCTATGCTGGAGAGCTGCATCCTGGAAGCTGATAAGGTTAGGTTAGTGATCTAACTGGAATGCTTTTATTTCCCACCTGTCTTTCCCAACTAGCCTGCTAGACATAGCCCGTCACTATTGTTGCAGGCCCACAGTGGCGTAACAGTGTCAGAAGTACTATTATTTAAACATCTATATTTATATTATATTAAGATATATTAATATACATTCATGTATTATAAATATATAAATACGCAATAGACAGTATTATTTATATAATTCAAACAATGTACAATATATATTAATACAGTTTATAGTATTTATAAGTATGTAATTTATACAATATATATTTGTATAGGTAAAGATAAAATTATGTATTACCCTATTAAATGTATAAATAATATTATTTAAAAATAACTCACTGAGCAGCAAAACTAACTGGTTTCACATGGATTTGGATTTCAAGGTTAAGTTTTTGTATGACTACTTTTATATTTATTAAGGATTGAGCTTGTGCTGCATGCCTTACTCGGGAAGGATTACTAGCTCCTAGAAAAATTTCTTGGAAAAAAAAAATCTCAAAAGTTGTTGAAATCAGCCATCTAATTAAAAAGTTGTTTGAGGAGAGACCTGATAGACACACAGAAATTTAAAATCAGATGCTTCAATTCTCCTAGTAAAACCATCTAAAACTCTATTTAAAATCATTAGTGTGTGTCCAGTTACTTATTTTTCTCTTCTACAAAATAACCTGTAAAACACATCTCGCCTGAAACGCATGTTCAGTAACATTTTTCAAATCTTTCCTCAGACCTGTTTGAAGCCCTTTCAGAACTTATCATTTTGACAGCAAGTCACTGCTTACATGGGAAAGAAATCAGAAGCTTACTGAATGAGAAGGTGGCTCAGCTGTATGCTGATTTGGATGGGGGTTTTACTCATGCTGCCTGGCTTCTGCCAGGCTGGCTACCTCTGCCTAGTTTCAGGTACCAGAAATAACAGATGAAGCAACTTAAATATTTTATCTAAATATCTTTGTTGTTTGAGTTTTGCCCCCCCCCCCTTTTTTTTGCTTGTAAGCTATTCTAGACATCCCAATAAATCCTCATAAGCATTTTAAATGTTACTTTGTGTAAAGTTGCTAACAGAAGTGTTTTGAATCACAGACGTCGAGATCGAGCACACAGAGAAATAAAGAACATTTTCTACAAGGTTATCCAGAAACGTCGAAAGTCTGAGGAAGAGGAGCATGACATGCTCCAAACTCTACTTGATGCTTCATACAAGTAAGCCAAGGGTTTGAAGACTTGTCATTTATAGATATTTTACTTTAGCTTTGAGCTCTTCAGTTAAAACTACCAAAAAATAAGAAATATTCCCTCATGTTCTGAATTTTGTTGCCAGCAATTGGTCCTAGCTGGGTTCTTAGAAACAGCTTAAAAAACTGTTCTTATAAATGGTTATTCAGATGTCTGAGATTTTCATCACTGGTCCCAAGGTTGCTTCCTTTCTCTTCGCTGGTTCTTCAGTAATGATTTTCTTAACGGCTCCTAGAGAGTCTCTCCTGCTCTGTTCTCTCTTCTCCCTACCCCTAGATCTTTCTCTGCTCCATTTAGGGTAAGCAACGAAAGAGAAGAAGGAGAAAGACGTACATTAGAAGAAATTGTAAATGCTACTGTAACTGGAAACCTGATCAAATGAAGCTCTAACGTACCACTTTTCAACCTAGGGATGGCCGTCCGCTGACAGATGATGAAATTGCTGGAATGCTTATCGGGTTGCTGCTAGCGGGGCAGCACACGTCCTCCACCACCAGCGCCTGGCTTGGCTTCTTCATAGCCAGAGACAAATCAATACAGGACCAGTGCTATGCAGAACAAAAAGCAGCTTGTGGGGATGACTTGCCACCACTAACTTATGACCAGGTTTGTTACGTTATTCCCGCTGGGTATTTTTATACTTTCAGATGCTTATTAAAAAAAAACAAAACAAAAAAAAAAAAACCAAAAACAAACAAAAAAAAACCCCAGCAAAACCCACAAAAACCCAACCAACACCCCCCCGCCCCAGCAAAAAACCCCCATGAAATATAGTCATATGGTAACACTGTTTGCCAGTGTATCTCCTCCATCTCCTCCTCCCCAAGTAAATTTTCAGGTTGCTACTGTGTTTTTTTAATCAGTGTTGATTAAAGAAATTACTGTTCCTACAATGTCTATTTAAGAAATGATAGTTCTGTAGAGGAAGATCCTCATATTCCCACTGAGTAAAGGGATGCAGTGTGACCTTGTCCTTTATTTAGGCATCAGAAAAACACTCGTGAGACTGATCAGTAAGAAACTAGTTGCGTTTGATTGCACTGGTCAGAAATTTTTTTCCTTCTTAATTGAATTAAATGGAAAAAAATTATCAGGGTAGCTAATGAAGTACATGTAAATATGAGCTGCTTACTCTTTGATTTTTATTTTTTTTTTAAATTTGTTTTTAAATGGCATAAAATACCATTTTGTTTGTGTTGAATGAACTTGGCTATATTTTGATGCATGATTTTCTCTGTATTTTCAGCTCAAGGATCTCAGTTTGCTGGATCGCTGTATAAAAGAGACTTTAAGGCTTAGACCTCCTATAATGACCATGATGAGAATGGCCAAAACTCCCCAGGTGAGTACACTTGTTGGAGCTAACTTCACTTCAGTAGAACAGGGCTGGAAAAGGCCGGGTGGGGGGTATCCTGGTTGGCAGAAGGAGAACCTGAATGAGCAGCGTTTGCTGCCAGGGATGAAAGCTGGTGGCAGCCTGGGTTACCTCGGCAGGAGTGCAGCTGGTGTTGATTGAGGAAAGCAATGAATACCTTCAACCTGGTAGTTGTTACCTTGATGTGGAATTACTTGTGTCCAGTTTTGGATCCCTCTGGTGCCCAGCAATCAGGACGTCGATGAAGTGAAGTGAGCAGAGGACCACCAAGATGGTAGGGGCTTGCAGCAGTTGTCATGTGAGGAGAGGCTGAGGGAACAGGGTTTGCTCAGCCTGGAAAAGGGAAGGCTCTGAGGGGACCGAGTAACGGCCACATGCAGTCTTATTTAGCAAAACTGATCCTTTCTTTTAGCTAGCAGTCTCACTGGAGCTTAGTCTGGTGCTCCCATTTAAAGATATTTTTTGTTTGCCAAGTATTTTTTAATAGCTATCTTGGAAAAATCTGGCTTGCACTTAAAACAGTACAAGCTAGGTAAATCTGAAAGAAAACTTGCTGTTTGTATGAGTAAGATAGAAAGTCAAGCAAGTCAAACAATTTTTTGAACAAATGTCCCTCCCATGACAAATGCTTCCAATAAACTTCACGTGCATTCATTTTTAAAAAAAACTTCTGTAGAATTGCCAGCCTTGTTTAAAGCAGCTGAAAGGTTCATGCAACTACTTCAACATTGTGCCCTGTACAAAAAAGTATTAGGCCACGTTAATTTTAAACCGGCTTAGCCAAAATCTCCCAATGTAGCTCTTCAGGTTTTAAAAAGACAAATGGAGAAGTTTTGTGATGTGTGGGGTCTTGTCTCTTCTCTTGTAGACTGTTGCTGGATATAACATTCCCCCCGGCCATCAGGTCTGTGTATCTCCCACCGTTAACCACAGACTCAGGGACTCCTGGAAGGATGCTCTAGACTTCAAGCCTGACCGGTATCTCCAGGATAACCCAGCAGCTGGAGAGAAATTTGCGTACGTTCCGTTTGGCGCTGGTGAGTAAGAAAACGCAGCACCTTCCTGCGCGACAGTGTACTGAAGTGGCTCATACTGGTCCTCTCGTACAGCACCTCCCCACGCTGTAACGTCTGAGGATGTATTTTTTTCTTTCTGTTGCTGCCTGAAAGAATTCTTACTGTGAAAGTGCTGTTAAAAGACTGAAGCCAATAGTTTTGCATTACTAGTAGCTGCGTATCATTCGGAGTAGCAATCAAAACAAACCTGGACGTTAGCGCGGGCGATACTTGACTCAAGTCTTTTCAAGGCAAGGTAAAGACCTGCTAATACAGAGTCAGTTTAAGGCAGAGCAAAAATCTGCATAGAGTCATAACTGCCGAAACAGTTTGCAAATAGCACTGCACTAGGGTTAGAGTTCATATCTTTTCTCAGCGTTGTAAATGCTTCTTTAGTGATCCACAAATCAGCGCTTTCGGGCAAGGACAGAACAACAGAATCTCATTCAAATTACTCGGTCCGTTTTATGCAGTGAGAGCTTATAAAAACAAGACTTTGTTGGCGTCCCATAAGGGTGTATGTATGTGCAGCATCATCAGAGCCTCACGTTGTTCAGAAAGGAAAGAAGCAATTACTGTCTGCATAAAATTTTTAAAGTTAATTATTAAATCACTTTTGACAACAAGTTAAGTATTGTAACTGCTCTTTTATGGCTTTCCTTCTAGGCCGTCATCGCTGCATTGGAGAAAACTTTGCTTATGTTCAGATTAAGACTATTTGGTCTACTTTGCTTCGTTTGTATGAATTTGATCTCATCGACGACTATTTTCCGACTATAAATTACACAACAATGATACACACACCTAATAACCCCATTATCAGATATAAGAGGAGGTCACTGTAACTTTGGGAGCTAAAACCTTAGTTATTTAAGTTGTGTAAACTAACAGACTTTTGAATAAAATTGTGACAAAATGAGTGGCAAATGAAAACTGTTGCATCTACTGAAAGCAACAATAATCTACCAAATGCAAAGTCTTCGCATCTGTTTTGTTTGTTTGCCCACACCATGTAATGCCGCTGTGTATAACTGCTTGTTCTACAACTTTCTCATTGCATTTTTAAAAGAAAAAGTGTCTTTTCTATTGGTGTAACACTTTCAAGGTGCATGCCAACTCTGTAAGGTAAAGAAATAAGTCATTTCTGTAAACGGAACCCTTTGCTTTTGAAACATAATTGAAGATTACTTTTCCCCGGATAATACGGGGTACGACGGCGTACCTTACCTCCGTCTGCAATCGCGGTAAACCTGCCAGGGAACAGGCAGCCGGGGTTCTGCTCGCTCTGACTCCCTTCCAAGCAAACTAGGTACCGCCTTGGCTGATTCTTGGAAGTGCCCAGATAGTTATTTAAAAAATTGTTACTGTACAGCTGAGTAGTAGGCAAACTACAAAATGTCCACAGAGAAGTCTTTTCTGAGTATGATGTAAATGCCTAACTTGAAGCAGTTGTGAAATGCTTAGGTTCAGAAAGCAGCAACCAATTTTCTAAGAATTTCTGAAAGCAGTGATCTGTGAAAGCTTGAGGTTAACTGTGAAAGTAACAATATGATGATACAAACATTAATTTTGTAAATAACATGTTTGTGTATAAAACGGTCACAAAATTAAGTGAAATAGCTCTATGTTGTCTCCCTTTGTACTGACTCACGCAGGATTGTTAAATGGTGTTTGGTTCAAGAGCGGTGGTGATAAATGCTAATCAGCTGTGGCTCACAGGAGCTGTGAATTAAATTTATAATAAACCTCTTGTGGAAGTTTTCTGTGCTCAACCCTGTCAATTCTGAAAAGCTTTCCTAAGTCCATTTGTAATAAACTTGCTGTCTGTCTTGCAAGGACGGAGTCAGTCATGCAGAGAGCTCCCCTGCTTCATCAGCGCTCAGTGTAGCAAGGGCTTTGCCCCATCTTTTGTGTCCCAAACGCGGGCGTAACAGTTACAAAACCTTGTGTTTGTTACCGGGCACAGCAACTGCGGGAGCGCAGTATCTTCCCTTCCAGCCCCGTCAGATGTGGCCAGCGTCTTCAGAAACCGAGCATGTACCTGTCCTCTCTTCTCAGTAGTAGCAGAAGCTGTAAAAAGTAAAGCTGCAGCCACCACGAGTAAGGGAGTGGTTCTCGAACACGGTTAAAAGCATGAAGTCGTCTTTATTTCAGTACTTTGACAAAATACCCATAAAATTCAAAACTTCTACCGTTACAAAAATAGGTCTCTACAAGTGATATTCTGTCTGCACTGCCAGTAGCAAATATTACGAGAGTCATGTAACTTCAGTAGCCTTGCCAGAAAAAGTGCAAGTAAAGTTTGCTGAATGTAGCTCAATTTCATTAATACACAAGTTTCATTTTCGCACCCTTTTGATAAATACAGACTTCATAAGTTAATCATTTAAATTAGCATTCCACAAATATACATGTAATTTAATGGTGGGGTGAGTTTCTTTGTTTTTCAGGTTTTGTTTTTGGGTGTGGGGTTTTTTTTCCATGAACACCAAGTGTCTATATACACAAATCCCAGTCTGCGTGGGTGTGCCAGGATGGAACCGTATAGAGTTGTCTAGCTGTGTTCGTATTGGTCCCACAATATACACATTATACGAAAGCACAGAAAGAGCAGAGATTTACAGAAGGCAATCCATTAACATCACTGCCAGTGATGGAGATGTTGAAAGGGTATTATTATCTTCTCATACCCACGTGCAACTGGGTGTACGAAGTCGAACCTGTAAGAGGGAGAAAGATTTTCATCAAGATTACTTGGAGTAAGTAGATCAGGATTCACCAATGACATGTTACTTAGATGAACAAGCGCGGAAGATCTTACAAGGGAAATCTTTTAAGAACCAAAACTTCCTCAAATGATGGATTTTATGCTGAAGTAGGACTTTAACACAGTAACTGCAAAAATCAAGTCTGATAAATTACATCCCATTGATCTGACAACTTTCTTTATGTATTCCTTTTACGGCACAAAAGTTACCATCGTCTATGGGACAAAAAGGCTCTAACTTGTGTAATCAAAGTGGTAGGAGAAGAAATTCCCCTTGTACTCCCAACTCCTCAGTCTTTTGGGTACATTTTTGTCCATCTAGCTTAAATCTTAATAAGACACCAACTGAATCCTTGCTGCACATTCATTAGAGATCAGGGAAAGTTAAAGTGTTACCAATGAACTCAAAATCTCTAATTAAAGCACACCTGTATGTTTCCCTTCAAAGAATTTAACAATTTTCTTTTTAATGACCTTTTTGCTACAGCTCAGAATAGCCTCTTGTTCAAGGCTGAAAATGCCCAAAATCAAAGACGTTTGTTACGGATCTCAGAGAACCAGCACACACTTTCTAGCTTGGCACCGTGCCTTGTGCCACCCAGGAGTCACGGGGAGGGCTGCCTGAGCCCTTACCTGACTGCACGCTGCCAAGTCGCCTTTGTAGTGCCTCCAGCCGATTGATGTAATCCGTTAAAGCTCTTTCAGGATCGTAGTTCTGCAGCTGAGAACAGGCGAAAGAGACTGGGTTTAAATCAGCAGGCGTACCGTGGAACCTGGGGGCAGAAGAACACAGATGTGTTTAAAAAAGCGGTATTTCAAATAAAACAAAATTACCAGCAGACACAGCAAAACACTGTAAGTAGGGATCCCTCACTGACCGCACGTCCCTTACCTTACCCATGCGGTAGCCCAGCACATCACACCCATTTAACCTCCCTGCCATTTACTGCCCAAGCCATCATACTGCCTCCCCTAGAGAAACCACCTTTCCCTGCTGCCTTTTCTTTCTACTGATCTGTTTTCACCTGATTAGCTGCTGCATTTCTTTGGGACAAAGACTGACCAGCAAACTCCTATTGAGACTGCAGCAGAAGCCGTAGTAGATTCAAGTTTCCTTTTCTAGTAAGAAGCTTGTGTGAACAAGGACACAGCCATCTTTACAGGGTTCTGTCTCTCTTCATTACTTTCTATAAGTAAAAGTCAGATGTGGCTAAAATAGATTAAATGGTTTTGACATGTAAACTGTTAACGGTTGCCACAAACTAAGATTACAAGTGTTGAGGTGCTTTCTATAAAAATGAAGAACCAAAATGGCTAGAATCTGATATTCAGTAAAGATCCGAGCTCACAACTCCATATAAACTCATCAACGGCTGATGGCGCTCATAAAAACATTGCCTTTAACGAAAACCACCTGGTTTCAGTGGCAGCTGATTCACTGACACCTCTGGTATCACAGCTTAGTACAGCCACCCAGAAGGGTTTAATCAAGAACAAGCAGCAGAGCTACCAAGCACCTTCCCACGACTCCCTGGCTGCGAGGCCGCAGTAATTCCTCCCAGCCCACAGTACCCAGATGACACTCCCCAGCCCCAGCGAGCGGCCCTGCTTCTCCCTTCCTTTGGCCGAGGGCACCCGAGGCAGCTCCTCCCCGCTCCACACCCTGCCGCCAACCAGGAAGGTGGACAGGCACCGGTGGTTTGCTTGGTCACAAAGCCTGGACTCTACAGATGTGGGTAAACGTCGCTTCACCCAGTCATCTACCACCAGTTCCAAGACCGTGACGTAAAATCAGGCAGCACAAGTCTGCAAGCTTTGGCCTTGATCAGGCGATGAGTAAACGTACACTGAAGGCAAAAAAAGTTAAAAATCTTACGGCATCAACGATTACAAACCTTAGCAGTAAGCACTGATGCATTCATTTAGTTAGTGTTCTGACAGAGAAGAATAATCTAAAATAAGACATACTTATGCTGAAAGTTTACAGGAGATCTAGGAGGCTCCATGTCTGACCTGGATCTATAGGAATGCCTTTGTTCTCCATAGAGATCCATGCCACCAGAGAATGAATCAGGCCGTAATTCATTACCTAGAAATATAAAAAGCAATGTCTTGAAAACTAAAAAAGAAGCCAAACCAAAACCAAATCCAAGAAACACATCATCTTTTGCACTTTACTGGCAATCTTAAATGTGAGTTTTCTGTTTGCATATCACAAAACGGGTGCTCAACAAATGCAAACCACTCTCAGACTGCTTCACATAAAACCACAGGCGAAATCCTGGCCACGCCAATGTTAGTAAGAAAACTCTCACAGACTGAGTAAGACAGGGTTTTAGTGCAGACCTAGATGGCCAGGAATTAATAAAGCAGCTTATGATTCTCCTTAGGCTCCTACCAAAAAGCAAACAGAAAAGTGGATTTCCCAAATGTTTAAGCTGTAACAAAAGAATGACAGGCTTTCGTTCCGAGGAAAAGGCCAGGGAGGGCTGGTCAACAGGCTCTGTCGCCACTGTGGGGTCCTGTAGTTGCTACGACTCCTCTGTCTGTCCCTGTCCTCAGCACCCTCGCTCAGAGCTGGGGGTGCAGATCTCTTAAGAGAAACCCAGTGATGCAGCTAAAATTGTTTTTACAAACACATCCCATAGGGAAAGTTGCCGTATGTTTTTTAAATCCCACCCACAATGGAGCAAAACAAGACTGAAGAGAAAGCAAATAGATTAGTGTCTGTGCCGAGCACGGAAACTATCAGGAACCCGAGAAATACGTTAATCCAAGCAATTATAGCAAAAGGAAGGGGGAACAGCACCCCATTCATTCCCCATGAGGAAAATAAAAACTAAAAACCATCTCCATTAAGCAGTGGTGCGACTCGTGAACACCACTTTTCCAGCCATTACTGGACTACGATTTACCTGTGTTCTGGCTAAAGACATCCCTATTGATACTTAGTATACCAGAACCTGTAACTCTGTGCCATCGACGAACCAGGAACTTCATTCTGCATTTCAAATAAAAAAAATAAAATACTTCAGGATAAATAAAATAGTCTGCTAAAAATAATCTGCTTCTTGTATTCTAGAAAGCATAAGAATTTCTTGAACACCGAGCAAAATTAAGATGGGCGTCTAAAAACTGAAGATCAAGTAGAAAACATCCTTATACACATCCCTAAGAAAAACATCTTTTGTCCACATCTGCTTTCAGCTTCACCTCTGCAATTCCAGTGATTCCAGAGGTGCTGTGTAAGTCCAAGTGGACAGCAAATGGCTCAAGCACCTAAGCAACAGGGCATCAGCATTTTAAAATCATACTAGATGTACTTTTTGCCCAGTCATGTCTCCAAAATTGTAACTGCAGAGCGCTATGAGTAAAAGCCTCACTTACAACAGGTACGTGAATAGTTTCTTGAATTTATTACTGCACACAAGGCTCAGATCAATAGCAAACAGACGTGCTTGGGGGTTCAAACCTTTGTGAAGAAGGTTTGCTAGCAACATGGCAGTACTACGCAGTAATAACCTTCCCTTGTTCTTCCTTATCTATTCCTATTCATCCTCAGTCTGAGACCTAAAGTCTACTGAATTCAAAGGACTGCCTAGATGGATAAAATTAGTTCATAAATCTGTATTATAGTTACGTATAAGAATTTAACCTTTAAAGGAAATTAAGTTGCAGAAAATACCTTTGTAAGTAAGTGCATATCCTAGAATTGCTGCTAATTTTTTTCTAATATTATGATTTTATCCAGTACACTCCATCTTTGACTAACAAATACAGAGCCCTTTTCACCTGCAGTCAGATTGCTAATTCCCATTACAGATTTTACGTACGCTCTGCTCACCCTGTCACCCTACACAGTATCTACTATATTCACGCCTACCAAAAGTGTGTAATTTCAACAGGATGGAACATGACAAGTTCTAGATTCCACTAGAGAGCTAGAAAAGTATATATTAAACTGCATAGTCATATCTGTTCGAAATCAAGCTTCCTCCAAGCTTACCTTGAAATTGCAATGGACACTCTGACTGCAGAGCGAAATCTTGTAAAACCCTTTGAATGATGCGTGATGATTTCGAGGTCTGTGTAGGAAGGCTGTCCACCCATTCGTGCAATGAGGGCCAGCGTGGCTTCCTCACACTCCTGGAAGCCGCCTAGTAACAGCAGCAAATATTTTTTCTGATATATGAGAGCTTTCCGAAAGCTCTCTGCTCGTAGGTATTTGCCGTAAATTCTCTACAACAAGGGGGGAAAAAAAAAAAAAAAAGGCAGGCCCCATAAGCTCCAAGAATGATTACAGTTTTAAGACTTTTGACATCATTACCCCTACAGCATTTCTGTGATTATTCATTTCTCGCTATCATGGGGAAGACTGCACTACTGCTCACACTTGTTGACTGTAGCGTCATAATTTGAGGATCATCTGAGCAGAAAGAAATAGAGCACACACAAAAGGACAACATAGGTGCTTACATATCATTCTTGGGAAGAAAAACGAGTCAGGTATCTGAGGATGAAAATTTTAAAACTGAATTAATATCTGTTTACTTAGAATAAGCAGAGTGAACACAATGAAAAATAGGCCCAAATCAAAAAGAAAAAAGCAGCTGTAGTTAGTATGCAGGCAACAAATTCTTCCTACCCTTAAAACAGCATTTTCAGAATCTGATCCCAGTTCTCTGAGGAAAGCTTCGCTCCTGAGCTCTGCTCTCAGCTTGGAGAGCTCCGCATCGGCTTGTTTCAAAGACTTCTGCAGTGACAGCTTTTCTCTGTTCCAAATTTCCTTCTCAGAGGCAACAAGAGTATCCATATTAACTCCAACATCCGACGAGTGTCTAGAAGACTGAAGAGGAAAGAAACTGCATGTGAACCACATAGGCTGGAAAAGCTTTGAGCTGTGTCACTCTAGTCATTGGTTTGGTGGACAGCTCATAAAATTAATGAGAACAACTACCCACTGATTGGATTTGAGGCCACCCTTGCCTCCTAACACCTCAGAAGCAGGGAGTATAGGAGCCTGATCAATGTCCTAGAAAAACAGAGCTTCTCCAAAAAAATTCCCCTCATTGGATCATACTAGCTTCATGATCTTGAAGCTATCTGGATCTATTTGAAGATACCGATCAAAAAGAGAAGCACACGCAATTTAAAAGAAAAGAGCAGTTAACAAAAAGAAGCTGGGTAAAATCACAAAGTTTACTGTAAACAGAGTGAGTCGAGATACACTGACCACAGGACAAGAATAACTCACACCCATTTACTCTGCAGAGGGAGGCCAAGAAAACCAGACAGCTTGATCGCTCCCACTTAGGCGGCTAGGACAAAGCATGACGCTTTTATGCCTATACATGCATCATTATATCAGCACCACTAAAGACATACGTAGTCTCCAGAAGGTTGTCTGTGCTGGTATCTTCTCAGTTCTTCCTCCAGTTTCATAACAGCATTCCTCAAATTACTCTTTTCTTCGCTCAGTCTGCTGACAAAGCCCGTCAGCTCAGCATTTTGTCTCAGCAGCCTCTCAGTCAGAGAGCTAGACGGAGTCCCTGCTGGTAGCACTAGCTTCAGCTAGAAGAAAGAAAGAAAACCAAACACAACTTGTATTAGAGCCAAGATGCCAACTTGCAATTAACTGGCTTACAGTGAAAAACATTTGTAGGTAATGACAATAACTTCATAACAACTTACATAAAGACGACATATGTAAACTACAGATTAATGCGACTTTCTCTTCTATGCTTATCCTGTATATCACAGCAGAGTATTTTCATGCAAGCTCAACTGTACCAGCTATAACAATTTGCAAAACTTTTCTAGTGTGTCTAGATTTATCTAACTTAGAAGAAAAGAAAAGCCTCAAAGTTTTTTTCAAGTCATCTTGAAAACACTTGCTTAAAATGCAAGGTAAGGACCTAGCCAAGCTCAGTTAAAAATCAAATATTGCTGAGTTCTTTGTAACAGATTATATAATTTCATTTTTCACACAGGTGCACACCACTCAATCTTCGACTGCCTTTCCTTTGGTAAATACAGGGCAGTTTAAGTAAATATGTTGTAGCAACACAATACAGTAAATATTAAATGTTGATTTTAATATCGGGAAGTAATAAGCAAAGTTTTCTTAGTCACAGAAATACTGCTGAAAGGAAAATATCTTTTCTTAAAGAAAAAGCCAAGAGATTCAACAATTTATAATTAAACTGGAAAAGTTTTAATTTGAAAGTTGAAAATTCACTTTTAAGTAATTAAAAGGGAAAAAAAATAAAAGGAAAGGGGTTTTTACACTTCAACTCCAAATCAGCACACTCGCGGGAGCAGATTTCCCCTCTATAAAGTACAGACCTGGATAAGTCCAGACTTAACAACTCCTTGCTCACAGCTCATCATCCAAACTCTCCCCTCAAAGCTACAACATGGCACTCTCACCTCTTCCAGATAGGACAATCCAGGCAGTTTTTGCAGCTCTGAAGTAACTTCTTCCAGAGCATTTTGTATTGCAATGAAGTCTTGATCATCTGCTGTTTCAAACTGTAATCTGAAACAAAAGCGACAGTTTCAACAGCAGGTACAGTCTGACACCGCAAGCCAGCCCGACAGGACCTTCCACCGAACCACGCGCACCGGGACTTTAGCACGGCACTTCAGCGTAGTTACTGGCGACACGGCAACATTTAGAGTCACTGAGCAGTCTTGAAAATGGAATCGGCTCGATTTTATAAAGAATTTGCGTAGAACAGTTTCCACTAATTTTCAGAAAAGGACGTTCTACGCGAAGCACGTTTAGAAACGTGGTTCTGCTTCCCACACATTTGTTGAATCTATGTCAGCAAAATCTTAGGGTATTTTCAAGACACAATGCATTCCCCTTTGCCCAAATGTTTCAGAATGAATCTTTAATATTAAATCACCATCACAGCAAAATAAAAACAGATTCAAACCTCCCATAGACCTGGTACCATGGTTTGTTTTTTTTTTTTTCTTAAGGAGATAGTAACCTGAGAAAATAAGAATCAAGATCAGTTCCACCTGACCATAAAATATTAGTTTTTTCCTGGGGGAAGCAAGGGGGGTGATCCACAGTAATAATCCCTATATTAGTCTCCTTATACCGTAAATTATTTCATTACCAAATTGTTTTAAAATGATCTACCTACACCATACCCAAATAAACCTTATCACTTTTCAGAGAAAAAAAATAAATTTTTGCTGTAACTTATAAAGGACCATATTAAACATGTAAGATTTAGAGCAGCACTTGATACTCTCTGATCCTGTCTTACATCACTGTATCTCAAGTAATGGCATATACTACAAAACTAGAACAACCCCAAAATCAGTTAGGCCTGCAGTCTGTGAATTGATTAAAACCCAATATATTAGCTTCCTGGTTCCTATTAACAAAACCAAGTAGCTGAAGACTGGTCTAACCTGCTAGCAGCTTTCCGAGCCAACTGCTTCAGCTTTGGAGATGCGTTTTGCAGCTTCTGTCTGACATTTTCCAGAATTTCAGTAGCAGCAGAGAGATCTCCTCCTCCCGTCAGCGTGGGGTAGGTTGATTCATTTGTCTCGGCTCCTTCCATTTTTTGCTGGAGAACCCAATTTCTTGTTCTGTCATTGGGGGCATCCCAGATAGTCTGCACAGAAATACGTATTTTTATATATATAGAATGCATGAGGTCCAGTGCTTTAAAATGGAAATATTTGATTCTGAAACAAACCCAGAAACTGAAGAACAAACAATTCTGACGCAGAAAGGAGTTTAGTGTGACTACACTACTGTTGTAGCGTACCACTAAACTATTATTAGTGAATGGTATAGAGTGATGCCTCTCTTGACTAAGATCTAGCAATTATACAGCTAGATCTAGCAATTATACAGTGTGAATCCATTCAACAAACTCAGGCGGCAGTAAGCCACCCAGCATTTGTTTCTTCTGCCAGCAGCTCCTTTACCAGTTGTGCATGGAATTTGGGCAACTCCACCCATGTGTTTCAGTGACCAATTCACGGTCAGAGGAACAGGACTGGAAAAGCCCACCATGGTCACGGAGGTCAGTCCGCAGTCACAGGCAACCATACCACCCGTGCTGCCGCAAGTGAAGCGATGCAATCAACACGTACTCCTCACCCTCACGAGCAACCCCCCCCAACGCTGGCCATGGAAGAACTGCTAGTCCTCCCAAGGAAATCCAAGTCTACGACTGTGCCTTTGGGTATTTGACCACAGCGTGGTACCAATGTAAAAAAAAAAAAAAAACCAAAAAAAAAAAAAAAAAAAGCAAGGTGTTGCAAATCTCACAGGAAGCAGCAGGAGATTCATTACTTGAAACTCCAGGTGGATCCTGGAAAGCAGATCATACTGTCTGCTGCCGAGGAGGGGAAAAAGCCCCAACAGGCATTGCCAACCTGATCCAAGGGAAGACTTTTCGTTGACCGCAGTGCTGGCAGTCACCTCTGAGCAGAAGAGCAAGGTGCACAAACTGAGCGTGGCAGGAGCTGACGCTATCACAGTTAACAATACACTCATCGTCCTGCCTCTAGCTGTGGGTAGTTTCCAACACTTCAGAAGACTGAAACCAGCAGCCAAATTAGATGAAGAGAAAAATTTCCCTCCTGGCTCCACAGCCAGCCAGCCAGCCAGCCAGCTGCCAAAAAGCATGGAATGATGGCAGGATGGGCAAAAACATGGTCAGCAAAGAGGCAAGTCTCCTGTCAAAGCTCTCTGGGACTATCCACAAATCACTCACCCAGCAACACTTATCTCTTACAGGGAAGTTTCTGAAGAGTTTTAAAAGTAATTTTAAAATAATTTTAAAACTTTCCAAACCTTTTATGAGAGAGAAAAAAACTTAGAGGCAACAGTGGTTCCAACTTTCATTCCTCTAAAAATTAGGCTAAATTCTTAAATTAATTTCTTACCTTGATTTCTTCCTTCTATTTTGTTTGCTAGCGTATACATATTCACGCATATGCTTGCTTGGTTACTTACTCAATTACTGAAGTTATTGGGCGATCACTTTCAAATGTTTCAAAGACCACCTGCGGTTTATGAACTAAAGATTAAGAGCACCAACCTGGAGCATTCCTAAGCAGGAACAGCTCATTTCTGTGACTGGGTGCAGGGAATATTCTTCTCCTATACTGGGACACAAAGTGCGTGTATACATTCAGACGCATTTCTCCTGCTCACACTCCTCCTTACACACCTCTACAGCTTCATTCTCAGAGGATGTGTGTGAATAGTTTTAGGTAGCAAAACTGGAATGCTTTCGCTTTCCCTTTCCCTTTCTCTGGTGCCCGTAGTTTGTAACCTGCAGGCTATTTTATAGAATAAGTAAAGGCACGGTGACACACAATGCTAATTGAACAAAAGGATTAAAAGCTAAATTGCACAATTCAGTATTAGACACTGCTCTCAGTCCTACTGTACCTCATTTGGATTGTGGCTTGGCGTCCTTTCGGCTTCCTTTCTTCCTTCATTCTCCTGCTCTTTTTTCTGTAGTTCTTGGATTATTTCTTGCAACTTCTTTGTTTCATTCCCTAATTTATGAACTTCTTGCTTCTTTTCTCCAAGTTGCCACTGAAGGTCTTCTACTTTGGACTCCAGCTCATGGAGTTTCTTCTGTGCCATTATGTTAGCATCTTGTTCTGCTTGTAATGCTTTCCTCTGGATCTGCCTTTCTTTTTCCATTTGCTGTCTCACTTGCACAGATTCCAGTTTATACTTCTCCATCTCACTTACTAACTCCACTATACGGTCATGCTTTTCATCCATTTGTTTCTGTAGCTCTTTAAGTAATTCCTCAGATGGATTAGGTGTTCCAGCTTGCTCCTTGTCTTCAGCACTTTGAAGCTGAGCACATAGCTCTTTTTCCCTTTCTAGGGCACTGCTTATTTCAAGAGCTCGAACCTTCTCTGATTCAAGAAGCACCTGCAACTCGGAATTACGGCCTCGTTCACGTGACAGCTGGGCAGCACTGAGTGCTTCTTGGGATTCAATTTTCTGTTGCAGATCATTTGACAGCTGTTTCTCTTGCTCCAAAAGTTTAGTTAACTGTAAGTTCTTCTGTTTCTGATCTTCAAGCGAAAATTTTAAATCCTTCCATAAGAAAACAGAAGAAAAGAACTGATTAAAGCCATTTGTGTATACCTTCCATTATCTTCGGCAAATTGCAAATATGCTACCTCTACACATGTTGCTTTTAACAGGTTTTGCTATTCACAATTAATGTGACAATAATCTGAATGCTGCAGTTACATCTGATATTGAAATACATTACAGGTGTCTTTATTCTAAAATCAGATCATCTCATAAAAGAATATTGGTAACATATACTTTTTAGTGAGATACAAACAGCCGTAGTTCTGAAATTGAAGATAACTAGCAACATTTTACCTTCTAAAACTGTGAAAGTGATTCTGCAAGTTAAGATTTCAAGATGTAAATAAATCTATGCTGTTAAAGTGATCGCTTTTTTTGTCTTAATACTTGTACTAGGGTATCTGCTCTCTCCCTCACCATATTAGATACTGCAGAGGCACCAGGATGCTACTAATGCATTTTCTCCTAAAGTAAACTCCCTAGTTCGGTTTTCATGAGGTGAAACTTTTGACTTTTAAAATGAGGACAAACAATATATCTCCTTAAATAATATTCTTAAACACTATCTTTTATGAGTTAGGTTGTGGTGGGGGCTAGGTGTAGCCATGTTAGCAGTGTCTTGTCCCCTTGAATATCTGAGGGCTATTATAGGAAGTAAAATCTTTTCATCTTGGCCCTGAAAAGCACAATCCCTATTGATTTAAACGGTTGATTTTCTTTCTTTGCCACTTCTGCTTCTATACATCTTTCTTCAGCTCTAGATGATATAATACTGCTGTTGAAGACAGAACATGGAGCACACATTGGACAAAAATGTAAGCTGAGATGAAATGTTAACCAAAAGAATATTTGCATGCTGCTTGATGTTCCAGGCCATTTGGGATTATGGAATACCTCAAGCTCTTCTCTTCCTCTTTCCTCACTGCGTTCCATTTTAGCTTTTTCCTTTTCCAAAGCCCACTGTAGCTCTCTTGATTTTTTCTGTTCACTGGCCATTGTATCCTTGAGAATATCTAGCTCAGCTGCTTTTTCTTTAACTTCAGTCCTAAAAGAGAAATGGGCAACCTTTAGATCAGACAATGGCTCTAATCCTATCACGGTAACATCAGTTAATTGATATTTATTCCATCTTGTGCACTGAAAACACTGTTCATGTAGTAGAGTAACAGTGAAAAACCTGTTTAGAAAAACAAGCCTAACTCAAAAATGAACAAAGGGTTGCATAGCTCAAAAAACGACAGCAGGTGTGTCCATCCTGCTAACTTTGTAGTTACCATTTTTTATTAATCAGTGGCTCAGAGGCAGCTAGTGTTCAACTTAATCCAGTCACTGGCCAAAATCTGAAAGAATGCAGGGAAAATGCATCGTGCTGCCATATTTTTCAAAGGGAAAAAAAAAAAATAAATAAATAAATAAAAATAATCTATCGGGGGGGGATTCTACGTCCTGAATTTTCTTTTTTTTTTTTTGCAAATCAATTTTGCATGAATTTGCAAAGGATCTTGCTTCTGATGGTCTGTAAAGGCTGTAAAGTAATCTATAAAGTAATACCAATTTAAACTCTGTCTTAATTTGTTATCTCTGAGCTGAACATTAAGATATCGTACATGGGCACATCCATTTGGTAAAGGCATAAATAAAAATGGCTTTCTTGAGTGCCAAATATTTGGTCAGTTACCTCTGCTGTTGACCATGCCAAAGTAACACTTAGAAGTTACAGAATTTCATATGGAAGTACTTGCAAAGTCATCTTAACTCTGCAATTTTTTTCTCCATGTTCAGTTTCAGAAGCAGAAAAACCTTTAATAAATACAGTATACTTATTAGCTTGTATACAGTAGTCTAATGTGTCAAAATTTAAAAAGAAACTTGGTATTAATAAATCATTAAATCAAAGTACAAATCAGATCTTCTTCATTTTTTCTCAAATGGAACAGAAGTCTATTTTTTTTGTCAGATATGTTTTACAGAAAAACTGAGAAGTACTTACATTACATGAGATCAACTTCCTTAATAAAAACAGTATTATGATTTGAGACAACACAGAAAAGATTATCTTCACTGTCAACACAAAGTTTGGCACTGAAAGCCGCACCTGATGGCTTCTAGGTCCTTGAAGTGCTTGTGCTGTGCTTTAAGGGTTGCTTCAAGCTCTAGTTTGGCTTGTGCAAGTTCATTCTTCAGCTCAGCACCCACCATTCTCTCTGAATTCAGCTGTTCCTGAAGCTCAGCTGCCCTGTCCTTCATACTCCGGAGCTCCACTTGCATCTCCAGTATCTGTGACTGCTTCTGCTGCATATTATACTCCAGCATTTCTAATGACAGTACAGTTAATTTGAAAATTAATTAGTAAACAAACAACACTGCCTATTTGTGTAAAGTTTCCCCTGGCACAGAGAATGACCACAAGGCTATTGCTAAGAGTAATATTTTAAAATAATATATTCTTTCAATAGCAGAGTGAAAGCAAAACCATGCCCTTTACACTTGAATACCTTTCATGCTTTCCAAGAAATCACTTCAACCCTTAAACTTCTTTAAAAGGCTACGTGTGCAACCACGTCAATATGTATCATTTGGATTATGACTAACGTAACTGAAGTTCGGTATGTAGGTATACTTGTGACCAAATTTTTGTGACGAAACACTGACAGTGAGCATCTACTTAATTTTAAAGTATAAGTGTTCTCTAAACTTTTTGTTGTTCATTCCAGTTGCTTCCTAGTTTACTCATTATGACTGACAATCCAACTTAGATAATTTCAAAGCTGTTGAACCTAAACACTGAAGTGCATACACAGAAAATAACCTTAAAATACAAGCCCAGCTTTTATAGCAATTGAAATAACTTTGTATCACTTTCAATTTGATAGAAATCATAGGAACACAGACTTAATTTTTGCAAAATTAGTCCAGTAAGGTTGGAAAAGATGGAAAGTATGCATGGTAAGAACAAAAGTATCAAATTCAGAGAGCAAAGAAAGTCAGTATTTGTTCACCTACAACATTATGAGCACTGCCATGGAAGTATTTGGAAACAGACATGTATTACCACAGAAGTCACCTTGGCTTTTTGAATCAATCTCTTGTTCTCTCTTTGGATTATTTTTCTTACTGTTCATCTGAGCATGTAATACTTGAATCTCCATCAGCAAACTTCTTCTGTCTGCATTCTGAAGACAGTCCATCGCAGCTCTCTGGTTAGTAGCCTATAGCATTAGAAACATTTAGAAGTGAAACTCCAGATTTTATTAGAATATCAATGGTGTGGATATTACATATACTTATATATTCATAGTGCATATATATCCAAAACATTTTCAATTAAGTCATAATTAAGTCAATATTATAGAATTGGGAAGAACTGCCTGTTTGGTTTGGGTTTTTTTCTCTACTAGGCATCAAAACCATAGAATCAAAAGAGCTATCAATTTTATGGCAAATTGTAATTTTCCTCACTAATCCTTCCATGTTCCAGAGGAGATAACTGACCTCTCTCTGTGCCACTGCAGCCTTTATCACTTCCTCTTCTTACAACTTGCTTCATATATACAAGCTACCTTTTCTCTTAGACAGTGTAACATAATTCTAATTAACTCAACAGCATCAAGCTCAGGACAATTGTGTTTTAATTCACATTGATCTCTGAATGCTCTGTTTTTTCTATAGCTTGTGCACCCAAAAATCTCCTTCCCACACTGCATTAGTTTTTCTAAGACACATCTTCTTCCTACAAGTCTTACTTTGTTTTCACCCTTGGACTGTCAAAACCACTATTAGTACATGTATTTTTAAATGGATTTATACATTCAAAATTAAAATTCAATGCAGACAAATACACTTTGACTAAAGTATGTTTTTTATTACCTGCTCTTGCAGTCTGTGCTCTAACTGATTCATCAATATCACTGCATCTCTTGTGCCCAGTTCTGCAAGTTCAGTTTGAAACGCAGCAAGAAGAACATTTTGTTCTCTCACAAAAAGCTGCTGAATAGCGTGCAGAAGTTCTCCTCGCCAGTCTGAGACACTTTCAGGAGATTCAGTACTTGCATAAATCTACAGTGGTATAAAAACAATTTAAACAGCAGAATTCAAAGATTACATCAAGAACGGTCATTATAATTTTATGTAAAGTGTGTGTTTTCAGTGGAATATTGAGCTTTTCTTACTCAACAGCTACGTAACATTCATTCATACAAATGGATGTTATTTATTGTACACGTTATGATTTCTTCTGCGTGCACAGATGCTAAACTTCTATCTGTGTTTTAGACGGAAGCAATTTAGCTTTTTATAACTGAAAACTTAGCCCTGTGTAGTTATTATTTATGTTACTGTATCACACTATCCTTTTAATTTTTATGATGTTACATGTATGTTCCTAGACTATCATAGAGCTATGTGGTAGTGTGCAGATATTGTGTATGAAGATTTAATTTTATAATGATATAAAGTTAATCCCCCCACTTTGCATGCTGAAGGAAATGCAGAAGTAACAGAAACTTCCTACATATACCCAAGTCTAATTGGGGCAATTAGTCCTAATAAGTTTTAACAGGTTACTGATTAATATTGTGTTATATTTTAAACAGTTTTTCCCCTTTTTTCTCTCACTACAGTATCTTTTTAATAGCATCCAAGTTCTACTACAGCAATAAATAACAACATTACAAAAAATCTACTTTAACTGCTACTGGAAACATGCTTTCAAAACAGAATTATTTTTGAAAGCTGGATCTATACAGTCAAAAGCTATCAACCCACAGAAGAACAAATGCAAGCGTTAATTTAAGATGTATTTTATTACCAGAAAGTGCAACATGCAGTTTTACTGCATATTTTTGAAATCTTTTGCCTTGTAGCAGTATATTTAGAGCATTTAAACGCGAATTGTGAATGTGCCTTATAAGGTCATCACAGTATTTTTGTTATTTAGGTAGAATCTTATGATACTATTTATACCTCAGCTTCTCTATGAAGTTGCATTTTTGCAATTAGGTCTTTCAAAGATGAAATGGTGCTTAGAAAAGCCTTCCTTTCCTCAAGCCAAGATTCTGGCTCTTGCTTAAGAGGTGGCATCTCTCTTTCACCATATGGAAATTCGGTGAGAGACAGCACCTGTATGCCTTCATGATGGACTGCTCTCAGCAAACCCTACAATAAATACAAAAAGAAATCAGTAATGCCAGTCCTAATAATAATAATGATATTAATAACAACAACAATAACAATCTTTTTTCATACATATTGGAATACTGGTACTTCTAAATTGTTCAGCATAAGGAAACTATTTATGCTTCCTCATATCAAAGACAGAAGTGTCACCCAGTTCTTTGCCAAACAGTAGAACTTATTAAATAGGCATATTTGCCCGCAGTTTCAAATGAAAATTCCCAAAGTTCTTCTGTCAAATCAATACCCAAATTTTAAAATGGTTGCTGATGGAAACTAACGTTTTAAAAACAAAGTCCTGGGAAGCTTCCAGGTGAGCTTTGCAATTCACTTTTTGAATTACCATTAAGCTATGGTTTTGCTGCATAAGACTTGCCTCTTTTTTTTCCCTTTTAAATGTAATTAAAAGCATGACATCCTTACTGTTTATAATAAACACATTTGTTTACTTTCATAATATAGACATTATTCTGTACCTATAACAATCTATAAAATTGTGTAATATATGATCATGACGTTACCATTAATACACAATAACTACAATAAACTATAATTAACAGTAGTTATATTTCTCATAATCATAATTGAGAACAAGCCTACAGTTATTAAACTCATATTTAGCCTAATTTAACATGCAAAAATGCACATAATTTATCAGAAGTATTATTAAATGTATTAAAATAGCTGACACTTCAAAAGTTATCTAAATGGCTCTGTTTTCACTAATCAAGCAGCAGCTAATCTAAGGTTTTGGTAGTATCACTCTTGTTCCATAATAAAAATGATCAGTTCTAATTTACCTTAATTTTTTTTGGAAGTAAATCTGTTGAAGTTTCACCTTCCTCTATTCCTTCAGATATCGTGTCAGATCCCTGGGTCTGAGCAAGATACATTCCTTGACTCCAGTCTGAACTGGAGTCTAATATAAAAGGAGATAAAAACCATGAAAGCTGGATTACTGTGAAACTTTGAAGAACAGGCATCAAAAAAGTATTTTTGTCTGTTGTTGTAACACGTAGTTGCATGTCACCAGAGGTGATTCTAAGCCTGGGGACTACCTGTTTTATAGTTTTTCTTTTTCAGTTTCAAAGCAGTAACAGCAAAACAAAACTGAAAAAAACAAACTTAAAAATCCTACTTTAGTTCTAAAAGAGAAACAACTACTTGCACAAACACTTCTGCCAAATGACCCCCCCTTAATATGCTTAGCCGTTGCCTATGAAAAGGATCACATAAATAATTTTTATTACTCTTGGAGAAGTCAGTACCTGTCATCATCTCCCACTGCTACAGAGCTGTAGCTTTAAATTCTATCAAGAGACGATGAAGCTACGCTGAAGAGATAACGTAATACGTAAGAAGACTATAGGAACTCTAGTGGGAAGAAAAGAATTGGCATCTGATGCCTTGAGTCAAGCCATCTTCACTCAAGTCACTTTCCTTCCACAGCAATTTAATAGACATGGCATGGTCAGCACCTTTGTTAGTGTGATAGGCTTCTGCTTCCATCTGGGGAGTAGCTGTTTTTATTTCTTAGAACACAAACTCTTTAACGGTAAACTTAATATTAAAAAAGAAGATTTAATTTATAATGCTGTTTGAAATCTATGAAAGCAACTTTCTTACCACTAGAACCTCCATCTCTAGCTTGACATGGTGGAGAACGTGCTAATCCAGAAAATGAGATTCCCTGTATTTAGAAAAGAGAACAATCAAATCTTTAATCACCCCACACCCACCCAACAATAACGGAACTAATTCTAAGGAGCAGGAAACAATAGGAGCTTCTTGTTCAGCTTCCCCTGCCATCAAAGTAATCAAAAAGGAGACGAGAAAGATGGCATTCAATAAGGCAACCTACACGTGTCCCCACTTCACAGAGCAGGACAGGTCCAAGGCAGTAGCACAAGGAAGCCTCTGATAGTCGAGCACACTCCCAAACTTAAATTGCTGAGGAAGGGGTTCACAAACTCTACCGTGGAAACATTAGAAGACTTATAAGCTTTATACTGAACATGCGGTGGTTCACACTTAACAGACTTTAAATAGGAATTTCTGTAGCAGAAGCAAAAGCACAAACCGAAGTAGTTCCATGAACGTAAAATAGGACACATACCTCTTTAGCTTGTAGAGTTTCTATGACTTCCTTCAAAGTATTACATTCTTCAGTCAATACTTGCACTGCAACAAACTTCTCTCTCTTTAATGCTTCAGATTCAGAGATATGCCTTGTCTCCATGTCCATGATTTCAGCAGCATGGAGTTCCTGCATTTGGTCGATTTTTTCAGTAAATTCTCTTATGATCTCTGCAATCTCTTCTGAAGAACATCCATTTTGCAAATCAATTTGGATTTCTGCATTTTTAACAAGGACTGGCGAAGTTTGGATAGAGCTGTTGATTTCCACAGTCCTGTCTGTTTGTGATGATGAGCTTTTTCTCATTAGAGCAGACTCACTGGTGGACAAATCACACAGTATTTCTGCATCTTTTTTGCTTTCTTTTTTTACCATTTCCTTGTCCTTTCTCACATAACTTGCAAGCCTCTCTTCTGTGTGAACTAGGCTGTCTTTGACTTTGCACAGGTCTTCCTGCAGATGTATCAGACTTGCTTCTTTTACCTGTAAATACAGAGAATTTAAATTGCAGTCCTTCCAAATACTTAAAAAAAAAAAAATCTAAAACCCAAACAACTCTCTATACCATTAGAGCTCAGTTTAGTCCTATTTTAAAGTAGTTATGACACATGGTAACAAATATTATCTCCCAAGAAACACAGCTCTAGATCCACTGTTGCACTATAGTGGCCTGTAAAACTATATACTTTGGCAAGAAGTGAAGATTTGGTCTACAGCATCAGCTCTGTTCCACTGACAGTAGGTTGTTCTACTGACAGTAGGTACCAAGTGACTGTTTTTCTTAGCGGCATTCTCAATGCAAGATTAAAAAAACACTATAGCATGCACATCTGTACAGTAGGTCCTGTATAAACATTTGCTTTAAATACAATATGGAAAAAATCTGGTTCTTACTGCTAGTTCTTGCTGAAGTTTTTCTGCCTTTTCTCTGTAACTGCTCAGTTCTTCCTTAGCAGCAGCTGCCTCTTCTTTAACTTGCTCTAGTTCAAGTTCACTAATAAGCACATTTTCTTTTTGACTTTCCATGAGTTGTGCTCCTACCTACATGGCAACACAAGATACGGAAAATGGTGAAGAATCTTACGAAGAATCAAGTATTAACAGCACTGATCACTTTCACACCAACTTCCAAAGGCACAAATGAAAAGACCATAGGGAAAAACAAATGTATGTTATTTGGATTAACATAGCCTCAAAAAATTAAGACTGAATGACCATTTTCCTAGATTAACTCCCACAAACTGGGTAAGCATGGGAGGAAAGAAACGCGTGGGAGGAAAGACTGTCTCCTTACAGTTTCCTGAACTGCAAGGAGAAATTGGCTACATGACGTAGAAAGCACAGGGAGGAAGGTCAACAGAGAGTAGGACATGAAGTCTGATAATATTATTAAATTTGTAAGACATTTCTGACATTCATTCAATCTGCATTTGGATGAAAGGTCTTAGAACCTTTGCTGGTCCAGCACTGGGTTCCATGATGTCTCTGAACTTAAGAGAGTTTCAGCAATCGAGCCCATGTCTGGGCTATCAAGCACAGTCAACTTTGACCTAAGGTTTTAAATTCAGAGGCAACATAGCCAGTGGTGGACGGAGATTAGGACAAATGTAAACTGCTAAAAACCACTGATGGGAAGTATCTCTGGAATCAAGACAGGAAAGCAAGAAAAAGTAAACTAAAATCAAAGCATAAACCACCAACCTCCTCCCCCCAAAACCAGACAGATTGCTCCCACTCCCGTACCATTCTGAAGCCTCTCTTACATAATTATAATTTTTATCTCTCTACCTCTACGCCATGTAAAAGTGTAATTCACTCCATTCTATGTCAATTCAAAGTAAGAATAAGAAAATACATGTCTAGAATTCAAAATCACCCTACATTCATGAAAAGGCAAAGCATTTTTAATGCAAAATGGAAACTGATAGTGGGGTTCACCTAAAATAACATCCTTCTCTTCTTTGTAACTCCAGTAATAAGAAAGATATGAAGGTCTACCCCATACAGCACTTGTCTCTTAAGAAGTGTTTAATTCATTATAGTTTACATAAAATAACAGATTTCAGTGAAAACAAGCCAGAAGAAAATGGCATCTAATTACCTGGTATGTCTGCATTTCTTCTTGCTTGATGTATTTCTGAATCTCTCCTTTGTGTTTTTCTTGAATCTCTTCTAGTAATTGCTGAAGTTCTAAGAGTCTCTCTTCTTTCACTTTAGCTTCCTTTTGTGCAACTTTTAAATTTTCTTTTTCTAGCTCCAAGTTACAATTTACTGCTGCCAGGCGGTCTTCCATCTCACTAAGCCTCTGTGTTAAGAGTGATAACTTTGATTCCGTCTCATTTTCAGTTCTATCACGCAAACCCGCTGTTTGGGCATTCTTGCTTGCTTCCTCCACACATTTTGAAGCTTCCTGAATTTCCTGCATGAATTTCCTTTGCTCTTGGACTGCATTTAGCTGAACCTGACTCACAAGAGCAGCAGCAGCTTTTTCCACTAGTGTGTTTTCCAGCTCTAATATCCTCTTTTTGAGTGTTTCTCTTTCTGCTTTGCCTTGCTCTTTCAGGTCTTTTATTTCATTGTAGGACTGGCACAGTTCTGAATCTTTTTGCTTAACGCATGCCTGAAGTTGCTGCAGTTGTATCTCCATCTTGCTAATGGCAACTCCTGTATTCCCACCTGAAGACGTAAGCTGGGATTGATCTAGCAACTCTGCCTTCGCACATAAGCCTTCTTCCACTCTTTCAGTTTTCCCATTGCTCCTGTCTTCTGGTTTTTCCCTATCACCTTTCATCAATGCACACTTATATTTCTCTGTTATTCTTTCATGCTCTTTTTTTAACATAGTTATTTCTTGCTTTAGCTGATTCATTTTTAACTTAGTTTCCTCAAGCTCATTCTTTGTTCGAGATGCCTCTACATTGATGTTTTCTACTTGCTTCTCCAAAGCTTCCTTTTCTGCCAGAACAGTTTCAAGTGTGTGTTTCAGACTGTCAGCATCTTCTTGAAAAGCAGCAATGTCTGCAGGTACTTTTTGCTCAATATTTGCTAGTTCCTGCTGAAGCTTATCAATTACATCATTCAGCTGCTCTACTTCCTCATCGTGTTTTTTCTTCACACGTTCTTGATCACTTTTCAGACATTCTACCTGGGCTTCAAGCTCCTGTATATGCTCATTTTGCTCTTCAATAAGCTGGAAAAAAAAAACAAGAAAAGAAATTCATAATGGGTAACCAATAAACCCTCAGATAATTTTTCTCCTGGACTTCGCAGCAATTGTTTAATCAAACACTGAACGCCTTGTAAAAGAAAGTCCTCTGTGAATTTCTTAATGGGATGTCTCTTGTAACACTTTATGAGAATCAGGACATCTTCACATAGGACTGACAAAGTAGCCTGTGACCTTATATGGCAAAATAGGTGTTAAAGCATCAAATGAAGTGAAAGCACTTGTAATATTCACAGAGATAGGAAAAGACTGAATTTTAAGTGTTCACAATACTTTTTCCCCAATAGTTTGGTCTAAAGCTCTGTCTCTGCCCTTTTTATTGCAAATTAAAATGGAAACAAGTGGAGTAGTCATGTCTGCTGTTCAATCTTCTTACGAAACCAAGGTTTAATATACTATTTTTACTCTAAGAATTCCAAGGAACCAAGATTTATGAAGCTTAAAACTTACAGATAAATTTTCCTGCATTACATTACATAAAGAACTTCCTTTAAAAAAAAAAAATCCTCAAGCTTACCACATACAGGTCAGATACGTTCAGTTAGATGAGAGACAGAGACTGTGCCTTTCTTGCAAAGCACCACTCATTGATATGGTCAAATAGATTTATGCAGGACACAGCTAATTAAGATGGATATGTATTTTAAATACAAACAGACCTTTAATTAATTGTGTTGAAAAATATCGTTATGCTTTTTAGTGTGAGACCACAGAAAACACCTATCAGTTGACTGACATTTCCTGTCACAAACCTATATATGTGTTTGTTTACATGTGTGTGTGTACACATATGTAGATGTACACAAAACCATGTAGGACAAACAGTACCTGTAGATCCAGAGCACAATTATTGTTTTGTGCTATAATTTAAATGAAAGTAAAGAGAGACAAAGTTATAGAAGTATTTATTTTAAAACGTATATGACTATCCAAACAAAATTAAAAGAGAGATTAGTTCTAAAGACACTTAAAATTACAGGCTGTGTAAGGGCTCAAAATTCCAAGAAATTCATAAAATGATGTAACTGGGCAAATATGAGGGTGATGACTTTATGATGTGGAAAAGAGAGGCCATCTTGTATCAGCTTCTAACAAGAAATAAATGAGTAGACACAAAAAAAATGGAATGACTGGTATTGATAAACACTAAATTTAATAAATAAGAAAGTCTCAGCAAAAGAAAAAATGAGACAAGTTACCAGATTCCAATAGAATAAGTTCTACAAAATTCATTAAATATCCCTGCTTGTTAAATTGCAGTGGGAGCAAATTCTCATTTGAGTGCACAAGAATGACAGAAAGTCCTTTACAAAGTCAAAATAAAGACAGACCAGATTATAAGTAGTAAGTCTAAGAAACAAAGTGGATATATTTTCTTAAGGGAATGTCTGGAGGTCTGAAATGAACAGTGCTTCTACACTGGAAATGAAAAAGGCAGAAGGAAAGCTGTCAAAAATATACAGAACGAGATACTATAAAATAAAATCAGTTATGGACATAGGTAAGAACTCTAAAAGGGCCTTTTAGAAATATGAAGAAAAAAATGCAGAAGAGAAGAAAGATGACTAAATTCATTACTAAAATAGCCATGCTTTTTCCTTTCTCTCTCAATACTTCATTAGGTTTAGTTAGTTAAATAGAATAGTAAGATGACTTTGTACTAAGTATAATATGTAAAAAAAAAAAATTATAAATGTGACCATGTAAATTAGAGAGGCTAATTTGTCAACAAAGAACATATTTTTAAAAATACACGGAGACTAGAGGAAGCTCAAAAACACTAAATAAAATGTGAACAAGTCATTGGTTTTCAGAAGAAAAGAACAGTGATCCTGGTGATTGCTATCAAGTCAGCATAACAGTTTGTTCTTCAGAGCATAATGGAATAAAGGAACACAGAAGGCAAATACAGCAATTAAAAGAAAAGCACTTCGGATGAAGATGTCTAAGGGACTAGGAAAGGGATTAACCTAAGAACAATCTATTAATATTTAATACTGATCTCATAATCAAGCAGAGTAATTATTTAATGTCCTGGAAAATACAACTGAGTAAGAGGATGAAATTAAGAAAATGAAACTTCATATAACAGGAGAAGAACCAATCATTAAAATTAATTATACCTGAATCCTGGGTATTTCTCTCAAGGCAAGAAATGTAACCATATTACTGTGGTCACTGTATAAAGCAGAACTGTTCTGGATTCCTCAAGTATGATCATTCCTAAATCCATCATTATTCACTGAGGTTCATTGTAACTAAATTTTGCACATAAAAACTCAGTGAAATTATCCAGCTCGGTCAGAGCTCCATTTTAGTGGATTCAGTATGTCCTAGTAGAACGTTACCCTAAATGTTCAATCAGCTCCTGAGGGGTAACAGAACTCCTGTTCTTACCTTACTCAGTAATACTTGCTTTGGGGTTAAAGCTTATGACTAATAAATTTTCACATTTAAAATGGTTAGAATGCAAAATTCATTCACTGAAAAAATCCAGTTGTCGTTCTATAAAATATGTGAGACTGAAGGCCTGTTTCTGCTGTCACATCAGTGCAAAATAAGTAATATTTCTGTTGAAATCAAATGTGTTATATCTGTTTAAAATGGAAGTAAGCCAGAGGATGAAGCTTATTATCATAAAAACCACATAAGTGAAAAATAACGGAAAGCTATAGGTGTAAAGCCTCAGTAAATAAAGATGAATCTTCTTCTTTCCTTTTTACTCTCCATTTTTAATAAAACACAGCATATTCTTTGCACATCCACCATGCTTCAAACTGGATTAAAGATGTTGCCCACATTGGTTTAATGACGAAGTATTTACACAAGCTCACGGAGCACAAAAGTTCAACTGCTAAAAAAAACCCTATAAAACCCAACATGATCCAGCAGGTGTCACTGAAACATAACAAGGGAAGATGGTAGAATGAACATTGAATTCAGCTACCTACATAGTATTAAATATTCAGAAGTGGTAGAAGAATAAGGAATGAAGAAGAATTCAAGACAAAAACTCAAGCAGAAATATGGCAGAATAATAAAAAGAAAAGCAAGTAAAAAGTATCTTTCATTAAAAAAGAGACAAAAGAGAAAAAAGAGATTAGGGTTAAAGCGTTTCATTTTTAAATTAAGGCAGCAATAGAAGATAACATAACTGGTGGGGGGACGGAGGGTTTGTTTTCTTTGAACAACTAGCATCACAAAGTAGGACTCCGAAAAAGATTTCAAAAGTATGTACTTTGTTGTCGGTCGTGACTTCAAGTTGTTGTTGCAGTTTTGCAATTTGTTCATGAAGATGATCTATTTCCTGCTCCTTTTCTTGCATAATGTGAGCGAGCCTCCCAGCCACTAAATGATGGTCCTTTATGGTGGCATCTTCAAATTTCTGGATAGCTAGTCCCAGTATTTCCATTTCATCCTACCAAAAAAACCACCCAAAACTGTGTTACAGTTGTACATAATGTTTTCTGCATATTCTTGTACAAGTATTTAAGGCACAGGAATTAAAATAAGTAAGCTGCATGGAATGAGAAGTAATTACACAAGCTTTTTAATATTTTCCAAGTTGAACTGTGGAATGCTTGAGAAACAGGAAGAATTTAGCTAATCTTGGCTTTTTCCAAGAATTTATTTCTGGGGAGGAGGGAAAATAAAGCTCTAGGCTTCTCTGTTACACAGTTACCTTAAATAATTTGTTCTCTTGTTCAAGTTCTTGCAAGTGTGTAGTGGACTCCTTTCGCTGAATTTCTAGTTGCATGTGCAATTGCTGAACTTCTTCATTTTTATTTTCTAGCTCCTCTCGAAACTGCTCGAGTTGTTCCTCAAGGTTTGTGACCTGTGTTTCCAAAAAAAATGGTGGAAAAGGAGTAGATAGCCATACCAAAAATTAAATGTCATAATTTTCAAGTGCAATGACTACAGTAAATCAGTTTGGTATGCACAAACAAAAGAATGTGTACACAGTGACATTCTGTGTCCTTAAACTGAATGGAATTTTAAAACCCACTAAAAATCAGCTGAAATCACTATTAAGTTTTTCTTAACTGGGCTGAATTTTGATTCCAGAAACACTCTTGTAAGTCATAAGCATTAACATAGACAATAATAACAATTATCATGACTCACAAGAGAATTTAAAAGGTATTTTGACTGCTGTCTCTCTATCTGTTAAAAAATTCACCTGTGTAGTTCACGAAACTCAACAGAAAGCAAAAACTGACAAACCAAAGTATCAGCAGAAACATGGAACATTTGACAGGTATTTTACCTCCTTTTCCTTTCTGTCCACAGCTTCTCGTTCAGCTTGCAATTGTACTTCAAGAGGTAATTCTCCCTTTACTATGATGGTGCCAAACTGTTTCCTTTCCTCCACCTTTAAATATAAATAATATTAATAATGAGAACAAAACAGTATATTTTTTTAATTTGTTTAACAAAATAAGAAAGCAGTAAATACATGATAATTTTAGACCTGATAATACCTTTTGCAAGTTGTCTGCACTGATGATCAAGGCTTGTTCCAGTTCTCTTATCCTGCATTCTAGTTTCTCAATTTCTTCATTTCGTTCTTGTATGTCTCTCTGAAGTTGCTCCTTACAGAGCAAAAGCTCACTGCATTTGTCTGTTTTTTCTTTTAGATGATTTGTTAACTGTTCAACCTGGTGACGACATGGTAAGAAGATGAATATATTGTACCAGACTGGAAGGGTTTGCTAGCAATAGCAACAGCACTTATTTTCGACAGAAAAAATATCCCTCTTTTTCTCGTAACAAAACTCTTACTCGTTAGGTGAAACGGAATGTAAAGTTAGGATACTGTAGTGCTACACCCAACAAATATAAACACAGTTTTTTAAGAAGTCATATGTTCTGTGCTATATCACCTACTCTAGAAATGACCTTGTCCTTCTGAAGCAAGTAGCATGGCATCCCTACGCAGCCCACTAAAAAGATACCTTTAACATCTACGGATGGAATGCCTTGACCCCAAGGTCTAGATGGTATTTGCATCTTTGAGGAACATCACAGTTCTAAAAATCTGTGACAAAATTATTCAAAATAAGGAGTTGATTAGTGACATACAGACATGTCCTAAAACTCACTGGGTCTTTAACATTGAAGAGAATTGCTTCAGTCTTGAGAAATGGGAAGTTTTGTTTTCTTGTTGGGTTTGTTAAATGGGACCGAACAGATGTGATGGATGATATAATTTCACTTTCTATAGGGGACAAAGCATCCAAATAAAGCATTCTGAAGTGCAGTTCAGATGTTTGTGGCTCAGAAACAACATATTAAGAGAGTAACTGAAGTAGTAGAGATAAGAATGATCCCAGTTCTAACAGTATTTCGGAAATTATTACACATCTTTCTTATCTGCAATTTTGATTACTGAATCCATGGTATTAGTCCTGATGCACAGAGTTAAGACCCGAGTTAAACTAAGCAATCGAGCAAGAGACATGGAAAGTAATGTTTGTCCCACTCAAGAAACCAATTTCAGTATTTACAATTAGGAAGTTACGATGTAGCCAAAAGGTAGAAGACTCAAAGCATTTCAATAGATAGGAGAGAAGAGGACCAGAACATAAAGCTGACAGGATGGTATTATTGACGTTATCCATCCATGAGTAACATCAAAGTCTGAAGTGACCACAGAAAAGTCCTGAGAGAGAAATGGAAAAAGAAAAATCAAGTCTAGAGCAGACCCTTTATGACAACTCTCCATGGAATAAGCTGACAGAGTAAGCTGAAACAACAGTAAAAAATAAATGAAGTTATACACAGAAAATGCTCATGGCATCCACGCAAAGCAGAAGAGCATTTCAAAAACTGTGCAACTATGAAAAAATAAAGCAGCTGCCTCAGAAAAGTATGAGATATAATGATAAAATGTGTATTTATGAAATACTGCAAGTAGCATTATGACATCAAAATATACCATATAGTAAGACTATGTGCCTCGTTTGATAAAAATTAAATGTAAATCTAATACACTATTGAAAATTCTGTCTGTAATTTGTAATGTATCACATTCAACACCACCCAGCTCTAAAATAGCTGCTACACCATGGTGCTTGCAGAAATTATCTTACTGTCTTTCTACCTACTAAAAAATTCTAAATTTAAAAGTATCTAATACAAATCCCAAAATATTAATCACAGTTACAGCCATCTTTTGTCTTAAAGCATGCTTTAAATTTCCATTGTAGCATATCTGCCAACTTAAGAGTATACACATGTGTATATGTGCATATAAATCAGGATGATTTTTACATATAGACTCTGTACAGAAAAATAGGGTAATTTTTATTATGCTATCAAATTTGAATTTTTTTTTGTGGGAGCACTTTGGTTTTTTGTTTGGTGGTGTTTTTTTTCAATGTGAGAATTTAAACCAGGAATTCACACACTACCCATGCCCCAAATTATGAACAGACACATAATGAAATGAACTCAAAATGAACATCCTGGATTCAGGAAAACTAGCTGTGCTAAAACGTCTCCCCTATCTGTGGAATGTGTCAACAGGCGAGGAGTGTGCACACACTTGGCAATAGCAGGAAATAGATGCAGAATTGTTCCACATGTGTCGGTTAACATATATCCAGCTAATTCGAGCAGACTCATTGTTCCCAGAGGCTGATGATAGCCGTATCACATAGCACTGACTGAATACTTTGACTGTAAGATTTCTTACAAATGTTTGTATTAAAATATATAACACCCCCCCCCCCCGAATAAATCTCTAAATCTGAGAATTGTAAGTAAATAAGTATTTTGACAACTTACATCTCACAGGTATCAATGTCCTATTACTGTCTATGGCCCTAAACTATATAATACAGAATACTAAATGTTGCTAATATTTAAGAATCGAATTACAGCAACTGAACTACCTCAGTAAGAACTCTGATTTGAAAATCACAGTGCAACCTAATAAGAGGCATTTTAATACTGAAAATTAGGCAAGAAAATCATGCAAAAATACCAGCCTTGCTCAAAAAGCAGGACACAAGAAAACCCACAAAAAAATAAAATCCAATTTAATTAACAGGTCATCAAACAAAACGTGCAAAAGCTTCACAATGTATAGCAATTGCACTGCTGCCACTTTTCTCGATTTTACTGGGTCTAAGAGTTTGTTGTGACTCCCTTGAGCTGCTGTTTTACAGTCATGAAATTTCTTTCAGCGGACACAGACTTTCACTGGGGATGTTCAAGTGCACACAGAGAGCGCCACTGCATCTCAGTGCTAAACCCTGGTAACTCAATTCCATCAGTTGTGTACCTGTGCTATAAACAGGACGTCACAAAGCAACGCAAGAACATGTGAAATTGCTAAAGAAGCCCTGAATGTTTCCACAGGCTTTTGAAAACAGTGGATTTTCTAAATTAAGTTATATGAAAGAGCCTTTTTGAAAGTTATGAAGTCTCTGCATGTCTACAACTAAAAAGGAACAAGCCACCAGCCTAAAAAAACCCCAAAACACAGTTTCACCACTTTCCCCTCCAACACCTTATCCTTGATCTAAGGAGATTTACTTTCCTGGCTGGCTTGTAAATGGTTGCAGGTTAGGTACACTGAAAATAGCTTCACTACAATATCTTAACAGGTGTCAACTTGTCATTTATATTCACTGAGTACAAGTAACAAAATGTGTTACCTCTCTGGTTTGATGTTCATTCACAGGCTGACTCCTTTGTGGAATCTTAAGCTGTTGTTCCAGCTTCTGTATCTCTTGCTGGAATACGTCTCTCTCGTGCTCTCGGTCAATTGCTTGCTCCTGAAAGTAAAGAAATAATGTGGATACACCATTTCATTTAGAAACTATCTAAATCAAATACATTACTACTTGTTATTTCTGTTAATGTGAGGCTGGTAACAGTATGTCAGTATTTTTAAGGCAGCAGAACCTCTTGGAATTACCATTAACAAACAACTTCTTTCATCATCTGGGGCAACAAATTTAACATTTTGTTATTAAAAAATTAGGACAGCACAGATACATCCAGTATTATTTCACAAAAAAGAGAGTTTTGTTTCTTCTTTCCAGATACACCACACAAATGGTAATAAGCCAATATTTTACGATTTTCTTTCCTAATCTTTGTCTTTGATATATGTAGAATAGGAATTAAGAACAGAAATGTAACTCTGTGTTAATACTGATGAGAAGCCAACAGAAAAAAAACCTATAAATAGTTCGCATTTTGCATTTCAGTTTTACTTTTAACCAGTTTCAGTTGTTATATCCCAGTCCGACATTTGGGAAATACATCTTTATATAGGAAATACAAGTGGTAGCATCCAGTGAAGCATCACCTTTAAATGCCACTTTGTAAAACAGACAAACCTTATCAGATGCATTAAAATAACCCAGCTGAAGTATCTGATACGAAGAGGAATGCTTCTGTCTAGCAACAAAACATTTTGCAAAAATTCAGGAAACCAGAATAAAACATTAAACTTTACAATCTGCAGATTTTAAAACCTCACCTGCTGTTTCAAGGAAACAGCAGAATTCTAATGCTGCTATTACAGCTACTTACTTGTCTCAGTAGTCTGTAACTCTGCAGTTCATGCTATTGATAATCCCAAACCATAACGCATTTATGACTATGGGATTTGTAATAGGAATTTTTACTTCTGAACCTTGTCCTATTATGACACACTAGTTTCAGTGAGAAAAATAAATCTTGTAACTGTAGAAAATGAAATAAAGCAAATCCATTTGTGCTAAGAAGTATCTGGAAAGATCTATCCTTTAATACTGTTTAGTAATAGATAATGCAGAGGAGGTGCCACAGGGTGTTATATTATATAAAAAATTATTTCACCCTACTGCTGTCAGCTAGAGAGTTAATTGAGAAGGAACAGAAGTAATAGTTTTCTCCCAACAGCAGCATAGGACACTTAATAAGAAAAACAAAAGGGGAAAAGAGGGAGGTGGGGAAGATGGTGTTTGCTGAAAACGGGGTAGAGTCTAAAATAAAACTGCAGAGATAGGCTGAGGCAGGAAGAAGTTGGGTACAACAGAGGTAGCTGTCACCGTGAACAGGGACAAACATGCATATAATATAACTGGCTGGAAGGTGTAGCTTAATATCTTGTCGTGGTTTAACCCCAGCCAGCAACTCAGCACCACGCAGCCGCTCACTCACCTCCCCCCCACCCACTGGGATGAGGGAGAGAATCGGAAAAAATAAAGTAAAGCTCGTGGGTTGAGATAAGAACAGTTTAATAGAACAGAAAG
>JAVKLA010000073.1:19534822-19585501 GCA_034782735.1 Sagittarius serpentarius
TTGGCCTTCTGGGCTGCGAGCGCACATTGCCGGCTCATGTCCAGCTTTTCATCCACCAGCACCCCCAAGTCCTTCTCTTCTGGGCTGCTCTCATTTCCTTCATCCCCAGCTTATATTGATACCAGGGGATGCCCTGACCCAGGTGCAGGACCTTGCATAGACTTTAGACTAATACTAACAGACTTCACTGAAAAATACGGAAATTCCAAAAACTGTTAAAAATGAAGGACACAGAAATTTACATCTCCTCATTAATTATAGAAGTTTCCCATTATTTTTAACATTTAAGAAGCCTACTAAGTTATACTGAGAAATACAGAGCAGTCCTAAGCAAGCATCTCAAACGAATTTTCAACTTTTAAAATGTTAATTAAGCTCTTGGGCTGGAAGCTGTAACACTGTTACTATTGAGTGCTTCTTTACATTTGCCCAAAATCCGAAAAAACCAGCATTTCCCGCTGAACCAAACCTCAGTACAGGTGCCCACCCACTTTCATGAAACGAGCCTTTTACCATACTTACATCTAGAAATTTTCTTGTTTTCTCAAGTTGCTTCTCCAAAGCCTGGTTTTGCTGCCTTAAGTCCATTAGTTCTGCATTTTTTTCTTGCTCTAGCTCTATGAAACGATTGACCTGTTCTTCCAAGTCTACTTCCAAGACTTTCACTTGCTTTTGAAGGTCATCATACTCCTTTTCAGCTTGACGCTGTACTTCAATTTTTTCTTTCATTAGCTTTTCTGTTTCCTCCAGCAATTCTGGTTATAATAAAAGCACCACATACTACTTTTAGATATGAATAGCTAGTAATGTTATGAAGCAAAACCACTCCCCGAGGTATCCATGCTGTACTCTGCAGAAGGATGTGAACTGGTTTGGGTTTTTACTATTTTTCTTTTTAGCAAATGTAATTTCTTCCAAGAAATAATCAAGATAACCACTAAAGCAAATTCATACTAAAATTACTATCCTTTAGTTAGTCTTCAGAGGACCATTAGTGAAATTGTATCTGATCAATTCCTTGTTTAAGTTTCATATAAATTGAAAGGTCTTTGTGTAATTGAAAAGAAAAGAAAATGCATGGGTTCAAACTACAGCTAGAGTCAGCACGGGGTTAACAATGAAGTACAGAAAACCCAACCCTCTTCTCACCTCCAGTGTCAGTAATATCAATCCACTCCCAGTCTTCATCATTTAATGTGACACATTAAAATAATTTGAAGGAAATATTGAAAGACTTAGCAAGGTTGCCAGGCTGACAGACAGGGAAATTACTGACCTGTAACTGGAGCTTTGTAAAAATCAGTGACTGCATGGATGCCCAATTTCGAGTCCTCATGAAAAGGTTGGCAAGCATATATAGTAAAGCCCCAAACCACTCTGTTAAGACTTTTAAGCCACAGCCCATTGAAGTACATATTAACTAACCGTATGAATCCTTTGAGGTAAAATCCAAACTGTAAAGTGCAATTACATTTGGAGAATCTTTAAAACATGATTGATATTTAGACAGAAACAATACAATTAACTTTCACTATAGAAGAAAGATCCTTTAGGCACCATCATCTTACATCATATTTAACCAATTCTCATTTCTAGGTAACCATTATATATCAATATAATACAGTGTTTAGTTATCACAACGAATGACTCAACTGTATTTGGGAAAAAAAAAGAAAAAGGCTACAAAAATATCCCTTCAATACCATCTAAGTATCTGTAATTCATAGGTGAATAAGATGATGGTTATTAATGAATTTGCTTATTATGTTTAGAAATTATAAGAAATGCTGTTAGCGAAACGTAAAACCGAGTATGAAATACAACATCAAAGCTGCAGGCCAGTAAGAATTACAAGTAATGTCAGTAAGCCAAAAGCCCAATAATCCTGATTAACAATGTCAGTATGTGTAAGTCTTCCACCCAATTACAGATTGGCCATGCAACATACAAACACACCTGCTTGGGAAGCTGCATCGACTGCAGCATCTACTAGGCCTAGGAGAATAGAGAGAGAGAAAACAAAAAAAAGAAGCAAAGTAATTCACATGCCAGCTATAGTTTTCTTGTGGTGCAACAATGTAAGAGAAAATGAAGCCAAAGATAGATGTGGCATTTAATGACAAAGTTGTTGAGATAACTTAGGGAATGCGGTGAGTTATTCTGGTATGCATGATACAAGCACCTACACATATTTATAGAATTGTTTATCCTTACAGCTGTTATACATGAAAATAACTTTAAAATATTTAGAAACCTAAAAGATCTAACAAATAACTAAACTGGAGTCATAGACAAGGATCTATAAATTAGGAAGCAACAGGCTGTTCTTAAAATTCCATTGATACACAAACTGGATGCAGGCAACTGGAAATACACATCAAGATGTGTAATTTATTAAAACAGCAACATTATAAATGGCCATAAACTTCTAAAAATTAAATAAAATGGTAATTTCAACCTGCTGTTTACAATGTAAGCACTGCAATCCTTGAAAGATCAGTACTTCTTAAAACACCACTGTTCTCATTTTCTTACCCTCTTAAACATGAAGTATTAATTTATTAGTTTAAGGAAGAATTAAAAGATGTGTTTACTTCATGAAGGTAAATGCTTTTTTTGAGTAAGCAGTTAGATTACATTGACATGGTATTTATCTGGAATTTTCACCATCAGCGCTGAAAATTTTCATTACTAGCAGGTAACAGGCTTTCCTTATCATGCAACTTTTGTGCCATTCTTCCCGAAAAGAGGATTTTGTTAGAAAACTGTATCTTCTGTGTCTAAAATAAGTATGGCCATCATATGTAGTTCAGTCATGTTCTGGTAGGTATGCTTGCTAGTCCCTCTAAAACTCTGGAAATTATTTAGACCAGTATTTTTATTCACAGGTGCTAACTTCAAGATGTTCCATCTCCAGTGATAATATAAATAAAAGCAGATTTTCAGAGGTATCAAGCTTTTGCTGCCTTAAAGAACAATTGTGATTGCTCAACATTCCTGAAAATTCAGTCATTTTTTGTTTAAATATCAAGAAAAATTATCATGCTAACATTAGGCATCAGGTATGAAAATACCACGTTTCGCCTTATCACATTTTTATTAATGACTACAAAGGGGGTGGGAAACCTTCATCAAGATTACTTCTTACTTTATTTGAAAGTATAAGAAAAATCTCATAGGAAGATTGTGAGGAATACATACGCTGCTCTACTGGCCCCGCGTCTGCTCTCATGGCATCCTTCTGTCTGGAGAGTAACTCCTTTTCTTCCTGGATCTGCTGCTGTTCAGCCTCTAACTCCTGCAATTTGTTACCTGTACACAGTAGTTCTTGCTCAAGATGGTCAATTACATCTATTTTTTCCTGGAGTTGTTTTTCCAGAAATGCTTTTTCATCTGCATAACCATCAATAAGGCCTGTAGAACATCAATTTTGGGGCAGATTTAATAGACAATAAAGAACAATTTGAATTTTTTTGCATAAAGTCACTACAGTATTCTCACATGAATGCACACACACGTTAGATACTCAGCACCTGACATCATCTACTGCTGTCCTTGCTATTCTTCCATGATGAACAAATTACAGGATGAACAATAGCAGAAGACCAAACATAGCTCTTAATTTTTTCTCAGTGCAAGACCTCTGGAGCAAAGAGGAAATCCAAAGCCAAGGAAAAATAAGTGTGCAATAAACAGAGGAGAAATAAGAAATTTCAAATAAATTCAGGTGCCAGGTGCCATTTTAGGTGCCTCAAGACATTTGTCTGACCTCAAACCACAGTTTCTGTAAGATCATGGGTCTCCTGTAGGTCAGCTATAATACAGATGTCTCCAACATCATTAGGCAGCAAAACTGGCCATAGGTGTCCATGTTTAGCACCTGAATCACTCCCAAAAGCCCTGTAACAGCTGTCATCTAAGCAGCAATTTACTTTCTTTACTATTAATGCATAATTTTTAAAGTAGCACAAAACAATTCATGATCTTTTTAACAGAGAATTTGGGACACTACCTTGAGAGTATGCCTCGTACGTTTTCAAAAATTGCTCGCAGTCAAGTAGTTTATCTAGGAATCTGAGGGGGAACTCTATTTCAGCTTTATGAATGATATCATGGCGGTAAGAAATGGCACCATCTTGGAATGATGCGGAAGTGAGCGCAAAGCTGAAGATTTAGGAAAAAACAGTGAATTTCCTTGAGGGCCGTACAAACTAAACTGAGATCCTGTAATGGTACGGGCTTCAGAAGATTCAAATCGGTCCTTTCAGAAACATCTGACCACAGAACACAAAAGACATTTTTACTAAGTGACAGAAGGTACTAAATTGGTATCCCAGACTTCCATAGTAAGATGTGTTCTGTCATGTCAGATACCGATGGTTCCTAAAGACAGACAGGACATCAGTCATACAATGTCTAAACTTTCTCAGTTGGACACACACCTATCTCACAGGTTTCTTCTTCCTAAATCCACAGAATCTAAGTAGTATTTTTTCAATATCAAACTGTTTTCAGTACGAAAGTACTTTATCAGTATAAATCTATAGTCTTGAGTCACTATTAAAATGGATTTTACCCCGGCTTGAGAACATAGGAAAACTAAAGATGTTTCCATTTGTTATCAATGTAGACAAAGTAAAACCTCAGTGAGTGCTTAGTTCCCTATCGGAGAAAATTAAGTAACAGTGGTCCTTGCATATACAGCCTGAGAAACAGAGGTCTGGTCCTCATGCATATCAATCAGGCGCTGCTGGCCAATCTTTTTTTCCAGACTTGGATTCACAGAGAACACAGCCACATAGACAGACTGGCTTTTGAAACAAAAAATACTGAACTATAAACATCATTAACAGCATTTCAAAAGTTTGAGACAATACAAATTCTAGTAGTTATTCTAGTAGTTATGCCCACTGTATCAGATGCTGCTCATAATGAGTACTTAACAGACTGGAAGCTGAGAGGGCACGCCCCGGTTAAATGGAGCGCACATCCCCACCAAAAACGTATGAACAATGAAGAAGTCGTCGGCTAAGATCACGTGTTGTGGTGTTTACTCCTGCCTTATTTTTTCTTTTCTTTTTTTAAGACATGTAATGAAAGTTGTCAGAATTCAGTACACAGATTGGCATTAGCTTTTCTATCACGAGATAAGTCATATATCTGACACTACTAAAACACCAGAGGTTCAAAAATGTCGCAGCCACAGCAGTTTTTGTGATAAGAAAGAAATGATCAAAAATGACACATTTTATCTCAAGAGAAGACACGAGTACCATCAGATGTATAATGAACTAAGACATTGCTCTGCATACCTATCTAAGGAATTTGGTAAGAGAATGTAGTTTGACGTTGTCAGAGTATGCTCACAACTCAGTTCAATGAGCAGAAGAAATTAAGTAAAAGGAGTTCTACAGCATTTTTGTTTTGTTACATGAACTCTAAAAAAAAGTGCCTGTCATTCAGAAGTGCATTAATTTCAGAAGTTCACAGAAAAAGAGGACGAAAAAAAGAGTCAATTAATTCAGGAGTCAGAAAGCATTAAAGCAATGAGGGACAAATTAGCTGAATTCCTGCAAAAGACTGAAGTGAATTAAACCTCTACATGTGACTGTTGTCGTTTAGCCCCAGCCAGCAACTCAGCACCACGCAGCCGCTCACTCACTCCCCACCCCCCACTGGGATGGGGGACAGAATTGGAAAATAAAGTAAAGCTCGTGGGTTGAGATAAGAACAGTTTAATAGAACAGAAAGGAAGAAACGAACAATGACACTAATAACAACAATAAAGTGACAATAATAATAAAAGGATTGGAATACGCAAGACCACTGATGCACAATGCAATTGCTCACCACTCGCTGACTGATGGCCAGTTAGTTCCCGAGCAGCGCTCCGCCCCCTGCCCACCTCCCAGTTTATATACTGGGCATGACGTCCCATGGTATGGAATACCCCGTTGGCCAGTGTGGGTCAGTTGTCCTGGCTGTGTCCCCTCCCACCTTTCCGGTGCCCCTCCAGCCTCCTTGCTGGCTGGGCATGAGAAGCTGAAATTCCTTGACTTGATCTAAACATGACTTAGCAACTACTGAAACCACCAGGGTGTTATCGACATTCTTCTCATACTAAACCCAAAACACAGCGCTGTACCAGCTACTAGGAAGACAATTAACTCTATCCCTGCCAAAACCAGGACAGTGACATAAATCTGCACCTAACTTAAAGGTCAGCTGTGCCATATATCTGTCAAGGGCTAGAAGTAACATTAAATTCTGTCTCTGATATTCCAGAACTGTTCATGAACCAAATCAACACAGCCAGTCTGTCAAATCTTATAAACTAACATTGCTATTGCTCTGATTAAAATGAAATTCTAGTTTTTGAAGATTGTGTCTACTTTATATGCTTTCAAGTTTTTTCTTCCCAAATAAAACATTATCAGGTAACCAGAGAGTGCAAATCATAGCTTCATAGCTCTCACTAGATTTTGGTGTTTAATATACTTTCTTTTCTAGCAAAAAATACATACTTGACTTATCTGTTGTATCTCCATTTTACAGGTAAATTTTGCCTTCATTTACATATGGGCAATCCCATCACCTACAAACTGGCATCTAGTAAGAGTCTGCAGTTTCTTTGCTGCTATTAGTTTGTTTGCACAAGCAAATTTTATAACAGAAGTGCATCACTCAAGAGAAGAACCTAGTAAATTTTAGATTTTTTGCTTGTCTGGTGGTAATGGGATAAAAATAATAATAAAAATATGAAAATAAAAAATGGATTTTAAACAGGTGTCATCCTGTGGGATGTCATCTTCAAATAAAATTATGCATGCACTCTTTGCAACAGTCCTGCACAAACGGAAATTAATTTATTGTAAATGAAAAAACAAGCTCGTGGTTCTTAGGTAGAGAACCTAAGCCAAAAGATACAGATCCAGAAGGCAAAGCAACAGAGGTAAGTTCATAATAAAACCCCCTTTTTTTTAATAAACACAATTAGTCTCTAGTACTATTTTTTTTAAATGCTACTTGTAGGATTAAACCTGTGTAGACAGCTTGGACATTACGACTGATTCCTACCTTTAAATAAAACTTAACACTAACCTCTCTGCTTTCTCCTGATGTATTAGTCTACTTTAATTATTGAAGATTTGTGAAAAAAAAACTCTATCAAGACAAAAACATTATCTTCCAAGGAGAGCCGTAACAGACATAAAACCTGCCTACATTCTGAAATTCATCAATACTAAACAGTTTTGTAACTCCATCTGTGCAAGAATATAAATTAATCTATATTTTGGTGAAAGATTTCATCTTTTTTGCATGTTAAGATGTGTTGCATACAAGATTTCTTTCACTCTTAATTTAATATTAAAAAGAAGTAATAATGCCTCTTTCAGATTTGAATCTATTCCCTCTGAAATCACAGAATGGTTTGGGTTGGAAGGGACCTTGAAGATCATCTAGTTCCAACCCTGCTGCCATGGGCAGGGACACCTCCTGCTAGACCAGGCTGCTCAAAGCCCCATCCAACCTGGCTGTCAACACTTCCAGGGACGGGGCATCCACAGCCTCTATGGGCAACCTCTTCCAGTGCCTCACCACCCTCACAGTGAAGTTCTTCCTTTCATCTAATCTAAATCTAGCCTCTTTCAGTTTAAAGCCATTACCCCTTGTCCTATCACTACATGCCCTTGTAAAAAGTCCCTCTCTGGCTTTCTTGTAGGCACCCTTTAGGTGCTGGAAGGCTGCTGTAAGGTCTCCCTGGAGCCTTCTCTTCTCCAGGCTGAACAACGCCAACTCTCAACCTGACTCCATAGAAGAGGCGCTCCATCCCTCTGACCATCTTTGCGGCCCTCCTCTGGACTCGCTCCAACAGGTCCATGTCCTTCTCATGTTGGGCCCCCAGAGCTGGACGCAGTACTCCAGGTGAGGTCTCATGAAAGTCAAGCAGAGGAGGAGAATCACCTCCCTCAACCTGCTGGTCACACTTCTTTCGATGCAGCCCAGGATATGGCTGGCTTTTTAGGCTGCAAATGGGTATTGCTGGGTCATGATGAGCTTCTCAACCACCACTCAATTTTCCTCCTTTCTAGTTTTGCTAAAGCTATTGAAATGCTGCAGCCAGTACTGGTGCTGATCACACATAATGTTTATGCTGTGTGAACTGGCAGGCTACCAACTGTCCCTCGCACCCCATTTTAGACACATAGCTTAGAAACCTGCACTTCATTTCAGGTTATGTGTGTCCCAGCTATTAACAGTGTCTGAACTCACGGATTATCTGTCTATGTAAAAAGAAGAGGAGGCTGACAGGGTAGCATTCTGCAGGAATAACATTTGGCTACGAAACTTTATGCTCCCACTTTGAAACAGAGAAGCCTACTGAGCTTCAGAACTAAAATATCTTTCTGCTTACTACTACACAGATCCTTCCTATAGGGTAGGTGTTTGTTTCATCTTTTCCAGATGCTAATTACAAACAGATAATGGTAGAGATGCTGGGTGGAAACAAAATATTGAACTATTGAAACAATAAAGCTACTTCTAAAGAACAAATTAAGTGCCTGTCAGATTTGAACATATTTTGCTCATGTCAGAAAAGATTATTAGATTTCCCCTGTTGTAACACCCTACAATTTTTAATTGCTTCCTTAATACAGTTGCAAATACACTTAAAAAGATCACTTCAAACCAAGTGCAAATTGAAACATATCACCACCATATGATCAAATTAAGAGAGAAGGTTCTACGTTTCTACCCATGTTTGTGTGGAACTAAGTCAAGGTCAAGAGGCAGCAAGCACAAACTGAAATATGGGAAACTGCATTTCAACATAAGAAAAAAATTTTTTTTTTGTTTCCCCTCTTTGACGGTGGTCAAACACTGGAACAGGCTACCCAGAGGGACTGCGGACATTCAAAACTTGACTGGACACAGTCCTGGGCAACCTGCTCTCCCCGACCTTGCTTTGAGCACGGGGTTTGAATAGGTATCTCCAGAGGTGCATTCCAACCTCAACTATTTATGATTTGAAGTTGTTAATATTTGTCTGGACAAACAGACATGTTATGATGGAATAAATTAATTTTGAGGATAACAACACATATCCAACCTATTGTTTTTAGTAAGTCAGACAACAATAAGCGAGACAAAGCTGGGAAACAGAATCACAGAGTGGTTGATGCTGGAAGGGATCTCCAGAGGTCATCTTGTTTGTAACTATCCAGAAGGCTGGTAACATTCTAAAATTTGCAAAGAAACTGATCTAATTTACAATTTCTTTACCCAATTAAGAGGTAAAAGTGCAAAGTTCAACAATTCATCAAACAAGCCACTCACCTTCAGCTTTACTAAGCTCCAAAGCCAACTGCTCTCTGGCTTTGGTTTCTTCGTTAAGACGTTCTTGTAGTTCCTCCTGATACTTGATAAATTCTGTGGCCTCTTGTTGCTTTTTGAAGGACTCTCGCATAAGTTCTGTCTGAGTAATTTTAGCATGTTCAAGCTACCACAGGAAGAAATTACAGAAGTTAGATAAACCAAAGGTTTTCTGATAAATAAGTATGCTATCATCCCTATTTAATTAACAGTTGCTTTACAGTGTGACAAGAAGTCTCACGTAACTTCACTGGTCACTGACATTCAATAAGATCTTTACTGAACACACATTCGCGGACTACAACAGGAAGATCGACTCAGTGCAAAAGTCTAAGCAAACAGGCTTTGTCAGGATAGTGCTCAATAAGCCACCTGGCTAAATTCATGTCTTTGTTCCAGTAATTCCTGGTTTATGAGTTTACACTAGATTCACCTTTATTTACATATGAGTTTTGTACTAAATACAAGTAAGCCACCATCTACCATATACTCAGAATGGCTAAAAACATTGCATAAGATTGGCAGAAGTTTTGATATAAATTGACACAAGTGGTGCTTCTTCTCCTTAAGATGAAGATAAATGAGAATCCCAGGAAAATGTGAATTTTGAATATACTGCACTTTTCAACCAACCAGGCAGTAAAGCAATGCCTCTTCCAACTGTGTCTACCTGACAGAATAACAAAGAATTTTTTTTATTCTTCTCTGCTTGTCAGACAGGTTAATATTTAATGTGTACTACCACAGATGTAGCGCAATCTCACTACGTCACTATCCTAAACTACCGGAAAACCAGGACTGAAATGCATAAAATTGTATATTTACTGCCCAGTGTAGACATACCCAAAGTGATAATTTCAAAAAGAATTAAAATTAGAATTACAAAAGCAAAATAGTAAAGAAGGAACGTTAGTGTTAGAAGTTCTGATTACACAGAATGTTCATCTAAGGTAACAGCAAACGAGTCAGTTATCAAGAAGAACCTCTGCTTCTCAACTGTTAACATTTACAAGCTACATGCACCTCTTTGAGGGACACAAATACAAATTTTCAGAGCTGAACCAGGCATGAGTTCTTTGTGTGGCTGTAGTCAAAATAAGACAACTTATTTTGAATAAGAACAATGTCAGAAAATGATATAACACATATTTCCTGCTCCTCTGCCTTTTTTTTTCTTTTCCTTTTTAATATTATGGATATTGGCAGATATTTGTAAGATAGTAACATCTGTGCCTTTGCTACAGTTTCTATAAACATATTCTTTCTCTTAATTTCTTGAAAAATAAAAGCTCTCTCACCATCTCCAGCTAAGTTCATGAGTATGATTAGCTTGCTTTAAAAATCTCAGAAGACTGGGTTAGGAACATTTCACAGAACATTGCAAACAAAATTATCCACTTATAAATAAAATTGCACTTTGAAAAGAATGTCTGAATAATCAATGCATTCTGTTTTATGATAAACTGAATTTAAACGCTTGATTTCTTTTTACAGCATTCCTTTTCAGACGGACATCAGTAACGTGCACTATTTATTCTGACAGGAGTTCAAGAAAGGTAAAAATACTGCAGCTGAATATCTGCACTAGTTTGAGATATTTTAAAAATCACAGAGTATTCCTACTTTATTCTTACATTTTGAAGTGCTTAATGAAAGAGCCATCTCAGATAAAAGGGAAACATATGACAGGTTTACTGTACATAGACAACCATAAAAATGGCTTACTCAAATGCATCGAACACTCCAACTAAAACTCAGAATAAAAATTATTCTCCAGCTCTTTCCAGTAATAACAACTCAAGGTATTATTAAAAATAGAGCAAAACCAAAAAACAGCACAAACATGAACATGACTTTTCAAGAATAAATGTTTCTTCATAGGATCACTGGAAGCCATTAGCAAGCTTCTGCTACTTAATGTTACTAGTCAGTGTGTGAAAGCTATAAAGGAACAACTTCAACCAACTGCAGCCCCCCTGCCCCAACATAAATTCTTCACACTGAGAAAAATGTAATGTAGTAAGTAACACAGAAGTGCTTTAAAAAGATTATCTCCAATCTCTGTAATTCAATATATTTCTGTGTCTGCTAAATTTCTTTTGTTAGAAATTAACAGAAAGAATTGTATAATTAAAGCTTTTTCAGTGCCCATTAAAAACTGTCTGGGAAAAAGCCTGTCAGCAGTACATAATAACTTTAGCAATACACACAAGTTTATATTGTTATTCACTGCATTCTCTTCTATTTAAGCTGGTTTAAAATACACTTTCTTTGAAAAACTTCTATACTTACTGAATAGGGAGGTGTAGGCAAGGAGATTTTAGAAATAACTTTTAAAATGTGCCCTTTTTTTTTGTGGCTGAAGCGAAAAATTGAAGTATTTACAACTACAGAATTACTCTCATCCAAGTGTTTAGTAAAAGGAAAAGGATATGGTAAAGGCACACGAGATTCAACCTCGTATGTATCTTCTTCTTGCCCTTCAGTCCACAAAGCACTAAACAGATTAGATGTCCAGTAGGTGCGGTAAGAATCCATTCCAAAAAATATCACTGCTATCTTCTCAGTCGTCACACGGGTATTTTGCACTAGCTAGGCTGGTTTTAGAGATTTCTAACAGGAACTTGTAACAGAACACATACATTTAACAGTCTGAAGACACATATCAGTACTGTCGGTGACAAACCTACTCAGAATCAGCAGGAAGCCTCAGGTCACTTTCTCAAGCAGAGTAATTCAGGAGTGGGTTAAACTGAAATAGAGAGACGAGCAAGAAAACTTCGCATGGTCACTCCTAAAAATCCTTCTTAGAGAAGTTTCACATGAAAAAGCAACAGAAATCTTCCAATAGCAGCTGGCAGGTAATTTCCGAGGCAAGGAAGCATAATTTTGTTTTAGCTGCACAGGTACGCTGCAGCAGACAAGCAAGCTAGCAGCACAGAAACTAAACATGATTTTCCATCTCCACTAAGGCAAATGAAAGAGAAATACAAATATGTCATTATTTGCCTTCATTCTTGTTCTTGGAGGTAATTCAACAGGAAGAACTTTCTCAAACTCTGCTAGTTTAAAGGCTTCCTGTTAGTATCTCCCAACCGAAAGAGTTCAGGGGAGTGGCCTGATTTATTTGCCTATACATAACACCAGCAGGTGGAAGTTGAATTAATACACCCACTACAGGCCTTGCCCGCAAGGATTCAAACTACACTTCAGGTCTGAAAGTGTGTGTTCAGACAGGTCTCAAATAGTCACTTTGAAGATTTTGCCAGGTTTCTCTCACTCAAAAGAGTTCACTTGAAGAGATGGGTACACGTCTGTATGCACAACACAACTGATTAAGAGGAAAGGTTAAAATCTTTTCTGCCTGTAATAAGTTTTAAATTACAAAGTATTGCAGAGTAGAAAAAATAAAGTATTCAGTTTCTGAATATTTAAAAATGATTGTCAAGTCACCTACAAACCCTTGGTACATATACAATCCAGTAAGCACACAACAGACACTGCAAAGCAGACCAGCTTGAACGCTTTCTAAGTAACTCTACAGAACAGCCAGAAAAGATGTCGATATTTATACTTAATACTGTGGGAAAATGTGTAAACAGATTTACATTTTATTAGCTTAAAAAAAACCCAACAAACCCACATATGCTCATCAGGGATAAATCCATATTTGTATAATCCATATTAATGAAAAAAATGCATGTGTATGTGTTTGAGCCAAAACATAACACTCTTGCTGGTATTGACAAGGTCTCAGCTACGAAACTATGAAGGGAAAATAAACTTCCTTGATCAATTGACAATAAATAAAAATAAGCTGCTCAGAATACGCCGAGTACTTTCACTGATATCACAAAAAGTAGATACTTACTGCAAAATTATCAATCACAAAAGTAAAATAATTTAGGGCAACGTATAAAACTACTGCATTTAAAGATCAGCAGCGAAATGTTCAGAAAAAAACGGCACCAGTGGAACAACTGACAACACTTTTATAATCACAGCATGAATTCTTAATTACTGTAAACCTTTGAAGTTGTTTTTCTTTTCTGTATCACCTGCTCTTTAAATGCAAGATCTCCTACAAATGCGGAACTTTTTTTTTTTTTTTAAACGAACTCCATATATTGGAGTACCTGTATTCTTTTTTGTTATCACATAATGTTAGGCCTTAAGCTGAAAAAAGACCTCAAAAAGCCAAACATCTCTTTTTAATAGAACTCATGCTCAAACAGAAGAGAACTGTTGCAGAATGAGTTTGCAAATAAAGGCAATGCAGAAACTGATTTACAAGATCCACCAGACTACTTGCTTTAGTAAGCCAAAGAGGGGGTTGCTGAATTTGTACGTAAATTACTTTTAACTTTAGTAAATCACAAATTAGTCTTTTATCCTTTTCTTTTTTAAAAAAAGAAGACAAGAGTATCAACTTCATGTTCAAAGTATTTTTCAAAATCAACAAATACTTAAATGCTTAAAGCCTTTAAACTATTAGACGGCTATTTTTCATATTACATTTATCATGACAGATTTTTTTTTTCCTCCTTCATTTCCAGTAGTTATGATTTACACATTTTACACCTAGAGACAAGAAAGCAATGACTTTTAAAGTAATATCATTACTAGGTTAACTAATAGATGTGTCTGTAGCATAAAACACTGTATTCTTTGAATTCTAGTCTCAAATAGATTAAAGAGCTGACTCTAAAGACTGAGTTCTTCAAGTGAGCTTAAAACGTTACAGTGAGATACAGTATTTACTTTGATACCTTCAAATTGAGATGTACATAATCTAAAAGTAAAGCACATGATATAAGCAGTGTGCTTTTAACTGACTGAGCAAGGTATATAGCTCCTATTTAAATTATCAGGGAAGTACTCCAGAGAGTAACTAACATCCCACCATGCAAAGCACCCTGACAGCAAAGAGAAAGGAGTACCCGTACACTGCCTCTTTTTTGGAGGCTATTCATGCATCACATACCTCACATAAACATTGGAGAGCTGGAGTGCAGACGCCTTTTCTGATAGCAAGGTGGATATGTGCTTAACTGGCCACATTTAAATCATAGTTGGAAGAGACAGTAGGAGAGCTCCACCTTTTTGGCTAGTCAATTGACTGAAATGTAAAGAGAAGTGGGTGCAGTTCCCCTTAATCCTCCCTCTTCACAAGGGCCAGCTCAACGTGCCCTGACACCTCCTGTCTCATCTCTGGATTGTAGTAGAATGCAGATGACCCGTATGAGCAATGAAAGAGCGCCCTAGATTGAGAAACTTTCCCAAATTCAGGCTTCCTCTGCAGTCCAAAGAAGATTTTTAACACAAACATACATCCATCAGTAATGTCATGCTGGAGCAGACTTTTTTGGGCGTAGGCACCTGAAGTATTGTTTCAGCTTTCAAAGTAAGCCTACAGGTTTTAGGCTTATAAAAACACCTCCATAAGAAAAATAAAGGAAACAAATAATCAAAACACGAAGTTCAAAATGCTTCAATATTAGATCATCCTACCTGATTTGAAGTTTCATTGATAGCTTCCAGAAGCTTTTCAACAGCTGCTTGTAGTCGAGAACTAATATTCAGAAAGAGTTCTTCATTTTCAGGATCTATTTCCACTCCACTTTCTGCAAGATGTTGGCTCAGTAGTCCTTCATCTGTTGCTCCTGACCACCTGTTAGTATCATCATCTCCCATACTACTACCATGATATGAGGAACAGGTCTCTGGAAAAACAATAGTTACCTTTTCACACAGACTCTTAGCACTTCAAAACACAAAAACCTGTACATCTGAGTTGCAATTAGAAAGACAAGTCATAAAATGATTAAAATACTTGCATTGGTCACAAAGACCAATTTTAGATGTCCTTTCAGTATGCTTTTGGGCTCTGAGGCTCATCTTCAAACTTTTGTTACTATCAGTAACCCTTACTACTTTGAGTAACTTGCAATGACAACTTGCAAGATTGTCTTTAAAATACAACCAGGTAAATAAAACAAACAAAAAACCCCCAAACAGACTGTCAGTCCCTGTTTCACCAATGCCCAGCTATGTTAGTGTGCGTTAACACAAAACTGTCCAGGTTAGCGTTTCAAAAGTACAGACTCAGTAAAGGAACAACACGCATGTAATTCAGAGAACTGCTCAGGACAAACAGACTAGAATACAGAACATCAAAATTCAGCATTATTATTAGGGAACTGAAAGCTGATTAAAATGGGTAGCTGAACAAATCAAGCACAGTGCGGGGGTCTGTAACTGTCCCTATTGACGGGCCACCCAGCACCTGCCTACTTCTCAACCTTCCAGAGGTCTGATTCAGTTTAAGGACATCAGCCATTCTGTCTGAAAAGCAGAAGATGCAAAGTTTGCCTATGGTATTAAATTGATAGCAATTCATCTAGAAAACAGTAAACTTGCTGTATTTAGAATTCAGGGCTGTATTTAAGCAAGACAAGTGAAAGCAAACTCCCAAGATGTTTTAAAATCACACTTTCCGTATGAAATAACAATACAGTAGAACATCATGATGGTAGATAACTATTTGTGATACCGTGTTTGAAAAATGAAGAAGTGTTACGCCATTAGGCTGTTAGATTTGAAATGTCAGAAACAAATGCAATTGTGGAAAGTTTTTTTTAAATGACAGTTTATTTTAATGAAGTATATTTCTGAAATATACTTAAAGTAAATCAAATGTTTTGGTATGGTGGTTGGTTTTTTTCCTAAACAATTAGATGTTGTTTTTTCCTAAGGCTTTCTCAAAAATACACCTTATTTTTGGGCAACAGCAGTTCAGCTAGATGACTCAAGAAGAGTCAATGTCTGTTTGCAATATGGTTGCAATACTGGGTAATCTTTGAATTTAAGTTCCTGGTTACTCCAGGGATTGTGACTGCTGAAATGGAACAGTTTGTTTAGTTACATAAATTGACATGAAATTATAATAGGTCAATTTTACAAATTGCTTTTAAAAATGTAGTTAGTACTCTTGCTGGATACAATTTCCTTATACTTGTTCCTGCATCTTAAATCAGGCATGCAAACAACACTGGAAATACAGGTCCTCTTGTTGATGTTTGAACCCAGCAAGAAAGTCAGATTCTAGCTTTCCGGTTTGTTTTTAGTCTGTTTCTTTTTAACAAGTTGCGACATGATTAACCACCTGGTTTACTTACTATACTTTTATACCTCCAAACATTCTGATAATTATATCTACGCATTTATTTCATTATGGATGCAGCTGTATATATGACCCATACACACAAACTAATCTACAGCGATTTTCATTTAGAAAGGCTTTGTTTACTTTTATCTTATAATTGCTAAGATTTTTTTAAATGCAGATGTATTTAGTAATTTTTTTCTCCTAGTTATGTCATTACTGTTTCATATCTCCTTTCAGGTATGTGGGATATAATGTTACAAACTCTTTTCACACTCCAAAGAGGAAAAACAGAAGCACGCTATATGCATGAATGGAACGACTATCCAGATGAATAGAATATACATTCCCATGGCACCTTTCATCTACATGGGATTTCAAAGCACTTTTGAGTACTGCACTTTGGAACTTCAGTCACAAGCTACTGTAGTGGAGTCACCCTAGCAGTGGCTGGCAGTCATTTTCTGCCAGCACACTAAGTATTTGCAATGGGTTTGTACAACATAGGAGCTTTCCCATAGCATCCTAATATTCCACCCCCCTGCAGTGTAAGGAAGGCTGCAAAATTTCATGTTTTATATTCAACAGCATTCTGATTTCTCACCACCCAAATTTGGGTTGGCTCTGGGTGTCTCAAAATATCAATAGTGAGGCAGAAGCTTTAATATCCTCAGAGTAGAAAGGACCTTCATTTAAGACGGACATCAGCAGCATAAGCATTTCCAAATGCTGTGCCAAGGTACTGGTTAAAGACTGAGCTGAAGGAAGACGTACTCCCTAGTTAGCCACCAACACACTTACTGCACCTCCTGATGCTCTTTGGAGGCCACCCATCTTAGGTACTGACCAGGTAAGTCCCTGCTTAGCTACAGAGATCCCACAAAATAAAAGCCCACAGTACAGTAGCACAGCTATAAATAACATTAGTTACTGCACAATCGAATTCTTTCTTGATGGAGTACAAATTATCTATGTAACGTTCCTGTTTTCCTTCTCAGGCTTTAACCCATAATTCATGTCCTATAACCCTTATATTTTAGTAAACTATTTGCTTGACAGGTACGGCTGAATTGTGCAATGATGAGTGTATTTCAAGTACAAAAATAAACATTACACAAAATAACTGCAGAAATGTGCAGTCAGTTGCAAAATCATCTGAACTTCTGGCTGTCTGGAAACTTTTAGGGAAACTGCTCAGAATGTAATCTTTTAAAAAAGCCAGGTCCAGAATATGTCTCTTACATTAACAATATCACTAATATTATTACTTCTTCTTGCCAGTGACCAGAACAGTACAATCTGGCCTCCAAGAACAAGATTTTAAACTCCTGTTTTGCTTATGTTAGTTCTTTTGTAATTTGCTTCCACTTCTTCTGGATAAATACAAAATAAAACAATGTTAAAATATAATTTTGCTATACGAAAAATCTCAAGACGCCCATATTATCGTTTCTACAAAGTGGCACTTAAATACAGGAGTTCATGTTAAATGTTTTTCTAACTGCAAAGTGAAAATCTCTGTATCTTTTTCCCCTCAAAATGGTCTTAGTACACAGCATCTTAGTACAGCATCTTTCCAGAAGATTTTCAGTGGTGGAGGCAAGAAAGAGAAAATGTTGTCAAGTCTTATTAACCACCCCTGGCAGCTAATCCTTATAATGCTGTTCCATCTCCCACCCCAACAGAAGTAAAATAAAATTCACTGTCCCCCAATTTTTTCTTTCATTCAACACAGAGTGTAACTGGCCCAAAATTCCCCTTGTGTAAACTCTCTCTTTGTAACAAAAAACGAACAAAAAAAACCCAACAAAAAAACCTAAACAAAAACCAAACCAGCAAAGGTTCCTATTGTTTTCTTGCCACGAAGCTTGCAGTTCAGCACGTCAGATGTCATGGCCCACTAAATCTTAAGAAAAGTGCTTAATTATACAGTGCTTACTCAGAAGTTTCAGATACAGAGGTTGTTTATGAGCTGCCAACTGACACTGACGAAGCAATACATATTTTGCATCATGTACAGCTAGTATCTCAGTTCACTCCTGGGATTCCACTGTGGAATTAAGGTTAGAGGTTACAAGTTGAAAACAAAAAAATCGGTTTTATGGCAGTTCAGTGTATAAAGCTATTTACTACCTTGTTCCTGGTACGCTGTTTGGAAACGAGCTCAGAAAGTATGTAAGAAGGTTTAATGTTCAAGGAATGCCATAAGCGCACAGGCTTCTCCAGAGCAACCTGCATTACTGCAGTCCCTCTACCCAAGGTACAACATCTGAGGGAGGAGAACAGCAAAGCCTGCTAGCTCTGCCACAGGGATTCCTGGCCCAAATCTCCAGATGTAATTAACTCACCAGATTACTTTGCACAAATTCTGTTCACTTCCAATGATACCTTTTCTGACTGAAATGTGAACTTTAATCACTCTGCTGGAAATAAAACCCCATGTTAGCCAATAACATAGGCAAGGTCCCAGATAAGCCTCCACATGCTCTATAAATCAGGTTATGGTTATGTCACGTTAATGATTCAGCTTTTTAAAATGCTGAAACTCAGCAAAAACAGTGAGCTGAGTTTTGCTTGTCAATAAATATGGATTACGTTCAGAAGGTCAGAGAGAATTTGCTTTATTAAACATTATTTTTTCTATTTTATTATTAGTTTTTTATTGGCACAAATTTATTCCTATAAATTTTCTACATAATTAGAAAGAAAGATCTGTTTGGCTAGGTATTAGAAAATACAGTAACATGCACAGGTTAAAATATAAAAGTAGTGTCTATCTATTTCTTACTTCCAGAAAGCAATGGGGAAAAAATTTTTAGAACTTATGTCCTCTCAGGCGATTCAGTGGAAGTATAGGAAATGAACAACAACAGTCCTGTTGCTGAAAACAGTAACAGAATTTGTCATCTAATTCCATTTGAAGAAGGATCAAATACTTCAGCTTGTACTTGAAACTGTACAAGCACTACTATGGCTGTCTGACCCCAGTGGCGGAACTATGTACCCAGCAAGGATGCTTTGTATCATTTGGAAAGGAAAAAAAAGAACTGTGAATACAACCTCAGGGATACATTACAAAGTATGCATTCACCCATTATAGCCACTGTAAGCTTGGGTCTTCTTTATTCCTCACTCTTTTCTTTGGTTTCTCCTCCTTTCATAATTATTTCTGAATGTAAGGAAACATGCAAAAAAGAGTAACGGAATAAACAACTGGTATGTGAACAGCTCTATACCAAGGGGGGCATTACAGTAACAGACAAATTGCTTTATTACAGAAGAGTGAATCCTTACATGCCTCTTCAAAATACACTAATAGCAAACATGAGTTACAACAGTCAACCTTCACTGCTAGTGGAATGGAATACGGTTCTCTTCTATTTAAGTGAGTATACTTTCACCAGAAGACTTCACAAGAAATTAACAGTAAGTTCCAATTACAGGGCACGTTGTGCTTTTAGACAGCAGTCTTATGAAAGCTAGGCCTAAGTCTGTATTATACCTACCTAAAATATCAAATAAAGCTACTCTTTAACTATGTTTTTCTACATGTACGTAATGCAAGTAATCCATCTTAAGAATTGTTAATGAAATGGCAATAATTAGTGACAAATACAAGCATACACGTTGCTGTGCAGGAGCAGGCAAGAAGCAAACGCATGTACTGTGCATTGTACATGTCCGTGCAAAGCAAGCACATATGAGAGTAGTGAAGAGCAACAATCACGTATCAGCGCTTTGTACATACAGTTACGTATTTTTTGGCTGAGAAAAGGGAGCAATATTCTCAGCAAATGAAAATGAGGGAGAAAAGCAACAGTACGTGTTCTGAGAATGGGCATGAGACAACTATGAACTAGGTTCAGCAAATGCCCTAGGTAATACCACAATACATGTAACTGACAGCCTGTGATCACTACCTGTTATCATAATCAGAACACATTTTTATTCCTTTGGGCAATGTATGTTGTGAAAATCCCAATGCTTTTTACACACCTTAGACTATACAATGAGAACACAAAGAATACAAAGAATATTTATAAACTGTTGGGTTTAATAAATAGCACTTATTTAAGATGCAGTTTACATAAAATTTAAGACTACCTCAGGATACAAAAGGAGGTGGTGGTAAACTTTGAGCCTGCTGATTGCTCCTTTTACCATCTGACTAGGAGACTGTGTAGAAAATACTCACTAGTCGTTGATGATACTTGCTCTGAACTGCTTTAACGTAAGCAAACTCTATTCATTTCCCACCCCCAAAGTAAAGTGCAAGAATACTCCATTTTGAAAGGAGTGATTCCTTCAATTATAGTAGCAGATGTTCTCAATCTTCAAGGTCTCCTGGACAAGTTATCAAAAATTAAGGCCAGAAGCTCAGTTATCCAATCTAAAATTTGGGGGAAAATGCAAAGTCTCAAAAGTCTGAGTTTGCAGTACTAGACAGGCATAAAGAGCTTTTATTTGAAAAATTCAAGGATCTTTACACTGCAGCTGTACACATTTCACCGCTGATAACCTTTTGAGCAATCAGCTGAGAGCTGTCACTGTGCTACAAGTAATACAACCTTTCTTAACTTGCCCCAGGGCTTAGTGTGACCTATATTTAAAGCCAAAGGGAATCAGTAGTATTTAATAATCTACGTTTTGAATGAAAGAGGTAAAGTTCATCTTCATTTACCATTTGTATTATTACTCTGTGGTAGATTCTTTCTTAATAATGAAATGTAGTATTTGACTTCCAGTTCTTTTTCTCATTCACAGTAGTTAAAATTCCAGCCAAAACCAGATGTATAATGTTCTGAACTTATCTGTTGCACATTGTCTCCCCGTGAGACCCAGGATGAATGTACACATCCTTATGTTGGCTTCTGTACCATGGGTACCTAAATGGCATACAATAGAGTGCCTATTCTTGCCCAAAAGAGAAACGGATGGACACTATCCTAGTACATTCACAGGAAATTAAACAGAGCCTGGGAGAGTTCTTTATACGCTGGTAAGCAATTAACTACAACGTTAAAATGCTCCTCCAGGTTTGCGTCAACTAGCACTCCTCCAAACAGCTGATAGGCAAGGTCTGGCAGTTAGAAAGTTCCTGGAACTGCTTCCAAAAGACTGTTTGCATGCAACCATCCTCTTCAGCAGGCTAAGGAAGTCCACAAGCATATCTAGCTATCTATCTATGTATCTCTACAGGCTAACCCATGCCAGCTGGCCAGAGTGACCAGCAATGCCCCTACGTACATTCAGTGCACTGATAGAGATATGCCTTTGACACCAGTTCCCATTCCCCATATGTACACAGGAAGGTGTAAAATTGGTGCAAGATGCCATAGAGCTATATTTCATTCTCTTTCTCTTTGCCTCCCTCAAGAGGAGTATTTCTCGATCACTTTCCCATTCTGTTGCAGGCTTTACAACAGGACCCTAGATATGAGTCACAACTGGTTTGGGGCATGACCCAGACAACTCCTGAAGCTTTGTCTCTTAAGCACAGATGTCATATGCATTCAAATGACAAATAGGTTTTTTTGTAAAAAAAAGTTTATTTTTAATTATGAATTTCAAAACTAAGGTTATTTAAACATAACAGAAGTATGCAAATGCTACTTGTTATGAAAGAGGAAACCATACAAGCAGTACCTTTTTCATATCCCACATGGATACAGGGTTTTACCGACTCCTCTGTCTCTGTGTCCCATCCAGCTGGTTTGGAAGGCTGGACTTTCCCAGACCGATCCAGTAATCCAAGAACATGGCGACCAATTGTCTCCTCCACGGCCACAGTTGTCTTCACAACTTCTAAAAGAATCTTCATGAGTTTCTCATTAGCCTTCTGAAAAACATGCCTGCAGGACGGAAACTAATCAGTCCTTTGATTTTACAGTTGAAACAGTAAAATTAAGATTTCTTTAAGGCTAAAACCCGTATCATAGACACAAATATTAAAAGCACATTTGTGTTAAAAGTCAGTTCTTTTTACAAAATATATAAGAAGTCAAACTATTTATTGGTATTTGTACTTTTATCTTGGTATTTTATCTAGTTATTCTTCTAAAACAGAGGTCTATGTTTGCCTGGCATTCACTATAAAGTTCCTCTTTTCTCCAAGTGACAATTAAGAAGACTGTTTGTCTACACAGATCAAAAAAGCTACAGAACAGTCAAAAGGTATTATCAAATATTCATATAAGCTTATTTCACATATGTGCTTTTGTATACCCATTGTATGTACATGTGTATAAATGACATATATGATTCTATATGTGTGTAATATTAAAGATATAGAAAAATAGGTTAAGATTTGTCTAATTCTCCATGCCATTACATCGTTACACTTTGTAAAAAATCAGACATTATTTAATCTAAAGTGTCTAAATTAGAAATATGGGTATCTAGAATAATCAATGCCATTATCATAATTCAGAATAAAGCTTATAAATATAATTTATCAACAAAAACATGATTTGCAACATTTTTTTAAAAATGTTTTCTTAACAGTTCTAAGCACCTTTCTTTAGAAAGAAGAGCTGAAGATGTTTCATCAGGCTTTCTTCTTCCATCTTCATCCTCAAAGATCTGCTCTCTCACATCATTTTGGTTTTCATTTTCATTCTGAGTAAGTTTCTGCAGAGGGAGAGAAGACAAAAAGGACAGAAATCCTGTCATGCCAGTATCAACATGTTCTTCTTATACGCAGGATAATATGAAATTTAAAACCTAAATTAGTTGTGTTTTGTTAATAAAACTTCTGTACCAAATTACAAATCAAGAAATACTCTTCCTACGTGCAAAAATTAAAACATAAATCAAAACAGGAAATCCAAGGCAGGGCCTATTAGAAAGAACTTTGTTATGCTGATTAAACAGTCCTTGTGCTGTCTGTTGGTGTTGCTATAGCAATATGAAAATGCGAGTTTACCTGAGCAAATAGCTATAGTGATAACCCCCACCTTCAAGCTGTTAAACTAGCTTCTGCTTACTCAAAGTAAAAAACTATGTCTAACAGTACCACCTCTTGATTCTTAAAAGTGCTCTGTTCCAAGCAATATTCAACATTTCTTGGGAAAATATATTCCATAAAAAGAGTAGCAGCAAAAAGGAATCTTACTGGTTTTACATGCCACAGCTGCCAAGAAAGTCAAAGTCCATATTTTACCTCTGTTTGTGTGCTGTTGTTTTGTAGCTCACAAAACAGCCTCTCTTTTCCGGGTCCAGAATGTTGTTTTAATGATTCCAGTTCTTCTAAAAGCATTCTCTCTCTCTCTGCAACCAGGCTGTCATTCTCCATTGAGACACGCTAAGAAAGAAGTGTTACAGAGGCACACACAAATTTTTAAGCTTCTAAGTACTGGTGAGTCCTGTCACTTCTAATTTTTTACATATTTTGCACAATGAAATTTCAGTCCACCTCTTTAAATTGTTACAGAGATGCTGAAAGCCTTCTACAATGGAATACAGCTAATAAATACTTTCAGTATCTTACACCTTTAAGATTTTCATACAATTTTTTTGCTCTTTATGAAACACAGTGGTCACAATGCAAACTGGAAGGAATTTCTGGATATTACATGCTATAGTACATGTTTTGCGCAAGAAAAAACATGAAAATAAGTTCTTTTTATAAAAAGCCTACACATACTCTCTTTTAGAAGAGCTATAAGTGTTCATGGCTTAAACACAATGCACATGTTCCCGTGTGGTTCTTATGGATAAACATCCTTGGTATTAAAAACTGGGGAAAAGCCAGCAGCGTAAGTTCTACTTAACATTTATCAGGTTCAGGAATTTGCAGCCCCTGACGGAAGCTGCAGTTACAAATTGACAAAGAGGTAAAAGGAGGAAGGACGTATATATTGGAAAGATTATCAGGATAAATGATAGACACCTACAAAGCAGCTAGGAGAAAGAGACACCTGACATTGCTGCAAAAGACACCTAGGATACAAGTGACTGGCTCTCTAGATTCCCTAGCTCCTTGAGCCCAAACTTAGAACAGAAACAGGTTTGGATAAGGTCTGAAGGAACCTAAAGCTCCACTCCACAGTGAAATCAAAGAATTTTAGAATTCCCTGATTACAATTTCCATGTGCATTTCTGTAATGTTACATTGTTGAAATCACATCAGAGCAAGACGAATTCTTCTGGATTCTGTTTACTTTGTCTTTCAAGGGAAGGAATCCTTGAAGATAAGTCTATAAGTGACGTTACTTTTGAAGACTTAATAATTAAGATAAATTAATGAGTTTCAGTAGCATACCTACTACAGACTTTGAATAGATACAGAGTGACAGCAAGTTGGGTTTAAAAGGGCAAAGAAACAGTGGTGTTTCCCACCAAACCCCACTGATTTTGTTTCATTTTAACAGTCTGTAAGGACTTAATCTCTTACGATTAAAAAAAAAAAAAGGTCCAAAAGACGTTACTGCAGGAAGCCACCGATACTGTTCGAGTTCGGATCTCAAGTGGGGATGAGGAAAGATGAAGAATTCTATGGTATTTCTAGCCATGACTGGTGGCTTCACTGATGTAAATGGATGCTAGCCTGGATCCTGCCCAGGGCCATGTATCTGGAAGGTGGCATGGTTTACAACGCACCTGCACTCACTCACTCTTCTGGCTGCTGTGCAGCACTGCAGGTTTTCTCCAGGTTTACAGAAGTCTAAATTGATCCACCACTGACTGAGCTTTGATTAAAGATATATGCCTTTTTTACATATACACATATATGTGCTTGTATATACACACAAATAGATATGTGTGTGTGTGCACATGGGTGTATATGCATGCATGCATATAGTAAATATGTGCATGTCTTAATATATATTAGAGATACAAGTAGAAATAAACATAAATCTGCCTGGTGATGTCCCTTTGTTACCCCGTGTTAACTCACTGAGTCAAACTCCATATTACCTCAGCTAATTGCAGTTTAAGACTCTCAAGCTCTGCTAAGAGTTGCTCCTGATTTTCTTGTTGACGTTCCATTTGCTGCATGTGCCCCTGTCTCAATAATTCTGTTGCCTGCTGATGCTCCTGATACTGCCGTACTAGCTCCTGTCGCATGTCTTCCAAACGTTCCTCATATAACAACAGCTGACTTGATGTTTCTGTGTCTGATGCCGTCATCTCACTGTAGCGCTGAAATATCGGAATTATTTTACCATTTTATGTTCAGTGACAGTTTCCAGTATTTATTTAAATAAATTTTAGGAAATACTTTCACAAATTAAAGTAGCTATCATGAAAGCATTATCTTGCCTGCTTCTTGGAAGGTCCAGGCTTAGAATTATTCTCCATTTAAAAGACAAACTTTTTAAAATAACTGTGAACAGCGTTAACACTTATGCTTTTTAGCTGGTGAGGAAACTCAACAGAAAATACAGTGGCACATATACTTGTGTGTGAGTGTGCATACAACAGAAGTTTGAGAGAGCAGTATCATACAAAACAGGAATATTATGGTTTATTCGCTATCAAGGTAGTACAAGATCAGAATGTTTAACTGTTACACAAATTTTAAAGTGTAATTTTTGCTTCAACTATTGCCAATTTTAATTAAAAAAATTAAACTTAGGATGAAATTCTGGAGTCAAAATTTATGACTGCTTTTTACCATATTTATTCCACCTTACCCGCACCCCATCCTTGTGAAATGCTAAATATATATTTTACATATTGTTTTTATAATTTTTATGTTCAGCTGATATCCTTTATCACAAGGGACTCAAACTCTTTAGGCATTATTTTTAATGTGTTCCTTGTATAAACACTAGAATATAACCCAGCTTAGAAAAAGTCTTTATACAATTTATTGCCGGCAATACAGTTTTATCCATGAAATGGAATAATCTATTTTCACGTAACCAGTGTCATATTCCTTTCCTGACAGTCAGGTAGAACACAGAAAAGAAGGGTAGATAATTTAGGTCTAAAGCTGTCACCCCTTTGAAAGGGAAATACTTAAATGGAATTTTCATCTTAATTTCTTTCTTGGCAGTTTTCTCATTGAGCTGTAAATCTATTGTAAAGATTGTTCAGATACAGTGTTACTCACTGCCTTTTTTTTTTTTTTTAAACCACTTACCGGTGTTTCTTCTGCCGTAAGCCCTTTGACATGGGAAAAAAGTTCTTCAGAAATCACTGATTCATGTGTGCTCTGCCCTAATATGCAACCAAGCTTGCTATTAGAATGAAGCTGTTCTCCAAGAGAGTTGATCTCACCAGACTCTTCAATGAGTTCCTTGCGAAGTGATTTCAACTCTTCTTCATGCTTACTGCCTTTTTCGGGTGCTTTTCTAAGAGGGCTGTCAACCTCTTCTTCACTACACTGCTTTCTAATTTCAAAATGCATTCCCTCTTGATGTACAATCTGTGTTTGAACTTCTTCCTTCAGCCTAGTAATTCTTGACAATTCAGTCTGTTTGGCAAATGCTACACTCATTGACACAATTACCTGAATAAATAAGAAAAGTCTGTATTAGTTTATGCTTCACAGCATCTCCTATTGCTGAAGAAATCTCATTGCTGACCATCAGTAATATAATGTAAGTACTAAGAGTTCTGAACTACAATTTTTTTTTCCAGAGGAAAACAGAAAGGTAAAAGAACAGAGACATCTTGCCAATCTCATCAACAGCCATGTCTTAAGATACAGACATGCTGTATTTAAGGTAGTTTAATAAACTATGATGCTATTTTCAGTTAAAATATATTATTTAGCACAGAATCATCCAGTTCTTTTCAAAAAAGATTCTATAAGGCGACTTTAAAAAGTCCTTGCACACTGACATAAGTGCAGCTGTGCTAAGCTTCCTCTGTCTAACCAAGTATCCTTTGTAAAGGTTTCATTGACATGGAATTTTGGGCTGCATAAAGACAGCAGTGCCATGTGCTCGGTAGTCAGCACAGGAATTTTACTTGACCAGAAACTTCTGCTGGCCTTAAATACCTGCAGTTACACATACAACAGGCTAGTAACTTTTGTATTGCTCAGTTGCAGTTACAACAGGGTAGTAACTTTTGTATTGCTAAGTATCTCCTTCTAACACAAATAAACCCCTCTTCCAATCATGTGAGCAGTTATTTTCTAGATTTAAAATACAGCCATTTATAGCATAAGCTACAAAAAGTGTGAAAAAATAGTATAATAAATGCAGAAGTGTTACGCTTGAAAAGAAGATATCTAACTCTTCCTTTCCAGAAAATGTTGAGTTTGTCTTTTGAACTTAAACTGCTCTTAAAACACTAGCCAATCATGTAGTTAGCTTTCCCATAAAGAAGGGTTTTCCTGGCAGCCCATGAGAGAAATTTTACTCCAGAAACATGGATTACTTAAATCAGTGTCATCACCCAATGCTAGCTATAATATTCTTTTTAACTCTGATTGCAAACCTTTTAAAGAAGTATTTCTTTATTTTTTCCAATTTTTACTTTATGTTAATTTGATTTTTATTTATGCCATGATATAATGAAAGCAGAGGTAATTTTCATTCTGCAAAGAAGTAAAACCTTTTTTGGAAGTCAAAGAGTAACTAAATCCACAAACAATTTAATATACTCTACCTATAAAATCTTAATTTTATTTCACGTTAGAGAAAGTCACCAGACCCAAATAAAAAGTATGCATTTTACACAATATATTAAAATGCACAATAAAATACGATCAGAAAATAGTGTGAAACTGCTAAGTGCAAAATCTTTTGAACTGACCAGCTGTTAAGCCTAAATTAGCAAGAAATCCACTCTCTAAGCCTCTGGATTTTCTAAATAAATCCTAGTGTCAAGCATGGTTGCATGCTGTCTATTTTCTTTGAAGTTTCAAAGCAAAACACCACCACCTCCACACACACGAACAGAAATTCTGAGTTAGGAATAGGACCAACAACTAAAAACCCTAAAACGTTTCAGAATTTAATTTTTTTTTTTTAAGACTTTCCCGTTCAGAATCTGAATGAGAATTCCTTGTAAATAAATCAAACAAAAGTTAGCATACAGTATTGCAACTGTCTGAATTGTCAGAAATGGCAAGTGAAAATGACAGTATTTTTTAAACATATGTTAAAGTAACAAAAATAATACCTTTGCTATTTCTTCTTCTAATCTTTCTTGGTACTGTTTTTCCAGCAATTGAACAACATCCAGATCATTCTGCATTTCAATTTCACTAGCAAGCTGTAAAAACCCACGAAATCTCAGATTATATATTTGTGCTTTTATTTCCTTAATTTAAAAAGTTTCAATCTGACAAAGATTTTTTCCTCAATTAGGTTATCTTCATTTCATGCAAATCACATAATTTTGTACCACAACATAAAAGAACTGGGTAAAAGACTTTGCCTTGCTTCTGCTTCAAAATTAATTTTAAAAGTTGAGTTTGCAACAACTCATCTTCCAGCACTATTTAAATTGTCAAATGCAAAGAAAACAGGTGAGAAAGCACAGGACCACAGTACAAAACAGCTTCACTGTTTTTCAAAATGCAGAATTTTTTAGCCAGGTTACCAGCAATACTAGGGGAGGAATGTATGGAGTCTTTTCCAATTGCATTTGGTTTCTAAGACCTTTGGGATTACTTTTTCAAAATTTCTCCTAAACTGTGCAGTCTATACTTCAAAAGTACTAGGATTCACTTAAACCGTTCTTCTTTCATAACTATTGTTTAAAGAAAAGTCACAATATTTTCAAGACTCCTGAAGAAATCCCAGAATTTGAACACTAATTTTCTTCGACTTCAGTAAGAAGCAGCCCAGCCCAAATATCTTGTTTCAGAGGAAAAAAAAAAAAAAAAAGAAAAAAAAATTTAAACCCAGGACCAATAAAGCAAGTTTTATTGCTTATAATTTCCAGAAATATTTTTCAGCAGAATTTAAATCTTCTTCCTCTAACATGGACTGTCTAATAGCATAGCATAGTACTAAGAGAATAATTACTTTAATACTATCAAATATTAGTCCATATTTCAATTTCATCTTAGAACCCAAAGCATCTAAATTATATTGGCCATATGTATATTAGCTGTCAACTGAGTTATATGATACCTCCAGTGCTTCATCTGTTCTTTGCTGATTAAGATTTTCAGTGCACTTCACTTTCCTGAAGACATCTTTTAGCTTGCTTTCTGAATCTGTGGATACACTAAAAAGATAGAAGCAGCAGGGGGAGGGGGGAATAAAAAAAAAAAATCCAGTATTTCAATAGATGTTATTCTTCCTCTATTCAAATATGCATTCTACGAATATACATATACATTATATATATATATATTCAAACACCAATAACTGCAAATATTTTCTTCACAACACACCTTTTCCCATGCCCTTAATTTCATACACTTGACTTTGTAATTCATCTGCCTTCCAAACGCCAGCTCTTCCTCTCGGTGTAATATACTTTAACACCAGTTTTCCCAAGGACCTGACAAACAACTTACTTTTAAAGCTACCTGAGAATATTTTGTGCTCAATAACTGCACAATAAGATGAAGACAAAAGCACCTGTTTAAATCATAAGGATATGAGAGAAACCAGAATGGCTATGTGTATGAAGCCATAAAAACACCTAGAAAATGCTTATATTTATTTTGATTCTTTTAAATTGACGTTTGTCAACAGATGCACTGCTTGCTTGCTTTCTTGTGTTATGTAGATGAGGCATACACATGAAAATAGTAAGAAATCCAATATGATTCATTTTCTAGTTAGATAACTACATGCTGAAAATATATGCAGACTGTCTTTTCCAACAGAATTGCTCTATATATTCAGAGTGGTAAAAACCAAAGTAACACCACACACCACCAAAACTCTAGCTCCCCTTTCAATACATATTGAAAAAGACTTAACAGAAATACACTGCCAAGAGGCTAAGACACAGTATCAAACTACTGGAGGAAAAAAAAAGAATCTCTCCTCTAGTATTTGTGATCTGCTACTACAAAGAAATGAATACCTTGCTAAATGACAGGGTACAAAACAGATTTAAGTTAGAAGGTAAGTTTATTGTCTGTGAGATTTGCAATCTTAACTACACTAGGGTTTTACAGCAGTCACGAAGCTTTTCTTTTGCTCAAATCTGAGAGCTGGTTTAGATAATCCTGAAATGGAGTAATGGTAATTTTTTATAATTTTATAAAACTTGTGACATTTTTAACTACAAAAAGCAACCTATTATTTTTAGCATTCATGTTTGATTTGATGAATGAACAGTAGAAACTGATTTCCTTTTTTTTTTTTTTTCCCTTTTCTAATGTTGCAATAGGATATACAACTAGATGAAAACGTACCCCCAAAAATTTCCAGGCTTGGCCACAGCTATACTCCTACTGAGAGCTTAGTTTAAAAAAAATGCACTGACAAACCCGGTATAGACGCAGATCATTCAACAGGTTACTGACTACACCGTTAAAACACACTCATCTCTTCAGGCTTGAGATGTAATGAGACAGACCTCCATACTACATTATTAGAAAGCAATTTATGTACTGATCTAGGAACTTTTCCTGTAGAACTCCAGTTTAATTTTAACGTTTAAAACTCAAACTTCAGGTATTAAAGCTAAAAGAATGCAACTCTTCATGGGAAATTTCTTCTCTACTGAGTTTTGAGTATTTTAGGTGAATAGTTATCATGGATGAAATCAGAACACCAACTGCTCATTTTAAAATAATTTAGAAATCATATATGAATATTTATAACTTGTCCTGGCCAACACACATACGGGAGTATACAGTTTCACAAACTGCATTTTGAAAATGCTCAAAGCTTGTATTTTTTTTTTTTAAAGGATTAAAAAGTAATTAAGAAGCCATACAGTCCCTTAAAACTGAGCTCAGGCTAACAAATGTGTACTGATTCCACAAAGCAGATAATGGAAAAACAATGATATAAAACTATGGCCTCAGTCTTACAGATGCATAAACATTTGCAGAACTTGGACCTCTTATTCACCTCAAAACAAGTATATACAAGTATTAATTTATATGAGGAAAAAAATCTGTTATTTTACTTGTCACTTCCAAGACTAGAAACATATTTTAAGGAATGAAAGGAGAACTCTTTAAAAGTTAGAAAAACACAGATGGCTGAGAAAAGGCTGTGATCAAACAATAAGGGAAAAACAGCTGTTTGGGTTCTGATGGGTCATGGTTGAAGGAAAATACTTTTATCTTCATTTCTCTCAACTTCTAAGGATTTATCCTACCACAATCCTTTTGCTTTTTAAGAGAGTACTGTGGTAAGTATATAAAATATTTAACGATTTCTAGAAACATCTAGACAACTTCCCCCCCTCCTCAGTAGCATTTCCTGTTGCCACTGTGTGTGCTCATTTCCCTTTTACATCTGGGCACTGCTCTGACTGACAAACCCTCATGGTTCTCTCTCACAGAAGGGAGATTCAGATAAAAGAAAAATGCAGAGAAACTGAGTGAATTTTTAGTACAGTAAATGAAACAAAAGGAATGAATACGAGGGTGAAAAATGTAAGAACAGGAAACCAGAGAGAACACTGAATAGGGCACAAAAGCACCCATCACTCCTTGAACACATTCAAGGAGACAGTGAAAGAATCAGGAAACAGAAGGAGGCTCCACAGTTGTCAGGAACTGGCTAAGACACTTGCGCTTCTTTCAGGTTTGAATGGCCGCAATGGTCAGGGCCAGGAGGAGGCTGATGAGTACATCCCATGGCTTGTGACTTGGTGAAAGCCAGAATGTGTTAAGTGGACCTCAACTCTGCAACAAACTTCCTTGCTACACTTCATTCCAGAAAATCATCTATTTCATACAACTATGTCTACACGAGGTATCTTTAGATGTAAAGTACACTGCCTGCAGTTTCGAGGGTTAAAAGGGGTTTGTGGAGTTCAAAGTTTTGAAATTACTGCCAAAAAGCTCATATATATGAAATGACATTTATACATTATTCCAATTATCAAATCTTCCTCTGTTAACAATAAAAATGTAATAAATTCCAAATGCTGCACTACTTAGTTTGCAGTGTTATGTCATTTCTTCGTAATGCTCTTAACTCTTGAAGGAACAAAACAACATAAGACTAATGTGTTTATAAAGAATTTCTCAAATATTGAAGTAAACTGCATAGCTTTACATGCATGGTTATTTGAAACACTTTTTGTACACAGTGCAAAGTTGTACGCATTAAAGAATGGATTCATACCTCGTGTGGTCAGAGGATATCTCAGCACTCTGAAGCTTATCCTGCAGACGGACAATCTCTGTAGTGTACCTCTCTTCACTTTCTTTCAGCTGCTGTTGGAAATAGGACCGCAGGTGTTCCAGTTCCCGAGTATGCTGTTCTTCAAGTTGTTTTTTAAGGTTCCTGATCTCCTTCGAACAGTATTCTTGAATCGCAGGATCTATATGTAGGTTATTTGAAGGGTGGGGAATAAATTACATTAAATTAACTCCCTCCCAAGTTATTAGCAGTGATGGACTGAATAATTACTGTAGCTAAAAATTTCTTCTGATATCATATTAATTACTTCTCCATAACAAATAATTATCACTTAATCTTCCATTCTGCAAAACTGTATTTGATATGGGTAACAGAACTTTAACTGTGGAAAACTGAAAAAGACTAAACCAAAACTGTTTCACAGAATGTAATTCCAAAATATTTGAGAGATTTAAGAAAATCAGAGTATCATACTGCAAAATCTGCAAAAATCTCTTATATGCTTCAAGCTGTGGTAAACTATAAATCAGTTAAAATTTAAAGTCATTGTCTTCTCTCTCTCTCTCTGAATATACATATATTAAAAACAGCACATGCATCTTTTTACCCATTAGACCCTGTGAAGGGGTATGCAGACATTCCTTTCTTGTCTCCAGGTGGCTAGGTTCCTCTTTTTTTTTCCTTTCTGAAGAAGATGGACGTGGTTCCTTGACCTAGAAAATAATCAAGTACATACAAATGAGAACAATTTATCTAGCAATAATGCAAAAATATTAACTATAATTATAAACATATAAGAAAAGTTGGTGGCCAATGCATAAGACTGTAACCAGTGTAACAATGTGTTTCATTTTGCAGCCTGAATGACTGATCAGCCTGTGCAGAATGTCCACTGTAAATCTGAAACTCCTCTCTCTGGATGTAAGTTGTTAAGTCACAATTTCTCTGACTCCAGGAACACTATACTTCCTCCCCAGGAAGGACAGGAAGATACCCTCCTCAGGCCCAAGATGCAGTTTTCACATACAAATATTTTTTGTACATGTACATCCATCAATACACATGAACTGCAACCATCTCTAGATATAATTCATTACTGTACTCTATTTAATACACGGAAGTACTTAACTCCAAATTTACTGATAAAATTTGTCTTTAGGAATCCCAGGCCCCTGAGATGAGTGTAAAAGTTTGGAGCAAGGAAGACAACCTTGATGGAGGAGGATCAGGTTAGGGAACAAACTGGACATGAACAATTTGGTGATGCCTGACAGAATACTCCAAGGAGTGCTGAGGGAGCTGCTCTACGTTATTGCGAGGCCATTCTCAATTATCTTTCAAAGGTCATGGTGACTGAGGGAGGTTTCTAAGGACTAGATAAAAGCACTCCTACCTTCAAGAAGAGAACGAAGAAAGATTTGAGGAACTACAGGCAAGTCAACCTCACTTTGGTCTCTGGGAAAATGACAGAGCAAATAATCCTGGAAACCATTTCCAAACATGTGAAGCCGAGAAGATATGATTTATGAAGGGGAAATCATACCTGGCCAACCTTTCAACACCACCTATGACATGCCCATAGACAAACTGATGGATAAAGGTGATGGTAAGGCCAACTGAAAACTGGCTGAACTGAGCTCAAAAAGGTTGTGATCTGTGACACAAAGTCCAGCTGGAAGCCAATAACTAGTGGTGTAGCTAATGGGTCGGTACCAGAGCCAACATGTTTAACCTTTTCATTAGTGTCCTGGATGATGGCACAAGAGTGCACCCTCAGCAGGTTTGCAGACTGTACAAAACTGGGAGGAGTGGTTGATACACCAGATGGTTGTGCTGCTGTTTCAAGAGACCTCAACAGGCCAAAGAAATGGGCTGAGAGGAGCCTCGTGAAGTTCAACAAAGGCAAATGCCAAATCCTGCAACCTAGAGAGGAACAGCCCTGTGCACCAGTACATGCAGAGGGCTGACTGGCTGGAAAGCAGCTTTGCAGAAAATGACCTGGGGGCCTTGGTGGGCACCAAGTTGAACAGGAACCAGCAATGTGCCATTATGACACAAGTCCAACAGCCTCTTGGGCTGCATTAGGAAGAGTGTTTGCCTTCAGGTTGAGGGAGGTGATCCTTCTCTACTCAGCACTGGTGAGACACACCTGGAGCGCTGGGTCCAGTGCTGCACTCCCAGTATGAGAGACACATGGACATAGTGGCATGAGTCCAGCAGAGGGTCACAAAGAAGACAGGGGGCTTGGAGCATCTGTCTTACAAGGAGAGGCTGAGAGAGCTGGCCATGTGTAACCTGAAGACAAGGTTGCCCAGTGGGCTTGTGGAGTCTCCATCCTTGGACATATTCAAAATTTGGCTGGACACAGTCCTGGGCAACCTCCTCTAGCTGACCCTGCTTTGTGCAAGGGGCTGGATTAGATGGTGCTTTCTAACCTCAGCCATTCCATGATTCTGTGACATGGGAAGCAACTTTCTCCATTTTATCAAATCATTGCCTTGCTCTGCCATTCAACCAGGATACATAAACACGATTTCAAACACACTCTTTGTTCATCCAGAGGGAAATCATGCAACAGATAAAACGGTGAAATTCAAATGCTCCTATACTCATATGCTATAAAAAGTTTACCTGTTTACAATCTTTCATCAGCTGTGTTTGAAGTGCTTTCAGCTTACTGTATTCATCCATGATCTTGTGTAGAAGTGCATCCAGTTCTTGCACAGCTAAATTACATAGATACCCAGGGACTTTAAAAAAAAAAAAGAAATCAAATATTTTACCATAAGTTTTAATACAGTGAATTGTTCACAAGTTCTCCACTGAAGAATTATCTGATAAACACTACATATTATTGAAACAAGCGAGGCGCCTTCCAAATTTTGGATGCATTTTTATATAGTATTTATATATATGATTTTTTTGTACAGCTGCTAGCTTCTTCTGCAAAAGGAGGAGGGAAAAAAAAACAAACCCAAACCACTTTTTTCACCCATTTCCACTCTAATGAAAACAGCACAAGAAAATACTCATAATAAAAAATAAAAGTGGCTCAGAATAGTGAGGAAATCACCAAAGCAGCTATTTAGGCACATTAATTAGCACCTGAACAACTACTGACATAATTGCCCATCTGAAATACTTGAAATCAGTTGTTGTTTTTTTTTAACCAGCATGATAGTACACTGTCATTACCTTGAGCTTGACCTCTGTGTATTGGTAACTCTACACTCAGTTTTTCTTTCGCAGCAGGTCTACAGAAAATATTCTGTTCCCTATCACCAATTTCTACAGCAGCTGAAGAATGTTCATTCTGCTTGTCACACAAAACCTGCACAACAAATTAAACAAAGAAAAAAGTGAAGAACTTTTTACTGATTTATCAATCACAATTCACAAAGAAAGCGAGAAAAATCGTGGCAGGAAAGTAGTATTTTGTTAGTATTATCTTCTGTGGAAATGATGGCACAGATGTTCTGTTGAGTCATAAGAACCTAGACAATCTAAAACTCCTGATAAAAGAAATAGGTACGGAAAGGCTTTTCAGCTAAGACAAATAATGTATTTTGGAATCGTTATTCAATTTGGAACTGCCAAGTATTAAAATGTTGCAAGGAAAGGTCTCCTTTATTAATGCTGAAAGGAAATTTACATTGTAAAAGTCTCATTCTCGTAAACTACAATTTTACTTGGAAGAAGGATTCCCTATGGCAGAAATTTGTAGCTTTTTAGAGATCACATTTTATCTTATTCTTGAGTATTGAACAAATAAGATAAAAGGGGATGGCATAAGAAAACCTGAGCAAGTCATGAACAGAATGCCTCATGTCTGTTGGTGCTATGTGGCCAGTAGAATAGCTGCCATATTTACAATGAGTAAGCAAACAGAAGATTTATCCGTATGATTTCTGACGATAAATGATACTTGAAAAGAAACAGACTGCTCAGGATCAGTGGGATTCTTTAAATAAAGATTTTGGACTGAACAGACACCAAATTCAACTTACAAAAGTAAAACCACAATTTCTCCAAAAGCTCAACATGGAATGATACAGATCGGCAGCATTCTTCCCAGCTGTGAAACAACTAGACTCTCATTCAGCTGCTACTTGGTGAGTTATCATGGAGTCCTGCTTAACCTCTCCTATGTTGGCTCTAAAATAAAAAAGTTCTGCTATCCACTTTCCCGAAAAGGTGTTGGAAGTCCAACAAAGAAGGAAAAAACCCCACAACACCAAAACCAACCATCTGAAATATTTAAGATTGAAAAGCCATGGTTTATAATGAATGACAGAAGTAGCTTAATCTATCCGTAAATAAGTTTAAGAAGTAACTTGATTGATGGTCAAAAAGTACCTGTAAGGGCCATTGATTACTAGTAATCCACAAAAAAAGATGCGGCAAAATAGTATTATAGGTGGCTGATACTAGAATATAGACTAAAAATAAGCTTCCATTTTTGACTATAATATTTAGTTACCGAAAACAGTATCGACAGCAATTTTGTTAGATTCTTAGATGCTTTTAAGCCTTTGAAAGATATGCTGCAGCTAAGAAAGAAATTACTATCTTACTGCAGATATGAGAGAGTGTCAATAGGTGTGTGACATCAGACCCCTGTTAAATCAAAAACGTGTAGCCAGAGACACACAGAAAGGGAAGAAATACTTCTGAACTAGTAGATATAAGACAAACATTAGACAGAAGATTAAAAATAGGTATAAAACAGAAGAATTCCCTGGACAAGGACATAAAACAGTTTAGAAGAAAAAAATACAAAAACCCTTGCAATGTTATTTGGGAAGATCAGGTTTAGCAGTCTCTATTTTGAGATCAATGCAAAGAAAAAAGCTGCAAAGAAAACCTGTTAAAAATTATATAGAAAAATATGATGACTCACTGTACACATAATATTTTTTTCAAAATTTCCATTTTAAAAAAGGCTTTTTGTTAAGTCTTACCTGAGCAAGCCTAGAACATTCCTCAGTTACAGCTTCATTCAGCTTTTCTGTAAGTCTCTGTATAGATTTGACTTCATCATCTATGAATACAAATTATTCATATTATTTTTAAACACCAGATGCATAACAACTTTTCAAAGGCCTAAATCATGCCTCGGTAAGGTTGCCTTTTCAGCTCTTAAAAAGGCGTGGTTTTTTGTTCCTCTCTTTCTTGTTCCATCACACAGACAGATTCAATTATTATGGTAGAACGCACGTTCAAGAGGAGTAAGTGGTAAGAAATGACTGTGTGTTAGTGACCTCTAGGAAGATCAAACTTTACAGAAACACACTGAAGGGCAAAGAACTTAGGCCAAAAATTTACGCAAGGGCAAATCATGGATGACAGAAAAAGTAGGGATAGAAAACCATCATGATAACATAAAAGCTCACCGAGGCAAAATGCTGTGGTGACGCAGCAGTAGCAAAGAAGCAGGGAGTCAATGCAGGAATTCAAGGAACGTTGAATGAAAAAAGCCCCAAAATATTTTGCTGATGCATTTGCATATTATTTCAGTAAGGAATACAACCTTATAGGTGAATCTATTATATAGTTCTTTACAATTAATTGACCTAATACAAATAGCAAAACAGGAGTTGTAATACTCCAATTCCTTCTTTTTTTCATATTACTATTACTTTTTTGGTTTTGTTGTTTTTTTTTTTTTTTCTTTTTTTTAAGTACCATCAGTAACAGACTACTTGTAATGGGTAAACAATTTGGTATAAAACCACTTCAAAATGTTCTATAAAAACAATTTATTGGACAGCTACATGCACAACCTCTTGTGCTTGTTTTCTTTTAAAGACACTGTTTTGCATATCAAGAGCTTCACTCCTGTAATTTTGGTCAAGTTACCTGCTTGTTGAATTTTCAAGGTCTGCAGCTCCAGCTGATGCATTTTTTTAAGATCATTCATCTCTTGTAGGTGACTACATACAAGCTCCTCTTTAAGACTGCAAAGTGCACTCTCTTTTTCTGCTTTCAAGTACTCACGAACCTGGTCTACATGAGCTGAATAAACCAGGGACAGGCAAATGCGCTGTGCTTCCATCTGTAGCTGTAAATTAGTCTTTGAATAAAAAGACATATTTTACAAAGAGTGAGAGACAAGAAAACAAACAAGTCCTGTCTTTGTGAATTTCTGAAATTAATAATGTGTTGAATGGAAAGCTGCATACATGGTATGCATTAGGTAAATTTAAACACACATAGTCTGGAAAACAGAATTGTAACAAAATACTATAACACTTTGACTTAAAATAAAAATCGAACTAAAAATCAACAAAACTCAACGTGCTTCAATTCCTATTTTGCAGCAATAAAAACCCAAAGAATTTTACCTTGATGAAGTGAGAGCAATATCACTACCAACAGAGTACATTAAGGAAGTTCACTCCAAATACAGGAAAAAAACCCCGTATTATTAGCAGACCTTAAAAACATTGATTTCCAAAGCTTGTAGTTCTAGTCTGCACTTCTGGGGATGTTATTGCTAAAGCAAAAACGTGTTTAGGATATGCCAATAACGAGCTATTTAGAGTTCAAGTTTGAAAAGTTTTTAGCTACCTCTGGATCATAATGATTTTTTAGTTCCAAGGCAGGAAATTGCAAGACCCTTATCACATCCTCATAAAAAGAATTAAATACGTTATACAGCTGTAGCTCTCTTCTATAATCTCACAACTGTTTCCAATAGGTAAATTATTTTCTATACTGCTTTATGTAACATACCCGTTCTGATTTTAAGGCATCCACTTGCTGCTGAAGATTATTATTTTCACTCTGTGCAATGGCTATTAATGATGTTTCATCTGTCAGCCTGTCTGTAATCCCATGCAGATGTTCTGCAAGAGACTGCTGTTCCGATGTCAACATTTGCTGAACTTCCTTTCTTTTTGTTACTTCATGACTGATATCTTTACCCGAACCTAGACTTCCTCTTACATTTATTCCTTCATCAACTTTATCCCTTGGACAAAGGGTTTTATTTCTACTTCCAGATGCTGGAGCAGCAGTCTTTAGAGCTTTTCCTTCAGAGCATTTTGTCTTAGGGTCATTACTACTACTATTTCCTCTCTGAGTATGGCTAATTATGACTTCTAGTTCTTTACATTTTGCTAGAACTTGTTCCTTCTCATCTTTTAAGGATTTAACTTTTTCATTTAAATGACAAATTTCACTATGCTTTGACTTCAACTGTTCAGAGAGATCAGAAAGTCTCAGGGATAATTCCAGTTTCTCACGTTGGGTAACCTCAAGCTTTTCCGTAAGTTCTGTCGCATCCTTCTCAACAACTTCTCCAGCCTCAAATGCATCTGCCCTGGACACCTTGATTTCTTTACTCCCTTCAAAACCAGAAGTTTTAGTTTTATTTAAAACTGGTCTATTGCTTTGTAAGTGGTGAAGTTTTTCATTCAAAGCTTTGAGTTTGCTTTTATATTCAGCTTCCTGCTTATTCTTGTTCTCTTCTAACTCAGTTTTTGCCTTCAGAAGACTTGCATATTCTTTCTGCAGATCTTTATAATTAGCTTCAAGTTTTTTCTCAGTCAATGAAAAGGCACTCTTCTGCCTTTCAGTATTCTCTTGGAGTTGACTGTTTTGGTTTTTAAGTTTCTCATTCTCAGTAATGAGCTGTTCTATTCTTTTTTGCAGGTCCAGTATTTCTGATTTAGAGCTAACACTGTTAAAAATGACATTTTCCTCAGAGCTTACCAACATACTTTTTAATTTCTCTTCCAAAGTTTTATTTTCCCCTTTAAGAAGGTTATTTTGTGTTTCAAGTTCTGAGCATTTTTTTTGAAAGCTATCTTCTCTCTCCCTCATTTGTTCCTGCATCAACTCAGTTTTAAGCTGCAGCTCTTGCATTTCTTGTTCAAGGGTACCTTTTTCTTTTTCCTCTTGCCTAAGCACTTCAATCTCATTCTGCAGCTCATGGATTTGAAGTGTCAATTCTTCAGACTTAAAATTTACAATAGACTGCTGTAAATCTTTTAGGTTTGAAATCTCTAATATCAACTGATCTTGCTTTGCGATTAAGTTGTCCTGTTCATATTGCATGGCTTCTATCTTTTGACTCATTTCATTTTGTACCTCATCTAACTGCTGTTTATGGTGCATATTCAAGTTATCTTTAAGGGTTTCCATGTTCACCATGTGCTCTTTTTGTAAGTCTTCTTTAAGTCTGGAAAGTTCCTCTTCATGACTAAACAGAAGCTTTGTTCTCAGTCTCTCTAATTCTGCTTCTTGAGATTCTGCCATCCTGTCCAAAACTGCATCCTTCTCCCTTTCTAGCATTTCAAGTTTTATTTTATAATTTGTGACTTCTGCCTCATGTTTCAATTCCAATTCCTTCCTAAATTCACAGGCAGAAGCCAGCTGAGTTTTTAAATCTTCAATCACAAACTGGTATTTTTCAGCTTCATTTAATCTACATTCCATATCCACTATAGTTTGTTTGGCTCTTTGAATCTGCTCTCTTGAAAAATTCAGTTCTTGGAAAAGATCTTCCATTTTAGTTTGCTGAACAGACTTCTCTGCTGAAATGACTTCCATCTGTTGTGACAATTCTTGCTTTATTTTTTTCCTTTCATTGTCAGCATCTTGCAATTTCACATTCAATTCATTAATTTTAATATTCATTAAATGCATTTGATCTTTATTAACAAGCTCATTCAAACACAGACTTGAAGGTTTCTCCAATTCTACTTTTTGCTGCAAAAGACGCTGTTCTATTTCCACTGCATGTTGCCTAATTAATTCTTGCTTCATTTGTACGATCTGCTGGCCATGCATTTCATCTAATTCAGCCTGAAGCTGTGCCAGTCTCCTTTGTGTTTCTAATTCCATTCTTTGCACAATGTCAGCTTCAGACTGGCTGTCTTTATAACAGCGTTTCTGCAATTCTTCCACAGTTCCCATTAATTGTTTTATTTCATCAGAACATTGTCTTTCTTTCTGTTTGTAGGTGGTAAGTTCAACTCTCATATTACTTATCTCCTGGTTCTTTAGTGAAATTTGTTCTTTCAATTCTTCAAGTAATTTACTGACATCTGATAATTTTTCCTTAAGCTGAAATGAATTTTTTTCTTCTTCTCCAAGTTTTGCTTCCAGCTCCTCTATTAATGCTTCTTTTTCTTGCAGTTTACTCAAATCTTCTCCCTCGTTCTTGTGTTTTTCCTTTAAAAAAATGAACAAAAGCATGTTCTTATTTTTTAGTTCATTATCTGAACATGTAAGAACATTTATAGACTTAGCTATTTAAACACAATGCCTTTCTTTATAAGGCTAGTGATCATTTATAAAAACTAAATATAAATCATTTGTTGACCTCATTTGGAGGTTTTCTGTACCTTTGGAATAAGTGACAACCCCCCAAAAAAAAGAAAAAAAGAAAAAAGTCACTTATATTTTTTCCAGTTGTGCTCTGATACTTCAAAAAAAAAATTTGGTGCAATCTACTGAAAGCTTTGTCTCTTGTCACTTTTAATGACATCTAATTTTTTTAGGTACTTTAAAGATGTTTTCTATGAAGGATAATTAAAAAAAGTACACAAATAAAAGAATTCATTCTTTCCTTAAGACAGAAAAGATTCTTCAAGCAGGTTATTTTTAATTTTTTTTCCTAACAAAATAATGCCATCTAATGAAGCCATTCTAATATACAATATAATTTCATCATTTGTTGTAAATATTTCTGCAATATTTTAAAAAATTATACTTAATACTGACATAAAAATTTCAGTTTGAAATTATACACGTGTTAGTTAACAGAAGCAGTCTTAAAAACTTAGAATCTTGGTATGCATTATATGCGGTACACTCATAATCTGTGCTTTGGCCCTTGTATTTCAAAAGGACTACAAAATCCTGAAAAGAAAAACATGATTAGAAAAAGAGATCTTTCTTACTAAGGAACGTACCATTTCATACGTTGTGATTTTGTCTTGAAGACGCGTAATCTGCACTTCAAATTCTTCATTCTTCTTTTGGTAATTCTTCAGCAGACATTCTTGTTCTTCTAGCTGTTGCTGATGTGAAAGTATCTGTTGCTTGGCTTGCAATAAATCAGCAGCTGTGCAACTATGGCTGGTGTTCCTTAAGGCTTCACTTGCCTGCAGCTTGAATGTTAAAAAAATCAAACCTAAAATATATCAAGTTTTTCAGAAACAGCTTGCACTACATACAGAAAGAGTGATCTTTACTTTCTTCTTCCACTTCACAAGCCCAAAGACTATCACAATATTTTCTAAGTTCTTTTAGGAGGAACTGAAATATCCTTATTCTTTTGGGATGGCCAACCAATAAAAAATATTTAATATTAAATTGTTTTATGGTGAGCTAGCACAGGACAGCAGTGTCTCAGAAACATTTCTAAGTACTAAAATGAACTAGTTGTAATTACTGCCCCCAAAATCAGATTTTTAACAATAAAAACTCAGGCTTCAGAATATAATCCACTTGAAGCTCAAAAAAAGCTATATGAAGTGACTAAACAGCACAAAATACTACAATATTCAATTGCAACACTGTAAGCTGTAGTCACGCAGATTAACAGAGCGTCCATGGTACCTCAATCATCAGTGCTTTTTAGACCAAATGCTTCTCTGAAACGTAACTTTCTTATTTAAACTACCTTCTAATAACACCACAGGAGGCAGGTTTTACCCAAAAATATAGGATGGACTGGAGCATGAATTGGAGGCCCACCAAAGTTGATGGCTGGCTGTTTTGATTTCAAAGGGAACAGGTTGGATTTCTGCTCAAAGGTCTGAGAACTAATTACACAAGTGTTTTTCCCTAAGATAACCGCCATCACCCAGTATTTATGAGAACCTATTACCACATATAGGAGAGAAAACAGACTAATTTTTATCATTTTATAGTGAATTAGTGCAATACACCAGGTACTGTAATGACAACTGTAGGACTAGTAAAGTGACTGCGGATCTATACTAAGAGATCATTTCTTCAAAAATGCACAAAAATTTGTGTTTCTGCAGGAAGTAGCCATTTATGGACCCTCCAAACTGACACCAATTTTCAAACCCAAATCAACATTGGTAGCACTGTAACTTACATGCTGAAATTGAATTTGCAGTTTTTGACTTTGTTCAGTAAGCTCTAAGAACTCCCTCATAGTTTCATCCTTTTCTTTCCGTGCCTGCTGTAGGTTAGTAGTGAGTTGAGTGATGATGTCATCTCTTTTTTTGATAGCAGCTTCGAATTCTTGCAGCTACAAAAGATAAAATTTAAACTATTAATGCATGTTAAAGCTACAGACAAAAAAAAAAATACTAGCTTATTCTAGTTAAGTAGGAGTACATCATCCCTGACCTCTCCATTTAAAAGATGTCACACAGACCTACTGGAGCATTTATGTTTTCACTAACTCTGTCAATAGGTCAGACACAGATATTTTTCCCCTCAATTAACAATATATAACCTCTCCATAAAATATATTTATCAAAGAACAAAATGCGAACCTTTAAGAAGGTTAATTAGTTAAATATATGACTTGCTTTTAAACTAAAAAGCATGGCCACATAAACAAACCATCATAAAGGAAGCCAGAGTATCTACTTACAGTGTTTCAGCAATTTTGTACAACTACTCATGTCTACACAGTTTTCCCACAATAAATGCAAGTTATATCATCTCTCACTGGAAGTGCAATAAATTGCATTCATCGTACTAAAAGCATATAATATATAGCATGCAGTATCCTACATTGTGAACCCAGAGAAATTATTCATAACTAGGTAAAAAAAATCAGCTCAAGATGCAAAACTGATACAGTGTATTTAATAGATGAATCTTCTGTGATTTGTAACGATGAAGAAACGATAAAAGTACCGAAAAAATTCCTTTGCAAGTGTTTTATTTTTTTGTAGGATTACACAGGCAGTCAGAAAGTCTACAGTATTAACTGGGACTATTTTTATGTGCCATTATATAAATAGGTATGTTACTCACTTTAAAGTCACTTTGTCAATTTGAACTTATTTAAGGCTAGTGGAAGCTTCATCTCTACGTACTGCAGATTTCTTAAACCATCAGTCACCTTCTGCAATTGTTTTGTTTACAATGCTCCCAAAAAGAAGCTTCTCCAGGTTATATGCTGAGTCTTGAAGTTATAGTTATAATGCTTCCAGATAAAGCTTACTGATTTAGAGGATAAGGACATTATTCAGTGGGACATAAAAACCAGAAGTCCCTTAAACAAGCCAAACTATGCAAAGAATTTGAGAAAATTCTTTTAAGGTTTTTTCAGAACACTGCAGTGAACTCCTACTTTAAAAGCATGGACCTAGTGGAAATACCAGACGTTTGTTTTAATAGAGAAAATCAGGAACAGATCAGACACTTAAATGTGTCATATATTTCCTTTTGCAACTGTTCAATAAAATCGAATAAATAAATTTATCTGTTCCAATCCACACATTGTTATATGGTAATTTTCAACTTTTAAAATTCAATCTTCTTCTTTAACAAACAGGCAGAACTAAAGCATACAACGTATCTACTGCACTCCCCTTTTACAATTCTTTTGTTTCTTCTGAAAAATTAACCATATGCATTTCTCAGCTGAGATATTATGTACTGTACCACTATCATACAAAAATACACTGCAACTATTAAAATATTATTGTACCACAGCCTGTTTTGTTTTAATATATTTTTTATTTATTTTAAAAATAGTAATCGTAGCCATTTAAAAAATGCAAACATTTTCACTTTCAGATTTTTCAGGAAAAACTAACAGTAGTCACAATTGTGAGAAACTAAAATTATGCTTATGTTCTTTATTATGCTATAATTATGACTATTATGTTTAGCACAACAGATACAAGACATAGTAATTAGAAGCTAAGTTTGACTTAAAATGCAACACCAGAGCTTCATCAACAAACAAAGGAATGATAAACCACCTCCTCCAGGGCAATCACCTAAAGATCACTCTAGTATGGTGGAAAACATGACATCCGTTTTCACAGAAAAAATACAAATGAAAGCAGAAAAAAAATAACTATGCAATAACAATGAAGATGACTGAATATTCGAACAATTTTTGTATTCTACATTGCAAAAAATAGAAAACCACAATGATGTGACCTGAATCCCAATTAGAAGAGAGAGATAAGACATGAAGGATGACAAAGCACTGACTTCAGTGCACTGCATCACTTGCTTAAACTGGAAGAATATTCTTTACTTTAAAACCTAACTTTAAATTCTAACGGTATTTCTCAAATAAGAAGTAATCCCAAGTTATTAGATGTTTATTAAACATTTTATTAAAACATTCTGACAGTTGCCTTGTATTTCAGACCGTGAAGTCTGACATACAAATACCTCTGGGTTCAAAGATCAACTCAGTTATATCATTCCTTTGGAAGTAAAACCTGAGTTATCTTGATCATGGAGGAACAGGAAGGTATTAAAGAAATGCAGTCTGCACAACTAGAGAAGATTTAGGGCTTTTCTTGGGGGAAAAAAAAAAGTCTTTCCATTCCTAATTTGAAGAAAGTCACTGCAAAGAAGACTGGAATTTTAGTCACAAAACACAGAGAAAAAGGACACACAATGGAAATGCCATTCAAAGAAACAGAGCGCATGGTATGTGATTGAAAGAAATTATGCGTAATTCTGTATCACACACTGACTGCATTCTGAACAGCTGCCATTAACTGTGAACTCTTTCAGGTGATGCTCTGCATTTTTGCATGTAACCAAGTAGCAAGTAGAAAGCAACATAAGGTAATTATACCTGTTGCAATCCTTCTGTACCATATGCTGCCCTCATTTCTTCTAGCTCTCTGTTTAGCTCTTCAATCTCTTGTTGTTTCCCAGCCAATTCATTCTCCATCACCTCTAGCTGCGTGTGAGAGTGCTGCATTCCATGCTCAGAACAAATCTCTCGAACTCCAAATTCTTCTTCCTAAATTAATCCAAGTTCCTTAACATGCTATTTTTTCATGCTTTATCACAGTAAGTAAACTCAAATAGCAAATTTTGTATCAAATACCACCTCAGAAGATTAACATACAATACAGCATTGAAGATCTTATTGCCATGGTAACCTCCTTTGTTAGTATAATTCCCACCTCAAAAGCACTGACATAAAGCATTTCTGCAAGTTCTGCTTTATAATCTTAGCCTTAATAGAAGTAGTAAATTGTTTTGCATTTCAAGTTTAATGACACAGTACATTAATATATAACAAACAATACAGATGCAGAGCACAGCATGCAAAATAAAGTATTAGTCAGCAACATAGTTTTTGTTCAAAACAAATTATTTGAGGTTTTTAGTATTCACCATTAGTATTACAATTCAATTTGCAATACTGTACCCTGATTAAGTCTGCAGGTATAGCTGTTCTTGTCACAAGACTGCAACCATTTACCTGTATAAAGACAATTTCTAAATACATTATTATTTGAAATAAAGCTTGATTTCTATTTTCCATTCATTTGAATCTCATGTGGCAATTCCTGCAGACCCATGGGAATCTTTATGCTACAAAAATTTATTTCATTTGAAATACAAAATAGCTTTATATATAGTAAATTGCATCACAGTAAACATAGGTAACAGGTAAAACACCCAAAACCGCAATAAGAGATACTACTGTCTAAAAACAAAAAACATATTATGAATTCAAACATCTAGAGAAAAAAAAAGGAATTCAGATTTAAAGGTCAATGCAAAGCTTTATACTTTAAATGATTAAAATGCAGTACTAGTGCACTTTAAATTATATGTTTAATATTTCTCTATATTAGTAAACATAGTTATGCTTTCTAAAAGATATTTATACACCCCAAGATTTACGCTTTCTGAAAGTCACCAATCTCTTGATAGTGGATGAAAGGCAGTATCATAGACTCTTATCCTCAATATGAAGGAATTTCTTAAAAATTGAAAAAGAGCAAATATTTATCATTTAACATAAGACAATTGAAAACAATCCTCTTTCACTCACCTAACATTGCAACCCCTTTCAGCTTCTATAAGAATTTTGGTTCTACAGACCGTGCAAACCAATAACAATAAATCTTCAAAAGGCAAGCAGAAGCCAAAGTAGCAGTTATACTTTAAAAAAAAGATCCAAATGAAAATAACATGCTGGGTACTTGTGAGTAACCATAAAACAGATAGGCTTTTAAAACAGCAGACCAGTCTTTTTAAATGAGAAAGCAAGAACAGCTGTATTTCCCCTCAGAGCTGTTTATTAAATCAGAGCCCGAAACAAAAATAATGGTATTAGAGATGGAAAGGCATCATAGCATTTCAGACCCAAATACTATGTTTACATCAAAAAAAGCTATACTGCTCAGACATCTGCCATAGTCTACATCAGGGCTTATTTACAAAGGACTATCATGCCTGAGAAAAATCAATAAGGAGACACTGCTGTAAATGGGATCAACAGTCACCAAGTTTGTATTAAGAGAATGAATAAACCTGTATTAGACAAGGATTTGCAGAGCTGACACAGTGCCCTTTCAATTCCTGACTTCCTCAGTAAAAAGGAAGACACCACAGCGAGACTACCACCTTATTTTAGAAAGAACAAAGAAAATTGCAGCAAACAGCAGTCCAGGCAACTCATAGAGGCCCTGCACATCATTTGTGTATTGCCAGATGTTCGCTCTACATTCAGACATACAAGTGTCTACGTGGCGCCTGGCACCAATTTCTTTATTCAGATTTTGGCGCATGTCCCAGATTAATAACACTAGTAGTTTAATAGAAACTCTATTACGGAATACTTCTTTTCCTTCTTTTAACTCCCATTTTATTTAAGGTTAATTGATAAAGATGTAGTGTATGATTCATGTAATCTACAACAGTGGACACACTTCTCCTCCTGTGAATCGTTTCTGTGTGCAACAATCAAAGACTCTTAGATGCTTTATAACAAGAGCTACTAGGAAAGACATAAAAGCCTTATCTCATTAGATGTTCCACACTCCTTAGCAGCTGAAATTTCTACAAAAGACCTCTTACTTATAAAAGGGATTTTGCTATACACATTCAAAACAACTGCCTGGAACTTCAGAAATCCCACCTCATTCCACAGGAGCCTAGCTCTTAGACATCACAGAAGTGAACCACACTAACACGGTAGTCCATGGTGTTTCTCATCTGATACCTCCTCCTTTCAAATGCCTTATGCCTTCTGATTAAAGTGCAAGTTGAAACCTGACAAGACAACAAATTGCCCTGTAATCTATGGAAAAAGCAGAGAGAGGGTCACAGCAGGGTGCTGTGCTGATGGGAGCCTCACGAGCACCCTGGCAACTTCTGGCATGACAGAAATTCTGCTGTGTCAGAGCAGACAGACGGTTGGGGCCGAGTTATTAGCTTCAAAATATCTTAGTTTAAAATTAATTTCTCACCCATCTGCAATATATGAGGACTGTAGTCCAGATACCAACTTCAGTGTTAACAGATGTCTACAGAAGGCCTACTGGACTTCTGCATTTTGTCTCATGGCCCCAGCGATTTACCTGTATAGAGATCTTCTGCAAGCCCCTAAATGCTATTGATGTAGATTCTTACAGCTTCTTCTTCTAAAGCTTTGCAGTTCACCTTTAATGCTGAAATGTCCTTATGCCTTAATGCCTTATGCACAGCATTTTAAGATAATGGAAGCAAGGAGTAACAAGAGCTCTGAATACAACTGCATAAACAAATAACTACAAAGTAAGAAAAAATTAAATTTTACAACACATTAACTACCCAGGAGTAACTGTTTTGGTGAACAAAATACATGAAACAAGCGAAGGTTACGGAAGTCCCTCAAAGGACGTTCTCTCTGATTTTTCTTCCTTGCTTGTATTTTCAAAATAATTCACAGAAATAGTATTTAGCAATATAAAGTAAAATATAATTCGTAGACTATGGGCTAAAAATAAAGGTGTAATTTACATTGCATCAGTAAATACATATGCTTAAGACAAATTACAGGAATCTTCTGGAGAAACACAAGGAAAACCAACTTCCGCCAACGAATTAAGGCAGCGATTCATGACAATTGCCACCAGAGGTCAGGATTAAATTTATGAAATCACTGTACCCCTTTTAATGTTCCTTAGACCTTGGAAGACTTGAAATCGTACCTCAGAAATAGCAGTAATAATATATGATGTGTAACTACTTATAACATTAATGCCAGTACCACAGAGATTTCCCTTTAGAAACAGCAAATTCCTGCTCAGCATAAATCAATACATACTGTTCACTGAAAAATGGAGAAAATACCTTAACGCATGAAAATAATATAACCTATTACAGATAGGCAAGCAGACTTCTGATTAAAAAAGTGCTTTGATTTGGTAGTAGAAACATACAGAAGTATCTGGAATGGATTAACAATTTTACCTCATGTTTTCATTCCTTCCCCCCCTTCTTTTACATTTGGGACATCTGATTCCTTCAGAAAAATTAATACTAGACCTCCAACACTGCTTGTCAATGTTCTTAGATTCTCCTCAATTTTCTAGTTATGCCACAACTGACTACATGAAATTTAGCTAAAATTAGCAATTAGGGCAACTTGGGAAAATGAATTTCAGTTGTGTTTGGTTTGGGTTTTTTTTAATACTCCATAAATTAAAACCATCTTCAGATTGGGAGGAAATTAATTACAATCATATAATACAACTAAGGCTAGTAACTTCTGAAGAATAACAATTGATTTTTTAAAAAAATATCATGGCTTAATATATTTTTCTATATATTAATAGCACACAACAGAAGATTTCTTTAAGTAGTGGTTAAGGTTGAGGTATAGAATTTCATTAACAATTCCAAAAAAACATCAACCCTGTAGACTTCGTATTAACCATCTTTTCAGAAGTATACTTTGCAAATTGGGAAGAGAGTCAATAAGGGGGGGGGGGGGGGCGGGAAATCAGGTGGCACAGT
>JAVKLA010000073.1:19585601-19601138 GCA_034782735.1 Sagittarius serpentarius
TGAGTTGTACCGTAAAATTGACGCATATGGAAAATACATCGGGGCAACTTTACCTTACACAGTTACAAAACAAACAAACAAACAAACAATTCTAACTGTTGGAAAAAGCCTAACTTCCCTTAGTTCTAAGTTTAGACCATAACCTTAAATAGCTAATCACCATTATAATTTAATTTAAGACTACACAGGTAGGTGTCATTCTTGCCCAAACTGAATAATTTGTTACAAAAGACAAGTTGGTCATATGAAGGATTTATCAGTCTTCAGTTTGGCTACTACCTTTGATAGTGTAGGTATTTAGAGAGGTGACAGAACAAAAATGAACAAGAGACCATATTTACAATAAAATTCCTTCAAGACAGTAATTCTTATATAAGCATTCACTGGTTCCTTCAACTTTGCTCAGACAACTGTATTCGCTTACAATTGTGTCTGGCAAGTCTCCTGAAGAGGGAAATACTTATCACTGAATTTTATCCAATTCCTCAAGAGAAGAGGGCTGAAGAATTAAAAACATCCGACTTATTTTACCAACTACAACAAAACAAATTATTTATGACCTACTTCACTTTGAAGCATGACAGCCTCGATTTCAACATAATTTTTCACAAAAAACCACTAATAATACAGATGTTCTAAACAATGAGGGAAAAGATGGATCAACAGGCCTATGTTTCTACAAATGTGTGGTTTCTTAGCATTCTGAAAAGGAGGTCTGTATATGAAAAAAGGTAAGCTTAAGATTTCATACAACTCCATCATTATGCTGTTACAGACAAAAAATAACTTATTTTCATCTTCTTCAACTGTAAAGGCTTCAGATGGTTTTAAGTACAGGGTGGCCATGAACGTAAGTAGAGTTTTTAATAAAAAAAAAGTAACATTACCTCTGACATGAAACATATTGAAAATCTAGTTCCTCAAATATATGCATTCCTAAAAATGTTGTCTCCTCATTGCAGATACCAGCCAATTGTAATGAACTGGAGTTAAAAAGAGCTTATTAAGATAGCAACTCTCACCACTTGAGTTTGTGCTTCACCAGATCCAGTATCATGTTACTATTCACAGGTTTTGTGTTGCCTACTTATGCCTTGGAAAATAACTCTCAGGGAGGTAAAAAGTCTTTTTGCAGGAATGCGAATAAGAAGTGCCTAGAAATGCATTTTTGAGGAAACCTGCAATTTTGAGGAAATCTGCAATATTTTTAAAGGTACATTCAGAAGGCAGTCTGGCTGTAATTCTGTTGTCTAAGATCTGAAAAATTGCTCCCTAATATACTGTGTAGGCACCTACAGAAATCTTTGAAGAATGAAGCAGGGTAAAGTTAAGTGTATAGATGTGAAAATTCATTTTAAATTGAGAGCTTTGAGTTCAACTGATACTAACAACAAAATACTAAAAATCAGAACATTTCCACAATTATCATGAGGTATTATGCCAGATCTTTTCTGTATTCTGTCTCCTTGTGCAAAGATGTGTTTTCTTGAGCTTTTGCAATCAATCTCTGACATTGCTTCCTACAACCTCAGAAGTAATCAAAATTTCTTAGTCGTATTTCATTATGTATGTAAAACCTCTCACTTGTAAATCAATGACATTGTCAACTGGTTTTAAGGGTTTATTCTTCACATACTGCATATTCCATTTAATAGTAATCACATACCACAGTGATGCATATTCTAAAAAGGTGCAGTAAGATCGCAGCAGTTGTTCAAAAGTGTATTTGCTATGCTCTCAATGGCAAACTGTGTGCACATACCGCCTTATCATCTTACCATACATAAAGCAAACTCGGATTCTTGTTGTTCTTTGCTACTTTAATTCCTTGGACAAAATAAACTACATTTTATCTATGAAAAATACTAAATCCTTAAACTGATTTCCCCCCCCCGCCAGGTAACGTTTGCTTCAACCCCTTGCACCTATCCCTCCACGAAAATCTTTTTTCTTTCATTTACAGCACTCCAACAGCTGCACTGGAATCTTCGATTCCAAAAGTGCCAGTCTCGGATAATTTTTTTTTTAATTTGCATCACAAAAAAACTGCCATAAAAACGATCAAAACCGACGAGACCAAGGGTACATATGGTTCAGTATTCCGTATTTCAAAGTAGCCAATAATGAATATAAGGGAATGTTTTCCCTGTACTCCCAAGTGCCTTCTCCCAACACACCAGAAGAAAGTGAGGGTGCTTATAAAACAAGGACAGGAGGAAGGAGTGGGAAAGAAAGGCATCAAACTGGGGAAGAGAGGGACAGGAAAAGAATTCAACTAAAAAGCCTGAGACCAAGTCTATGGAGGAAACTGTAACTGGGATTTGATGAGAGAGCTTGGAAAGAAAAACTACTGCTTTCATCTAGGACAAGTGGAGCTGAACATTAGGAGGACCCCAACATAAGAAGGGGGAATAAAGGAGAAGACGTTTTCAAGAAAGAAGGAGAAAAAATATTAGAAGAAGGAAAAACAATGCCTGGATGAAGTTGGAAAGGCTGGAAACGAAACTGGGCTTCGGAATGACTGAGGAAGGAAAAGGAAGAATTAGAGACAGGCTGAAGAGCCTTTAAGACTGAGCTAAGAAACCAAGCAAGGGGAAAAGAGGGATGGGCAAGGGAAGGTGAAAAGATTGACAGGAGCTATTACAGAGAAGGGAAGAATTTACAAAAAACTAGGCAATAGAAAACAGACACAGAGTTGGTCAAGAAAATAGGTTGGGAGAAGGAGCAAGCGAAGACATAGCATTTAAGTTGGGAAATAAAAGTCGTTCCAGTTTTCAGGGCATGTCTAGGCTGCCCGCTGTGGTAACAATTTTAGTTTTGCACCATGCAGTGCGACAGGTCAGGGACACATTATCTGGTGTGTATACTCCCTTAGGCTTCACAATAAGCTATAATGCCAGTACGGAACAAATAGTTATTCTAAGGCATAATCGCTGTCTCTTACAAATGGCTAAATCAAGAGAGGAACAAAGTATTCTACACCAAATTTACTTCAGCAACAGAGACGCATTTGGTTACTTCACCCCCTCTTACTTATTGCTTACTTATTAAGATTCTGGGGTGTGTTTTGCTGAAGCATTTAGCACAGAGATCGGCAGAACAAAACCCAGACTGTCACTACAGAAAGTGACTGTTTGACACATGAAAAATTAGTTTTTTAAACTAGAAACAATATTTACTGTACTTAGATATTCCATTGCTATTTCTTGTAAGCATGTTCTTGACCCACATTTACGCATGAGGTAGTTTACTACTTACAAACATTAACAAAGTTCCATATATACTACTCAGAGAAGGGTAGCAGATGCCAATGTATGGTGGGTTGACCCTGGCCAGCCGCTAAGCCTCCCCCTACCCCGCAGTCACTCACTCCCCCACCAGTGGGATGGAGGAGACAATCAGAAGAGCAAAAGCAAGGAAAATTCATGGGTTGAGATAAAGACAGCTTAAGAAGTGAAAGAAAACAAAACAAAACCCCCAAACAACAAGCGATGCAAAGGCAATTACTCACCACCTCCCTCCAGCAGACTGATGCCTAGCCAGTTGCTGAGCAACGGCTGCTTTGGAACTCATTAAAATGTAATCAACTTATTAGTTTCCCACAGACAATCAGTAGAAATTATGCACGGCCACAACTCCAATGGCAACACGAAGCATTAATACAAGCGTAATGATGACATTGTTACAACTGTTCATATATCTACTGCGTTATTGATTATAGTAGCCATCCCATTATGTAGTTGACATAATGCCTGCTTTAATGGTACATTACTCATACCAGCAGTGACATGCAACAGCTTTGTCTATAATATCACTTCTGCTCTTTCTTTCTTTCTCTTTTTGAAAAGCAATGAGCAGCACTGCAGTAAACATGTAAAAGAAAAAGTTGAAAGAAAAGTTAGGGAAAGCATTACTTCAGTCTTACCTCAGAACTGTAATCTTCTACTGTGGTGGAAATTTCACTTTCCGGCTAAAATAAAATATTAAAATATTTATAACGATGGCACTCTAAAAATATTAAACAAGACATTTTACATCTGTTTCTGAGAATGTAGAAAGTATTCAAAAATATTAAGGTAGTCATTAATTTGTTTAGAATATATAAAGCAAAGACCACCTTCCCTTCCTTGAAATCCCAGCTTTAAAAAAGTTACTTTGCTCTTCAATGATGATCATGGAAACATTATAATTACATGACAAAGTCTTCTAATGCAAATATAATGTACAGGTACAAAACAGTATTTCGGAAATGTAACTTACGATTTTTTTTTTAAGAAATAAGGAGTACCAAGAAAAGAACTTTTCTCTGACAGATCAATTTTAACTAATTAGGAATTTTGCTGGCTTAAGAACATCATCATATACAGAATGCCATTTTCATACATTCAAGACTTTTGATGTTGACTATAATTTTAAAGCAAACACTAATCATCTTCTTCAGCTTCCATGGAAACCAAGGAAAGGTAAAAGTGATGAGGAAGAACAAGGACAAAGACTCAAAACTTGTGATCTAATGAATTAGAGCAATTAAAGGAAAAAAGCCTTAACAAACTGAGCATAAACAAGCCATGGAAGGTGCCTGAATTAAATATTGAGTATCTTGATGAACTACGTACAATGTATCAGGTTTGAGAATTGAGAAGTTAGTCGGAAAATATGCAAAATATTTAAATTATCTATATAAGGTGCACTACTGGGGAATAAGTAAGTACCCTTTCGAACTCAGAAAGTGTAATCTTGAGTTAAGACTACTTTAACAAAAATGAAGTGTACATAATGGGGCTTTTTTCAAAATTCACTTAACTTTAGTCAGCCTCATATTAAATCAGTCTCCATTTTACACTGAATTCTGTCAGGCTTATTTTCAAAGGAACATAGTCAGGTCTGCATCAGCAGACATAAGTAAAATTTGGAACTGTCAACTGTGTTATGTTTTGTATTTATTTTAAAAGAAATCTGCCACTCAGGCCTACTGGAGCTCTTCAGTTTTTACAATCCCAGCATCATCTACGCTACATATTTTGAATCCAATATGTAGCTCCTCAATGTAATTAACCTAAAAAAAGAGGGTATCATTTTATGCACAGAGTACACAAAACTAACTTTACATATAAATGTGGAAGCTAAAATTCATGCAGTGCATATGATCTTAAAAACTAAAAAAGTCCACCTTAAAAATAAGCCACAAACTGAAACAGAAATCAAAATTATGTTTTAAAACTACAGGGTGACAAAAATGTTTCTGCTGTGGAATACACAATTAGTACTTAACAATATTTAAATTTTATATAAATATGTATTTTATTCATATTACATGTACCTGTATGTATATTTGTACATATATGCATATACACACACACAATAATTTTACACATTTGTAATCTATGTCCTTGGTCTAGGACAAAGTCCTCTGGAAAGAATAAAATCAAGGAAAACCACATTGTTATTTATTTTCATAATATAGATAACAAATGTATGGCCATATCATCCTACTACTTTTCATGTTTATTCCAATTCAGAAGACTTCACAAAGAAAGACTGGAAGTATTCCTATGGAAACTCAGAAGTATTCCTATAAATTTACATATTTAATTAGAACTAATGACTCTTGAAGTTCTTTATATAGTGCGTGAAATACATGCACTTCTCCATTATGCAAAAAACCAAGGACAAGTAGTCTGACTTCTTATATAGTTTTCCTTGTAAGGCTTTTGAATTATATAAACAGCCCCTTTTTTATAAGAAAGATGATAAATGAATGTTTAGATCCTGGGATAAGCTCAAACCTAGTAGATAATCATAGTAAAAGGCCAAGAACTTGTAGACTGACACTTAGGCTAGAGTGAGAAAATATTAATTCCCTAAGGAAGGTGATTACTGAAAATAATTATCTAATTTTTAATGGTAATTTGGCCAGATATGAGATTTTTTTTAAAAAATGAATGTATTGCTTGTCCTTCCTGAATACCAACCTAAAGTAAAAAAAAAAAAAAAAAACTGAAAAAAATTTTTTAAAACTTCTCAAAAACCATATAGTGCTCCATCAGTTTAGGTGTGCAGTATCTGTTAGCAGCACAAATAATCTTTCTAAAGTTATCTCGTTTAATCCTGCATCTAGACAGTTTTTTGGCTGTTAAGACCAAGTATTTTTGCCAAAGGATTTACTGAAGATAAGTACAGAAAGATGGCCAAATAAACTCAAGTTAAATGGATCTGTCTTCTGTACTAAGGGGTTCATCCAAACCCTGTTAAAAATCAGTTAAAAAGGCTTAAATCCTATGAGCTCGCACATTAGACTCCAACACTGTAAGACTTAATGCTATTCTTTTGCTGTCAGAAACATAACAAGTAGTCAAAATTTTATGGGCAGTCATATTGTCCTCTAAGCAGCTATGTTCTGTTCCTAAGACCTGACCAACCTTATTTCAAAATCCAGTTCCTTCTATTATTAAGTCATCCATTCTGTATGCTTCAATTCTTTTTTGGTCAACAGAGGTAACTAGGTTTTACACAGCTCATCTGTCTGAACCACAGGGGTCCAGTTTAAAAGGAAATACTTAAAAAAAATAATTCATATATACACACACAGCAACAACACAACAGCTTTTGTCAGGATAATGTCAATGAAGGTATTGATCTCTCAATACTTTATGGAACTTGAAATAGGTTTCTGTTACACTCTGACTTCAGGTTGTTAATTTGCACATATTCTACCACCCATGCCCCACAGCATTTTCTTGCTACAAACAGCTATTCTCTTCTGGCAAGTGGTTTTAATTCTTTATTTAATATTTTCTTCACTGACAATGTGGTTGATAGTGGCCTATAGTCTTTGAGGTATCTGTTCAGTGTATTTTAACTATCTCAATCAACTCTGCAGGTAGTACCTTTAATGACAACACTTAAGTATTCAGAAAATTAAAAATACTTTCATCTGTATACATTCTTCAGAGGAAATACTGCCAGATGATACAAAAAAGGGAGTAATCAGCCTGTGAAACACAGGAGGTCCATTTCAGAGTAACTTGCTTCTGTATGCAGTTAAGCACTGCTCAGAAGTCACATTCTCTGGCACTGGACGCCCAGCATTATCACAGGATTCACAAAAGAACTCGTATACGAAATCGGCCACAAGAACTGAAAAGTGATTTTTACATTTCTTTAGAAAACTTTCATAGGTGACAATAAAACGTTTTGCAAGAACAGACATCCAATACTAAACTACTCCAATTGTAATGGATGAGAGTATTAAAGGGTGAGAACCAAGACTGAGTATTCACAGAACAGAATTCTACCTGAAGTAAATTACTGACTTTTTTATGACCTTAGTGTAAACTGTTACAAAAACATAACTACAAAACTCTGGACTCATTCTTGAATGTGTATTATCCAGCAGTAGAAACAAAACCAAGTTATTTTATCTTGGCCAGTTTCACACAGGTCACTAGTGATCCACAGAGGATCAAAACGCGAGTATGACTAATTAAGAGGACTGTGACAGGGAAGGGAGGCAAAGAGAATGCAAACTGAAAATCCCAGTCATGAAACCCTCTCTTTAAGTCATCCTGAACTTTATGAGTCTTTAATATTTGTAGAACGTTCTGAATATGAAGTGCTATTCTTATATATTGCTTCATCATGCCTTTCTTAGTTTCTAATCCAAAAACCATTCAATTCAAAGGAATGTATTCTCTGGCAACTTGTGAGCCAAACCAATCAACTACAATCAGATTTAAATAGAGTACATCTTAGAGGAGCTAAACCACTGCCAAATCTGAATATAATATGCAGTGAGGTACCCCACTCTTCAGTGTATAAATTTGCTGTATCAGGAAACATCATAAACAGAGAGGTAACCTAAGCATTTAATTAGGTTTCTATTCTTTGGTAATATGGCCTTACAAACGTTTAATCCAAAATTAAATACTCTGTAAATCTGCAAAGACCATTCTTCAATACAGGTAATTTCTGTATCAGTAAATCTAGTATATACCCGTATTTACAGAGAGAAAGGAAGGCATCATACCAGAGGTTGTCTTACACAAAGAAAACGGGCAAGATATCTCAGCAATCTTTTGGCCAGTCAGTGAATGGAAAGATGACTAAGCTTCAGTCAGATCCACATGCCGCTGACAATCTATTCTCTTCTCTTGTGGCACTAACTTTACTACTGAACGGACCGTTTCCAAACATCTGTTCATCTCCAATTTCACAACATTTTTCAAGGGATGCTAGATTATCTGAAGTGACTGGGCTAATTTTTACTACATTTTATTCATCTATCCTTTTTTTCACATCCTCCATCTTATTGTACATCCCAAAGTGTCTTTTCTCTAGTCAAAGCCTTTGGTTGCTCTTTGCTTTCATGCTTCTATCATAGGAATGCCTTACCCACACTCACCACCTATGCCTTTTCTCACTGAAGTGTCCTCTCTTTTTCTCCATACTGCTTATGTTTCCGTATTTCTGCCACTTTTCTTCCTTAGTTATTCTCAGGAATCCTACCCAGTGTCTCCTTACTCCATTTCTGCTCCTTTCCTGTCAAATCTCAGGCACTAGCAACTGGAGTAAGTTACAGAAATGAAACAATGAATACAGAGCTATAAACTTTATCACCTACTTGAGTAAACAGTTAAGCTATTCTAAAACTATTACCAACGGGATTTGTCCTGTGAAAAACAAAAGACGAGTTACTAATCCAACCTTAGTCAATTAGCAGGTATTCTTCATCACAGAACTTTTAACTTTTCTTTTCTAAGAAGCTTTGTGTAATAGCTTTTACTACCCAAGTGACTCAAGGACAATTTTACTGTGCTGCAGGTTAATTTCTTTTGCTTTTCTGGCATTAGTACATTCCTGCAAAGCAGCCTGCTCTGATGCATCGTTTCAAGACTTCTCAGAGAAGGTGCTCTCAGCAATTATTTACCCTGGAAGTGACTTTTGCTTTCTTCCATTTTTAACTGCAGGATGTCACAAAAAGAACCAATCCTAAAACCAAGAGTTTCATTGATCCAATTTATTTCCTGGGCTGTGTCTTCTAGATTATTTTACTTCCATATGGAAAAGGACACTATGGATGTCAAGACCAAAAGATATCAGGGTGCAACAGAATGAAGACAAAAATCAAAGGCAACTAGAAACTCAACATATTATTCTCTTTGTGAAACCAAGACAAAAAGCATTTAGCATGAAGCAAGTTAAGACCCAGAGACTTTACCAAGAAATACCAACTAGCATTTCTCTAATAAATCCTGTAAATAAACTGTTTCTCTGACAGAGGATGCAAAACCTTACAGAAATTACAAGTAAGTTCAGACAGAAGGTAAAATGGAACAGATAACAACAGTGCAAAAAAATGACAGTTCTTCCAGAGTTCTTCAAATTAGCTTCTGTAACTTGAGGGATTACAGGGGGATGGAGGAACCCACCCTTAGGAAGACAGAGGGGAAAAAAAGGGAAAGGCATGACCGCAAAAAATAACTTTGAATGCTCTAAATACTTTTGCCCTCTCTGGAAAGGAACTCCTCTAACTTCATATGGGGAATAAGCTCTCAGAGGAGTACCTCTATTTCACTTTCTGTTATTCATATTGAGTAAGAGAACTCTTTGTATTTGAACATGCTAATTCCACTGGGGACTAAAAAAATTATACTAGAAAAACTGCAGGGAGATAAATTTCTACCCACAAAACCACCACAAAAGAGCTCAGTCAGGATTTTTACATAGATAGGCAGTAAATTCAGATGTTCTGAGTCTATTTTGTGGTACAGAAAGAACAATTCTAAATGTGAATTCCAGTAAAAGATGAAATAAGCAAGTGGAATCAAAATTTAGCTAGAAAATAATCCTGCATAATGCCTCCAGTAATCTCGCCTTACTCTTCTGACACAGCAGCCTATAAAGATTTAATGTTGGGTGAAAAAGCAAACAGCTCAAAGAAGCTGTCTGTAATTCTCCATTGCAGAGATTAGTCTGAAACTGCCTATTACATTGGCTGCCATTTCAACTAAGCAAGCTCTAATCCAATTACTGTAATACAGTCTGTCCAAACCATTGCACTTACAAGACTAAAAACAGTAAGTTATGAGATTCATTTAAACTATTTCAGAATTTTTCCTCTTCTATTAATACTGCACAGAGACTTTAGCAATCATTTTCCAGCTCCAAAATACCAATTACTTGTTTAACATGAATAAGCAGGCCACAGGCCACATGTAACAAAGAAAAATGCTCTCCCAATTGGGAGCAGCTTTTTTTTGGTGGAAGTGAGTACCATTTTAGAAGTCACTAAGACATGAGTAACTCAGGAGAGTCAAATTACAAATAAACACCATCACCATGCTTAATATTTTAAAGCTACATTAAAAAAAAAAAAAACAAAACCAAAAAAACCCCAACAAACAAAAAACCCCTATACATCTCTATATTTATTCATTTAAACATAAGATAAGTTGCTTTAGGAATAAGGCAGACCTCAGAAAAATCATACCCAATCTTAAGAAAATATTTACGTGTGCAATCTTTAGCAACTGCAGTGTAGCTATCTCTTCCATTTTTAAAATCATGTGTCTTGTACTGTCAGCTTTCAGAAGCCAACACAGACTACTAGGACCAACCTGATCTAATTAGACCTGCTTTGAGCACAGGATTGAACTAGATGACCTCGGAAGTCCCTTCCAACCTATATTATTCTATGATTCTGTACTTTACTTTATCCTGACTCAGAGCAAGTACATTGGCAGAGTCTATCTGTAACATGCAATCATGACGTACTTCAAAATATATTTGGTTAAGAAAGCTTCTTCATACAGGTATCATAATTCTGTAGATTATAATACTGTTAAAACAACAGTTTAGGTGATTCCTTCTAAATAGCGCTCTGCCCTAACACTCCTCTCTCCTTAGCTGTGGATAACCTACTGCCTTTCATAAAGTATACCTTTCTCTTTGCCTAGAAGGCAAAAAAGTCTCATCTTCACCTATGAAAACAGTCATTCTGGTATTAAATACTCTAAAAAATTTACTGCTTCCTCCAGGGAAAGCCATGAGTTGAACAGACAGTTTCACTGAGTTACTTACAAACAGTTTTGAAGCCCTAACATAAGTTTGCTAAGTATGAAAAGCTACATAGTAAAGGTATGTAACTATAAAGTTCAAAATATCTAGTATACTGATATACTGTAGGCTTAAAATTGTAAAATAAATGGATCAATTACTTTACAAGTTTTTATTTGCATGTATGATGTAGTCTGTCTGCCCCTCTACCAGGGTAACCTCTTCTTTTTTTGCAAGAATTTTTTGAAAAGTGTAATTTCTCTATTACTTCTCAGCTGCAGAAAATGAGATAACGGAGCCAAAATAGTTACAAATGGTCTATCCCAGGACACGACTGACAAGTCAAAATGCAGAGCATTCACCTGAACTATATCTCTCAGAAAAGACTGCATTCACGTGCACACAGCTGGGAATCTGCATTGAGCTCCTTGTTCAGAATGCCACTCATCTTTTAGAGGCACTACTTTCACAAATGGAGTAAGCTATTTGTAAATAACACCAGCACCTCTTGTCCCTCGCATCTGGAACAACATACTACATTACGTGAATTCACGTCCACTCAGAACTGAACTGGACTGTCAACGTCTATCACACAAGGCATCTTACAACCTTCCCAGAGCATGCACTTTCAGCCACTAGCCATCAGGATTATATTTCATTAAGTAGTCAAAGCAGAGTATCTGTTCATCAATCTCTTAAGACGTCCAGTTCTAAGAAGCGTTTTCTAAATTCATTTCTCCTCCTCATTAACCAGACTCAAATTACATTATGGATACAAGAAAGATATTTAGTTTTGCATTTTGCTGTAGCCATTGCTGCAGTGATCAAAAATCCACTGCAATCTGTAAACTTTTAATAAAACAAAATGCATAAAATGAAGCAATAAAACAAAACCAATTTTTGCCCATTTAGTGAGTACAGCAGTACCAACAAACTTTCCATAATCTACAGTACACTGACTACCACAGAAAACATGACACCAGCAAGCAGGTAGGAAGTGCCTTCTCTGGACACAGTGAGGACAGACACAAGAGGCAAGGAAATAATATCCAAAATCTCATATGATTTCATTATTCCCACTCTCAAAATTAATGGACTATTTCCTCCCCCTGCCAAAGTAACTCTTTACAGCCTGAGACAAACTTACCTCAATGGTGTAAGTCTGGCTGTGTTTGATAATTTCTCCACTATGCAAAGTCCTCTTAATAGCAAAGTCGGCAGTAGCAGCTGCTCCCCTTCGGCTGCTGCACGTGGATGTTTCATCACCTTGAGATCGATCAGTATCAATCCCATCTTGTACTGATTCTTCATCTTTGATGTTTGCTGCTTTCTTCCTCTTTTTCTGCTTCTTTGATCCATTTTGACCATCAGTTTGTGCCTTCCGCTGCCTAAACTGGGCAAGCTGCAACAGAAAATCTTGTTAAAGATGAAAGTTTTCCTCTTTATTACTAATGACATCCTCTATAAAGGATAGAGGACATTCTAAAAGCTGTTCTACACAAAGCTTCAAACTAATCACTACTGAAAACAAGTTGGAAGTTAATGCTGCATATCTGAGACACATTCATTATTTTTCCGTTCACTTAGTCTTCTTTAAAAAAAATTCTTAACTGTGAAACAACAATCTATTAATGAATTCCTTTTCAGTTTCATACTAGCAAGTTACTGTTTGAGAAAGTGATACCTAGAAATCAAAACATTCAAAGGTAAAGGTACAAATGTCATTATAAAGGACAAATGCAACGAAATAACCTCTGATCTCATTTTTCAATTTTATAGTAACAAATACCTCAAAAATAATTTACAGAAATTACTTTTAATTTTTATACCAGAGACAGATAAAAGCAAACCTCTCTTCCAACACATATCACGAAGTTTTTTGAAAAGTTTACATTAGAACTCAAAAAGCAGATCAAGTTACTGCAAACATCATAAAGAAATAGCAAAATACATGAGGCAATAGTCTAAAAACAAACAGTGAGGAAATTACAAGATACACTACCTTGTAGCAAAACATGCTGATGAACAAAAAGTCACAGGTGAGCCAGGCACACAGTTGAAAAACCAATTAGTATGTAAGCTATTCAAATACTGTAAGACATTACCTTTTGAAGAGCTTACCACTTTTAATCACTTTATAGTGGTTTACAAAAGAAAATCCATTTAAAATATTTTTTTCTTAACAAGAACAGAATTTCTGTTCAAATAAGAAAAGCAAGCACAGCAGGTTTTACCAATTAAAACTCAAAATTAAACAGATCCTCCCAATGAAATCTGGAAACAAAAATCTTTATTTTCAAATTGAAGAGCCCGACACTAATGAAGTGCTACAATGTTTTATAAATGTAGCCCCAACATAAATATAAAGCATGCAAATAAAAATCCTAAAGCTTTAAACACTTTTTACATCAACTAATACCCAAATATCATGTATTTTTTATAAATCTGCTGCAATCTTAAGAAAAAGCTATAGAAAACATAGCATGTTTGCTCCTGATATTCACCAATCGAGAAAGCCAGGCTTCCATCCAGCCTCTTCAGCAACACCCAAATCAAGCAGGACACATGGATCCCCTTTCCCAGTCACCGCTCGGTTACAGCGCAAGCCGTCACTTGAAGTGCTCTCCAGGTCTCATCTGGCCCCAAGATAGCTGAGAAGCCCCAATCTAAACAAACACATCACCGACAGACCACTTCTGACTTCTGGCTAGTTTATGCTTATGTCCCTTTATTTGTACTTCTTTGTGGGTCTCTTCAGCCTCCTCTCTGTTCTTAGGATGACTGACAGCTTGGCATATGGCTCCTGCTCTGTTTACAGGAGGAGGACCTGAAGATTTGCTGAGCCAAATATGCTCACCTACGTATTTAATACTTACGTCCTCCCTACAACATCCCTAGTCAGTTCAACTTCATGCTTTTTTAAACAGACAACTTCCATTATTTCACCAAAAATCTATTAAAGCTATTTATAGACTCCACAAATTCTGAACAGGAAAAGAAAGGATAGTCTGCTCCTGACTTCAAAGTTTACGAAAAAAAAAAAAAAAGCAGAGATTTGGCTTCTCAAAAATGAGAATAGTGAAGGTTCCAGTTGCCTCCTTACAACATTACTACATTCTCCTAAAACTGTAAATTTACCTTAACAAAACAGTTTTCAATTTATCCAAAAGGCAAGCAGAATTTGTCCAAATGCCACAATGACATAAAGTAGACAACCTGACTTCAAGTGAAACTACTGAGAGATTTTGTTTTTTCTAATTTTTATTTTTAAATAATGAAAGACATGTAAGTGCCACTAGACAAGAACTCTCTTCCCCAACTTGATTGAAACCTTCTGTAATGGCAAGTTAAGTTGGCTTTTTTAAAGCAGCTTTACGGTCTTTATTTGTCTACAAAATTAGATGTGTAGCTCAAGGATAAGTGAATTACTCTGTGTCTCTCCTCAAGTATTTTGCATATTTTAGCTGAGACATCTGGGTATGCCAGATTTCTCTCCTTTCAAAATTGTTGACTTTCACTTCTTCAGAATTAACAGATTAAACTCTACCATGGCAGTTATTAACAGATCTTATTTTTTTTCTGTTAAAACACTGCTGAAGATGGGCACATATGAAAGCTAAATGCATACGCAAACTAAACTGTTATATTTTTATATTACACAAGTTCTCAACTGACAATTTCTGGTTGAGCATTTAATATTTTGGACATAACTCACTATTAGTGACAGATGCACACATAAATCATAGCACTTCTTACTCCACACATTCATGTATACACAAAACTGTCCAACTGCTAATGCAACATAGCTTCAAATTCACATTTTTAATCAATTTTTAAAAACTAGAAATGAGAGAAGCAGCATAACAAAAAGCTACTGCTAAACAAATACACTCTGTGATGCTCGCATCAAGACACGGAAGCCTCCGATACCTAATGCCTTCATAAAATGGGACTCAGGAACTAGAGTTGAGGATCTATCTACATTTCGATGACAAGCAGGAAAAAGTCCACCAGCAGTCATGGGAACTAAGGAAAATAAATTTTGTAGAGTTAAAACTTTCATTAAAACAGAAAAATACTTCCACATTTTGTATTTCTAGAAAAATAGTTTTTCCAGTGTGAACAAAATGTGAAACAAATACAAGCTGATACAACTATACATTCCTTTACCCTGTTGTATCGGGTTTGCGTCAAAGGTTTTGGTAACAGAGGGGATACAGCGGTGGCTCTGTGAGAAGCTTCTGGAAGCTTCCCCTATGTCTGACAAAACCAGTGCCAGCTGGCTCCAAGACAGACCCGCCGCTGGCCAAGTCTGAGCTCAACAGCAATGGTGGTGGCTCTGGGATAACACACTTAACAAGGCGGGGGAAAAACCTGCAGAATAGAAACAGCAGCCAGGAGAGAAGAGTGAGAACATGTGAGAGAAACATCTCCGCAGACCCCCAGGTCAGTGCAGAAGGAGGGGGAGGAGGTGCTCCAGGC
>JAVKLA010000073.1:19601210-19613479 GCA_034782735.1 Sagittarius serpentarius
GCCCAGGGAGGCCCACGCTGGAGCAGATCTCCCCCTGCAGCCCGGGGAGGACCCCACGCCGGAGCAGGGGGGTGCCCAAAGGAGGCTGTGACCCCATGGAGCAGGCTCCTGGCAGGACCTGTGGCCCCATGGAGAGAGGAGCCCAGGCCTGAGCAGGGGATGAGTGAGGAGTCCTCCCCCTGAGGAGGAAGGAGCGGCAGAGACGGCATGTGATGAACTGACCGCAACCCCCATTCCCCGTCCCCCTCTGCCACTCGTGGGGGAGGAGGTAGAGAATTCAGGAGTGGAGTTGTGCCCGTTAAGAAGGGAGGGGCGGGGGAGAAGGTGTTTTTAAGAACTGGTGTTATTTCTCATTATCCTATGCCAATTTGATGGGTAATAAATTTTTTTTTTTCCCCAAGTTGAGTCTATTTTGCCCATGACAGTAATCGGTGAGTGATCTCTCCCTGTCCTTATCTCAACCCACGAGCCTTTCATTATATTTTCTCTCCTCTACCCAGCTGAGGAGGGGAGTGATAGAGCGGCTTTGGTGGGCACCTGGCATCCAGCCAGGGTCAACCTACCACACCTGTCTTCCAGGCATATCAGGTTGATGATGCCAAAACTAAGTCTGTGGAGTACTTAACACTGCTGCTGTCAGTTCTGAATCTGCAGTTTTGAAACAATTCAATGTCAAGTCTCTCGAGTTACAAAAGTTGCAAGCAAGAGCAAAAGATGTAAACACAGGAGTTACTCATGGAGGAGGAAGGATCCAAAAACAGAAGCTGAAGGACACTCAGAACAGGCTCTCTGCATTGATCCACCTCCAAGGAGCGATAGAGAATGAGCACCTTACCCTAGGAAGGCATCAGAAACAGTCAGCCGTGATGCAACTTTACCATTGGTTTTCAGATGTGCTAAAACCTATCTACAGCAAGTCATCTTTCGCTATCCACTTACCTGCCAGCACCTCGCCTCCAGCTTTTCCTATCATGCTAGTAAGACCATGGATCCTCCAAACAAGTACAATTAAAATTCTTAATCGTAATAAATAAACTGAAGTTTTAAGCTAAACTCTGAGAATGAAACTACATTTCTTTCCTTTTGATGCATAACAACCTACAATAAAATTGTGCAGGAAGAATTACACATTTATTTTCAGATTTTCAGAAGTGCCTTTTAAAACAGCTGCTCAGCTTTCCATTAGTTTGAAAAACGGGAAGTGACTGGATGTTAGCACCAAATTCTGTGGATGCACAAGACGTTGCCTCTTAGAAAAACACCCATTGAAAGTCATAAGACTACAAAATCATCTCCCACAGTAAAAGAGCAATTGCACAGAACTTAGATATTTAGAGGATACATTTTTTTATCTAGTTCTAATTATAATTTCTTTCTACTTATGAATCCCGAAACAACATACTAGCACCAATCCCACATCACAGACTGCAGCAAAATTACAGACACCTGGTACAACAATACCTTAGCTTTTAAATGCTGATATCCTCCAACTGGCAGACAGTCAGAAAAGCAGAGGAGAATAACCACTATAAGGAACTAAATACTCTTGAGACAGAAGGGAACTAGCAGAGTGGTAGGGATTACTTGTGTAAACTGTATCAATTATGATAGTTAATGTACTGCTATAATTACAACAGCAGCATTATTTATTTATTCAGCTATCTTAAGCAATTCTGACCCTTGGCAACTGTGCCAGCAAACCAGACTGCTGGGATATGCTGTCCATTGATTAATTTCAAATATGGTCTGACTGAACTAGTAGAAGTGTAGGCTAAAATAAAATTTGGCTCCAACAGAATGCAAAACTTAACCTCCTCTTAAGCATTTAAAAAAATACATAAAATATCTGAACAAAGCCCCAACATTTATCACTGCCCATATATCAGCACAAGAAAATACTGAAAAAAATCCATGAAAATTTGAAAAATTACAGTCATAAAGCATAAATAGCTATATATCTATTTCACATGCATAAAAGACTTCTTAAAACAGAAACACATTAAGCTCCATTTAAAACTGGATGCTGCCTTATGATTGCTTATTATTCTTTAACATTCTCAGACAATGTATTAGATCTGGATAGTTTCATTTTCAGAGGTACTAGAATTAACAGGAATTGAAATTGCTCAGTGCCTCTGAAGAAGGCTGTTATGAAATAAGATAAACAATTTGCTGTACTTATTGTTTAAAAAACTTCCAATTGTTTAGATAAGAAGTTTATAGGTAGCACATCCTGTACAAGTATAGTTTGTACACAAACATTATTAGTTTCAAATTTTATCTTGCTAACATCAAATGCTACATCTCAAATTCAGTGCTGCATAGGCATCTCTTGCAGAAAGAGCAGGGACTATTCATCTCTCACAGTTCCTCGTAAGTACAAAATATCTATTTCTTTTTTTAACTCGTATTTAAGGAAGAATCATAGAAGGATGAGTCGTGCAATTACAGACTGACAACAAAAAGGAACCTCAGAGAAGCTGCTACAGGCAATAATTATTCTTTTTCATTTCTTCACTGTACAGTAAAAGCATGAATGGAGATCTACATTATGGTCTAGCACTTCTCAACTACTATAATTTCAAAAGATGTTCCAGATACTGCTTAAACTTCACCTGAATGTGTCCTCCTCACAGAAGAGCATTTGCTCTTCGTTATAAGTTCTCAAACAGTCTGGTATGCCATGAGAAGTGTTCTGTGCTGGACCAGGTCACCTTTAGATCCCTCAGTCGATGTAAGAAGACAGGGACTTCAGCCCGAATCTTCCTGTCTGTAGCTCAGAGCAGTGGTTAATAGCCCAAAGTCAAACTGGCAGTCCTATAATATTCAATATACCTATAGATAATCTGGATGATGAAATTGAATGCCCCTTAACCAAGTTCATGGATGACATCAAACTGGAGGAAAGCCAGATACACCAGAAGGAAGAACCATCACACAGAGAGACCTCAACATGTTGGAAGACTAAAGCAACAAAAACTGCATGAGATAAAGATAAACATCAAGTCCTGCACCTGGGATGGAATTATGCCACACAGCAGTAACAGCTGCAGACTGACTGATGAAAAGGACCTGAGAGCCCTGGTGTATAGCAAGCGAACCATGAGTGAGCAGCATGCCCTGGCAGCAACGAAGAGAAATCATGAGAAACCTCTCTGAAATGACTCTCAATGCCTACCGTAGTAAATGACTAAGATATGAACCCAACTGTCTGTACACCAGTTTTGCAGTTCACTACTTATTCGGTGACTGAAAAGACCCTATGCAGTCCTATTTTGTAAAACAGAATTTGGTAGCAATAATACCATTCATTACTTGAGAATCTGGTCTCATAATACAGTGGAAAAAGGCCCAGTATGCCTAACAAACAACTCCTAGCTTCAGTGCTTTGATGTAAATGTTGCACTTAACAGCAGGAAACATATCTTAAACTTTCAATCCAGCAGAATGAAATTCTCCACAGCAGCAGTATCTGCAACTAAGCACACGGAGGGTAGGCAGAAGCGAAATAGTATTGTCAGGTGTTGCTTGGGACTTGTCACTGACACAAAAGCCACAAATTTGTCTGAGAAAGAGGTATTTATTTTGAGTACAGAGTGAATGCTAAAGAGTCTACTCTAAGCTGCATCTGAATGTATAAAATGCATTGTAGCAAACTGTACTGTACAAGTTATAACTGTGATATATCCCAGAATGAGACAGATTCCGGCTGCAAGTGCAAGATGACACTCAGGTGCGTCATGAAATTTGTGGAAGATCATAAACAGTCCTGTGCTAAAAAGGCTCAGGCTTTTCCAATTATAATGCTCCTAATCCTCATCACTGAATAAGGTTTAATTTCTGAATGATTACTGAGAGTGAAAGTGAAACCAAAATATCTAGACTAAGACAGACTGATAACCTGTCTTAAAAGGCAAAGGATTAATTTCAGATTCACCTGCCCTAGTAAAGATAGGTCACTACACCCCTTGAGAACAGGTAAGCAATTATTGCTATGAAGGCTTTCAGTGACACACAAAGGACAAAAAGCAGCGCCCTGGGGTGGGATTTGTTTTGATCATCTATAAAGCCCAGATACATCTCATGAAGTCTTGACTTGGGTGTCTTGCAAGCCAATACGGACAAACCAAAAAGGCCAACCTGAATTTGAAATTTTGACAACGTTCAGAAGCTGGAGATCTGCTGTGGTTTTAAGTCTTGGGCTGTCTATTCCACCTTCCCCTGGATAACTGAAAAAATACCTGCTGTCATCTCTGTCTCACCTGTGACCTGGGTTTATGTTCCATGGCAGCAGATAAAAGGCCCTCAAAAGGAGTAAGGAAGAGAGCCTGGGAGACAGCAACACTGAGATTTAGGCAGTAAAGCCTCACCTAGGCTGTTTAAAACTCATTTGTTGTTATGCGACCACGTTTTGTAAAACTTGACTGTCTGCCCCCTAAAGAGGTGTTCAACAGGCTAACTGGTAACTGCATTAGAGAAAAAAGTGGCACTTTGTCACTTTTTGTCATATTCTCCAAAGGTCTAAGCACTGAGGGTTATGTTGCCAAAGCACTAAATCCTGAAGTATAGGCAAATTTACAGTGCCGCCTGCATCTTCTAAGTTCCTGATGTCTATACTAAGAAAAGGATGACAGAGAGTAAGATGAATGGAAAATTATCCAATACAGAGGATAAGTAGACATATTTCTAGTGAAGTCTATTGATTCTATTCTATTATGCTAATCAACAAATAGGAGAGTATCACAACTCTTTCCATATCCTGAGATAAAAACCTACAGCAAGAAGATAGCTGAGCAAGCAACCTGCAAATACGTTCAACATATTATGTCACATAGCTGAAAATCCAAACTGTAAGTAAAGAATTAATGTTCTTTGCAAGTTTCAATCTGCTTATCTGTTGAGGCAAATGGAGCTTTCGTTTATTTCTTCCATTCAGCAGATGCTGAACTTACTAAATGGGAAACATTAGGCTGAATGAACAAGAAAATAATCACCCAGAAAGGAGGTATTTCCAATCTACTCTTTTTTATGTTGCACTCACAGTCAGATTTTCCCAAATAACATGAGCAAGACCCTAGAATGTCCCCCCTTATGGAGATGTAAGTGGCTCACAAATATTAGAGGATGCCAATAAGGCTATGAAAATTTCCAGAGAAGAAATGCTATAGTCTCTACCTAAATAAAAGCTTGAAAGTCTTTCAGCTTCAGAGACAGACGTTCCTTTGCAGTACTCTGAAAAAAACCAATGGGATGACCACAATTTACAGTTACAGGTGAAGTACCATAGAGGACAACTGAGGGCAGCAAGAGAACAGCATGCAGGGCAATTGTCTTCATCTTTTTAGCAGTCTGTATCGAGTTAGAGTACTGTTGTCAGTGCTAATAACCAAGGGCACTGAACTTGAATGAACCCCTCCAGATGGCACTGTGAGCTGGAAAGCCTCAGAATTAGCATGGTTCTGATCTGGTCTGTTCTTCCATGTCCCAAGAATTTAAATAGGAACAGACCTAGGAACAGCTAAGTTCATTACAGCTGGGTTATTTTCTGGACAAGGAATGTAAGTTAAGTGTATGAAAATACTCTCAAGTCAGGTTACAATGACAGAGACAAGTACACCAAGCACATTTCAATGCTGGCCTGCTTCAGGAAGAGCAATGCCTCAAACTAACTACTAAAAAAATTGCCCAATTGGTCTCTTAACTAACCTTCTACATGAATGATTTATATATTGCTCCTATCTACTTTTAAACTTTATCCTTCTCATACTGAATGCTGTGTAACCGCTCTGCTGATATAGAGGGTGAAAAAAGCACCTGACCCACCTTGGTACTGTATTTCCCCAAAGTGAAAAGGAAATAAGTGGATTGGGCCAAGCTGTCAGTGACAAAAAAAGAGAGGGCAAGTAGAAAGCTTGTTTCATGCCGCTCTGTAAAAAAGCACAATCACCCATGCTTGAAGCCTGAAACATTAGGAAGTCTTTGTCACATCAAGGCCAAGGCAGCTGACATAAAACAGAGCCTCTTTTACTCTGTGTTAAGTGAGGGAGATCACCAGTCAGGTGCTGTCTCAAAAAGCACGTCTATCCTTGCTTTTGCCCACAGTTTCAAAGGCTCTGTAATAATGGGAAGGCAAAAAAGTCACGCACTGACAGAAATGCACTCCTGTTCCACTAGGTTTATATGTAACATCAACTTTAATTAAAAACTGGATCCTGAAGCTTTCTTCACAGCTAGGCTGAAAAAAACCCCAATGGCACAGAGACAAAGTCAGTCTTCAATCTCCTACAACCTCTTGAAACAGTTTTTGGAGGGGAAGTGGGAGGAATTATCACAATGTTAATGAATGGATTAATGAATGTGTTTAAAGAAAAACTTTCAGCCCCCAGCAAGGAAAAATATTTCCTCCTCTTCTCCCTTAGCCTTTCTAAAACCACCCAGCTTGCAAAAGCCAGGAAATTTCAGGCTAGAGCTAAAATTTGGTCAAATAAATTTTAACAAAGGAGATGCAAATGTTTCAGTTACATTTTATCCTTATGGAAGAATGAGGATAAAAAAAAGTTTTACTGCTTAATTTGCTAAACTGCTAATTTTTAATGAGTCATATGATTTTCTTCACCAGCTTTCTGAACTAGAAACTTCACTGCTTTGCCATGCTGTTCTTCACTTCTCATTAAAGTGGTTTGAAAATTTGCACCCAGCAGATGGTTTTCTGTATTAATTCATTCTTGAAAATGAATCCTAATATGAAGATTTAGATAGTTTGAAAGCATTAGCTGCTTTCCATACAGTTACACTAATGTTCATTGGACTGTACGAACTTGTTATCTCGCAGCCCTTTAGAAACAAAACTATCAGTATTTATCCTCAGGCACTAACCAGCCTTCAGTGTTGTCATAATCTTCAAGAAAGTCCTAAAGTTCAGTCACTAGGCTATAACACTGCAAAGATTTTCTACATGTCACCATGTTTATGTCTACATGCAAATCCACTAGACTTCAGCAATTTAATAATATGTACTAACTGCTTGTAAGTTACTCCCCAGCTGGACCCAGTTCTCTGGGGTGTTTTGGTATCCACATAAGGCAATGGGTAACTTCAGCTCTGACATCCATGTAAGGACTGTAAGCTCACTGAAGTGCAGGACCCTAAACAAGATGTAAATGTAGATGAGGTTCTATTAACTAAAACAGTTCCTGTTTTAGAAGTGTACATGAGAGCCAAAATATGATTTTAGCATCACTTTCCTACTGAATGAAAACACAAGATGTGATATGCTTTGCCGACACAACCAAAAGACAGACTCTAGGAAGTGAACAGACCATTTGATCTTTGGTGATTTAAATCAAGATACAAAATGATTATGTCTTATCAACACTTGGCAGCTGAACAGTAAGTGGTAGAGCCTATGACAGACAAAAAATAAGTAACATTTTTGAGCTTCAAAAGGTGACACAACCTCACCTATTATCGTCTTAGATGTGTAACAAGATGATACACCTCATCTTAACGAAAAGTTGTCGAAATTCTAAGTTGTCAGATATTGTGTTAGAACTTTAATAATAACTAATAAAACTAAGTCACTGGTGGCATGTAGTAGACTAAATTAGGTAGGCTACACGACACCAACTGAATGGAAACTAGGTTGCTGTGTATCCCCTGCTGGCCTAGGAGATGCAAAGCAATCAAGACAAACCTTGTGTTCATTCATTCAATTACATGAAGATAAAGGCAAAACAAACAAACAAAAAAAGGCCTGGGACTTGCAATAGGAACCACACCTTAAAGCCACTGGGACAGATTAAAGTAATACCTACAAAATATACTTGGCAGAAAAAACATTAGACTGAAAGCCATAATTAGTGCAGTATTTCATAAAGACGAACCCTTCAGCAAGCTTCAGCACCGACTCTTTTTTTAAGGTTGTACAATTACGAATTTGGTTAGGATTTTAAGTACTTTTTTCCCACTCCACTCTTGATGAAATCAGCCTTGTGAAACAAGTTGTCTTCTGGAAGTAAAAGGCAGATACAGCCCTACTGAACAGAAGACAAATGAGAGACCCCATGCTACTTAAGCTTTAAAATTATGTACTAGCTTCCAATTTTATACCCATTTTTTTTTCAATATTGTGTTTGATTCAACAGATTTATAATGCTAGGCTTTACATTTACTGCAGTTGACTTCTATAAACCCAGTGCAGTCAAGTGAATTACAACAAGGATCAGTTTTACTCATTCTCACCAACAGAACCATACTTCATGAACGGTTCACAATGAATTATTTAAACAAAGCATACAGATGAATACCACACACCACAAGAAAGAAGTAATGTCATGTCAGTGAGTATGTTGCTTTCTCTTTCACTAAAAAAAATTTACTAAATTTAAGCGTTGCTTAGGTAGTTACTTCACTTTCTTTCTTCTTAAAGCAACTGGTTTAGCACCTGTTCTTTAACAAGTGTACAGTTATAGCAGCTATTTAACTATATATAGTTAAATCAACAGCTGGAGACTCATTTAATTAATCCTTCGGAGTTCTTTCAGGATAACAATTTATTTTCAGAAAACAACTGCAATACAGTAACAGAGTTAAGCATTAAGCATGTTTATTCCACTGTATTTAGGTCTTAAAAAAATATTCAGGTCAAAAGAAATGTCTTCCAGAACAGGAATAGTCTAAAAAGCAATGAGACCATGTCATTAAATACTACATGCAGACAAAAAGTTAATAAATCTCTGTCTTGTTCAGTACTTTTCTTTACATGCTGCCCTTCCCCAAAAAACAACTTTAGGAAAACATTCCTAAGACTACAAGGCAGTGAAAAAGTGAGCCTGTTTTTCCCCAAGTCCAAAGTAAGGCTAAACGCCAGTCTAAATTTCTGGAATAATGGATGGAAAGAGCCAAGTTTCCTTTTGGTAAAAGAAAAATTTATTTTCATGTCTAGTATTTAGACCTCAATTACCACTCAATTACCATTTTTCTCCTTATTAGCCACACATAATTGAATTTATCCCTGAGAGAGCTAGTTTCATTTAACAAAGCAAGAGCTATGTTTTTATTTCACAGGACCCCTGAAGTCACAATGTGTTGTATAGTTAACATCAGACAGAAACAGTCTTCACATAAATTAGCTAAATATACTATGAAAAAGTTCCTATAGAGTATCTTCAGATTCTTACTGCCATTCAATTCTCCTAGCCCCTATATAAGCTTCTAGCAGACTACCAAGAATTGATAGCAATAAAAGCTATGAATTCACATCGTAGAAAACTGAGTTTAGTCCTTATTTTTGCTAAGATTCTGAGAAAAAAAAAATAATGTTATATAGTACACTGAACTTCTTGGAATGGGCAGAACAAGCCGGATCCTTCAAACAGCAGTTCACGGGGTTTCTCTAAAATCCCTTTAAACTCTGGGTTACAGCAGTCCCAAATACCATACGAAGTACCCCTGAAACAACCAATTCTGACTTTGTGGCAGAACGTTCTTCATTAATAGAAAGAGAAAGGCCTGACAGTGTCAAATCTGATTATTTTTTTCAGGAAAAACTTTAAAAAGTTGCTACTACCACAAAATAACATTGATTACTTAATGAGAAGTTACTTGAGAACAAATCTTCCAATTATGCAAAAGCTGGGCACAGAAACCTTTTGTATTATTAAGAAAATATTACAATGGTTGGTTCAAAAAATCCCACGCTATAACTTGGCAATTAAAATCAAACCCATATAGAGTAGTTAACACATGATATTTAGACAATGCATTTAAAATACTATATAAATGTTTTCTCTAATTCAGAAACATAAAAAAATCATAACCTATGGCCATCTGTGCTTGCCAGTTAGAAGCCAACTATAAAAATACAAAAGTATGCAAAAGCAACAGTTGCCAGTATCTCCACACAGTGCTTGTCGATCAAATTACTGGCAACCTGCAAGTTTATATTTGTAACACAGACACTTTCTTCCACTTATCAATTGTCTTAAGTGTTTAAAAGTTAAGGTTGACATTTTACATTTTTATAAAGATTGATCTTTTAACATTAACTTTAAATTATAAAAACAGAAAATATAAAGCTTCAAGAAGGAAAGTAATCATTCTCATGTTTCTAATAATAGGTTCTAAATAGAAACTACTTGCACTAGATTTGATTTTGAGTATTGTCAGACTGACTTATATTCTGGTTTAGATGGATTTATGTATGAAACAGTTATAAGCAGAACACTATTATGTTTTCACCTGGGGAAAAATCATCAGAATAAATTTACTTTCACCAGTTTTATGGCATTCCATGCATTAATTTGAGTGAGTTCCTAATACTTGAAATCGATTTTCCACAGATAAGTACAGCTACATGGACATTATGGCCCAAATCAAGGAGGTGTTCTTCCCCGCCCTCAGTAGATGAAGACAATACCCAAAAATACAGACTTATTTTTGAGAGCATGAAAAGATTTGACCACATCAGCCCATTATCACCTGGGATAACAGCTATCATGCTACCAGATAATACAATTCTGTACCTCAAGTTATTCTTGTCTTGTTTCAAGTAAAACCCAAGAATATTGCTTACCCAAGCTGACCACATTAGAAAAGCACAGTCCATCTTAATTTAATGAACTCATGAAAAACAAAAATATTCCAAAACTGGGATTGCAGGTAGAAATAAATTTTGCCCTGATGTAGAGTATGCATGCATTATGGCCCAGTCTTTCTATTTTTTCCCCATAGGACTGGCCTTAATCAGCACCTAGACTGTACTGAGATACTGCCATTTGTAGAATTACCTTCTCATTCACTGTAAATTGGAAGGTGTGTAGAAAACAAGACAGGGTGCTGCAGGAATATAAATTATGATCTTATGTTGAAGAAAGGAGAACACTGCATACAAAACCTCTGTGCTTTTGCTATTTCTATCAATCTCCCTGCCAGTCATCACAGAGATCATCCAAACCAATATTTTTACGATGTTCCTCAGCTGTCCGTTCTTCAGTTTATAGTTGCATATGCCGGAAGAGGAGGAGGGCCCCCAAACAGCAGTGTTGACCACTACTGTGAAATGCAGGATTGCTTCCTGGCTTCAAGTTAGATCACACACCATCACTTTTTTTTTTAAACACCGGAGGATCCCGTAGACTACTGTTACAACCCAGCAACGAAACGGAAACTTGAAATTCCTCCTTTCTGCCATTGGGAAAGCACATGAACTTTCCTCTACCATCTTCTTTCATGCTGCTGTGGTTTCATGAGTTTTCTGTCAGCTCATTTCTCCAGACTGTCAAGGTCTCTCTGAAAAGAAGCCCTATGCTTCAATTCATTAACTGCCCTCCCTAACTTGGTATCATCCATGAACTTGCTGAAGGCACACTCCTTCCTTTTCTCCAGGCTGTTAATAAAAACATCAAACAGTGGCAGCCACAGTTTCAACCTCTGAGGAACACTACTGGCCGCCAGCTTGACTTTGTATCAGCACTGAGCATAGCAGTCCAGATAATTTTCCACCCACCTTGCAGTCCACCTATCCAAACCACCTATCTCCAGCTTGGTTACAAATAGCCTCTAACAGACCACATCAAATGCCTTCCTAAAGTCAAGGTAAACAGCATTCACCATTCTCTCCCCATCTACTGAGCCACTCAGCTCATCACAGAGGACAATTATTTGCCCTTGATAAATTCCAATCATGTTCTTGCCCTTCATGTGTCTGACTATGGCTTCCAGGAGGATCTGCTCCATTATCTTCCCAAAGACCACAGTCAGGTTAACCTTCCCACAGATCCCCAGATCCTCCTTCTCACCTCTCTTGAAGATGGGTCTAATGTTTGCTATTTTTCCCTGCTCATTTGGAATCTCCTAATCACAATGACCTTTCAAAGATGAGCAAGGGAATAGCCTTATAACGACAGCAGCCAGCTCCTGCAGGATGCTTGGATACATCACACTCAGTGCGATAAATTTATATACATCAAATTTGCTTAAGCGGTCCCCAGCTTGACTTTCTTTAACTGTGGATAATGCTTCAGTTCCTCCAATTCTGCCATTAGACTCAGGGATCTGGGAAGCCCAAGGACAGTCCTTATCATTAAAAAGGCAAAGAAAGCCTTGTGTATTGCTTCACGTCCTTTTGTACCAGATCAATTGTCAAGATCATTTTGAATTCATAGAATCACAGAATCATTAAATGGCTTCAGTTGGAAGGGACCATCAAAGGTCATCAAGTCCAACCCCCCTGCAGTGAGCAGGGACACCTTCGACTAGATCAGGTTGCT
>JAVKLA010000073.1:19613579-19624404 GCA_034782735.1 Sagittarius serpentarius
TTTCAGCCTGTCTTCATAGGAGAGGTGTTCCAGCCCTCTGATCATCTTTGTAGCCCTCCTTTGGACCCGCTCCAGCATGTCCATGTCTTTCCCACGACATCCAATTCTAAGCCTCTTCACCATGTTTGCTACCCACTTCAGTTTAGTGCTGTCTACATATAACATGTGTTCTTTCCACTGCTAATAATGAAAATACTGAATGACATGAGGCCCTGAAAGACTAAAAGACTACCTACTTTGGAAGTAAGCCATTAAAACAAAAATAACGCCAAGAACAATTTTTTATTCAGTTGTAACCACCAAATGATGATCGTCCCCAGATCAAGTCTTTAGTTTGCTTGTAAGACTATGCCAAACAGTACCAAAAGTCTTACCACCACACTGACTCTCAGCAAGAAGTTCTGTCTGCATCAGCCCTAGTTACCTAAAGGCACTCTCATATTAACAGTTGTGCAGACCCCCAAGACCTTAAAGTCGACAATTCCTTTAGACAAGTTTCCTTTAAAAAGCAACCTTTGCCACTCTTTTGAGACTCCCTAATGAGTATAAGCAGAGTCTTAACTGATGACTGCAGCCTTGGTTATGCTGTATTATCAAGCATCAACGTAGCTTCCAGGGGGCCAGGGTTGGGGGTAATCAGCTGTTTCTCAAAAATCATGAATACTGAGTACAATCCTACAAGAAAAATCCTGACACGTCTAAAGAAAACTGTAAGCAGGCAATTGCTCCTTCCTGTGGGATTTGAATCAACACTCCATTCCAGCTCACATAGTTCATTCTTCCACAACACACTGTAAATAGTCAACTGCAAATTCTAATTAACTTAAAAGACTAGCATTTCTAGAGTTCAGGGCTTTAAAGATGCAGTGATATTGAAACACCTAATTAAATACATGCAGAGAATCTGTATGTGAAGAGGCTTTGTCCAGACTTCTCTATGTAGCTAATGCAAGAGAACTCAAATCACAGAAGCATTTGCCATTTCTGGTTGGTGTTAATGCTGCAAGAAAGGGGCTGCAGCTCACCGTGTGTTGTTACTGATCAGCAGGACTCCTACACTTCACAACAACGCATATTTTACTTTCCTCCTGCACTGTAACATTTAGCCTATATACTAAATGAGGAAGATTTTATTAGGAGTTGGCTGAAAAGGGCTGAAGAGAGTATTTCATGGATGTTAGAAAAAGCATCAACTATCAATTTACTTTGAGTCTCTATGTACTGTTTATATTACCCTGATTCATGTAAAATTAACTTTTTCCTCCTAAGAGAAAAAAGAAAGAATTTATAATAGCAAAAACTTTAGTCAGCTGTAAACCACTTTAGTTGTATTTATGTAGAATACACGTAGGGGTTTTTTTTCCTCCGCTTCACACTATGCCCTCTTTAATAAAAATGTATTTATGTCAGAGACATTTAAAGACCAAAAATTGAGAGAAAAAAAAACTTTAAAATGTAGAGGGAATATATAAAGGAATGGAATAAAGCACAGTAAGATCTGAATAGTTTTGCTCATATTTAATTTCTCATTAACTAAGAAGCCTGAAAGAAAAATGCACCTTTAGAACGCACAGACTAGGTCTAAATAAGACACTATTAATAACCAACGCAAGATTATCAGTTTTTTCAGGTTGACAAGTGCCATGGAAATGATACAGAATTTGAGAGGTTACCTCTTTGGCAACAAGACAATCCGCTTTTCAGATACAGATCAACAGTTTAAATTCTGTTCAAACTAAGCAGGGCCAAATAGCCACTCCTTGTTAATAAATACAAGTGATGTGATGACTTCCACCCAGTTACCAAAGGCAATCTTTTCACAACTGTTAATGGTGAGATTTTTAAAGAAGTCTGGAGAATTGAAATATATTTTTAGGAGATTATTCATAGGCATTCTGGCCACCTCTGTGCTCCAACCCTGTTTAGAAAATGAACAAAACTTTAAATTTGAATTTTTAAAAATGTTTGTGGTTTTGATTTTTTTTTTAAATAAACTGTAAAATACTGTAAAACTAGTCAAAGTCAGTTGCACTTCATCATTTTCCCACCTTGTTTATATTATTTTTACATTAATTCATACCATGTGGCTTGTCTGGCACTGAATGGACAGAGTGAGAATAAAGCCCCCAAACTCAGTAGGTTTGTGAGAGACAGCTCTGTGAGGAGCAGAGCAGACATAAGGAAAGAACAAACTGCATTAATTTCATGCTCAGTGTGCAAGACTTGACAGGCTTGTATTATTTTGACAGGCTTCTATTATTTTTTACATGCTGCTGAATTATGAGAGAAAAGTGAGCTCACAAAGACACTGATATTGCTCACAAAATTCCGGACTTCCCTGTGGACTTTTTTTTTTTTTTTTAAAAAAAGCAAAGGCAAAATCAAATTCCTAGAATATATTCCAAATAATGAAGAAACTCTAGGAAACACATCCACCTTTGAGGAGTCTTGTAACAGGATTTCCATCACCTCTTTTAACACAGCAAACTATGCCAGCTAGCACAACATACTACTAAACATACCAACACAGGGTTTTCTTATCATTTTTATGAAGCATTATCTGTAATAGTAAGGTATTTCTCCTACATACTTTTAAATTGAAAATATGTATTCTCAATATATGGTACTAATGTTAAATCACCTACCTCACTTAGACAATACAAATGGATTTAGGAACATTTAAATATTTTTCCCTTGTTTTGTGGTTGGACACAGGAGGTTTCTTCACAGAGAAGTAGCAGTTTAAGGACAAGTAGAAACTTCAGAAAACAAAACCAGGATTAAGGGTTAGTCACTTCTGTTAAATCACAGCCTACCAGTGAAGTCAGATTTGAGTAAGCTCTTATGCAACTTACTCTGCTTATTCTCTGTAACACCTATTTTATCAATATTTGCAGAGAAACATAGTCCCAGAATCCCATCTACTCCACCTCTTCAACTCCAACAATCTTCTTGGCTCTACATCTCAGGATTGTAGTTTGAGAGATGTGCTGCTATTTTGCCATAGCAGTACAGTTTTCATCAAATTTATGCTCTCCCTTCGAAATATCATTAAAATGGTACACAATCTCTTCAAAATTACTAATTCCAATTGTGGAGAGCCTTAAAATTTCTTTGTGTTTTGAGATTTAGAAGCATGGTCCAAGAGACTGCCTCTTCTTTGTTTTGTGATGATGCTACAACTTAGGGTTGTTAATACTGCGATTTGATCACTCCCCCACTTTCCTAAGCTTAGTGTTTTGTTTCCAGAGTCTCACACTCTTTTGCCCAGCCGACAACCACATAATTTTTTCTATCTGGAAGCTTGCTGGTGTTCCTTTTCAGGAGAGGTGGCAAGCAGGAAGACTGACTCCATACTTCCAAGCAACTAAGAATTCTAAGAAATCTCAACATTTTATTCATTCTTCTGTCTCTTCTCCACTGGTTGTAAGAAAGGTTGTTTATAATATAAAATGTTGGCTTCTCAAGAAATCACATGAAAATGCAGATTTTCTTTCAAGAAACAGGAACACCAGAACCGTCAACACAATATGACATGCCAGCACTCTGCAGTTAATGTACAAGTGTCCCAACGTCATAAATTTCAAGATCTATTTATTTTATGTTTCAGCATAGTATTCAAAAGACTGCAATTATCAGATGCGTTTCATTGAACTGCAGTACATTTATCAATGCGTCTTTGCAAATTCAAAGTGTCACGTCAGCTGGTACCAGCAACGAAATTATTTTGAAACAAATACAGAGCAATACATTCAAATCTCTAGCTGTGGGGCAGATATTTATGACAGAGCTTTCAGCACCTAAATTAGGATTCCCAACAACTGTGTTATTAGTACATAATCTTATATTACAATATAAGGTAGGACAACAAAATCTGACCTACTTCAGCAGCGTTTTTTCTTCTGTCCTCATTTTCACCAGATTTTTCACTATTCCAAACAGTAAGATGCTACAGTAACAATATATTATTCTACATTTATTGTCTTTGTACATCAATATTTAAAAGCACCTACTTGTTTCGTTAGTTTGTGGAGAAAAAACACAGGATTTTCTGGTAACACCTACATATACTGAAAGGTCCAATCTACTTTCCTTGGAGTATCAGATATACTTTACTGAAAGTACTTTAGGAAGAATTTGTGGTGGTGATCCTCTTTGTTTATACTGATTTGGAAATAAGCTAAGTTGTCTAAATACTGTTATAACTGTGGGAAACAACTGTCCCAGTCACCTCTGTTTTGCTATTCCAACACCCATACTATGAAAATAAGTAGCTGGAAAGCAGACCATAGAAATGAGGGAGAGATGAGTGCTAAAATGAAGAAAGTCTTGAATGCAGGCAAAGAGCAACCTTGTGCTTTCTCTTCTGTAATTCCTTCTCTTTCCACATGGAGCAATAAAAAAACATTTTAAATTGCGTTTTTACAATGCAATTTCTTGCTTTCATAGCGCTACTAACAATACTGTGTTGTTTTATTTCTCTCTTTTTCTGAAATTCACTGGGCATCTTGGATTAAAGACCAATTTTCTCTAAACTGGCTACAGAACAAAGGTTATTTTGAAGTGATATTTATCTGCATCCTCAGAAGAAAGCAAGTATTAGTTTAAGCTCATTCTATCTTGCATTTCTGCTGTAAGGTAGACAGCTACTTTAGAGCTTTGAACAAAAGGGTATATTAATAATAATATTTAAAACAAATAATCAAGCCCTGTATTGAAAGCACGAATAGATCTCTGGAATGAGGGAAATGGAGATCAAAACCAGGAAATAGAAGAAAAATGGAGAACATGCTTAGAAATAGGAAGAGTTCCAGTAGTGCCAATGGAAGAGAGAGTCAAAATTGCAGATTTCAAATTAAGTACTTTTTTTTTTTTTAACAAGGACCCAATAAAGTCCCCCAAAAGAAGAAACTTGAACACAATGGGTAAAAAATTATATTTTTAAAGGAAAAAAGAGCACCAAGAGAACTGTAAAGAGAGGGTAGTTCTGTTATCCTCAAGAGAACAATTAAGTTCTAGTAAAAAACTCAACATTTAAGCTAGTCATCCCAATTTTTCTGCTATTAGAATGCGTCTTGAAAACAGTTTCACAGATTACCTTTCCGTTTGATCTCTCATCCAAGCTTATGTAACACCCCAATAGCAAGAAACTGTAGACATAACATATATTTACACCTCAAACGTATATAAATATTTTTTCTTTGATAAAATGCAGAGATATCCACTGTTCTGAACAAAAATAGAAGCACATGCAGTGAGGTGAACACCTCGCTTTTTGTTTCTCTCTCATCTCTACTCAATTTCTGTCCTATCTGCTTTTACTCAAGAGTTTTAAAACAACACGTTTTCTCTCCAGTGTTAACGTTCAGTCCTTGTATCTGTGATTTTCTCTGCAAGACAAAAACCAGTTCTTAGGCTTACTCATGTTCATAATCAAAATACAGACAGGCAATTTCCCATACCTCCTTCTATTTGCATTTAGAATTCACAGAGATGCAAAGGAGAGGGAGTGGATTAAGTGTGTAAAAGAAGACGAGGAGTCAAAAAAGCCACAAGTTCAGAAGGACCTGAGAGAAGAAATAGCTTAGCAATACAAGAGATACAGGTTTGGGAGGATCTTCATGTGTAAGAAAAAGGCCTCCCTCAAGTAAATTGTTTTAAAGCCCATTTCCTCATTTAGTATTTTTTCATAGTTCCACTGCACTTTCCTGCTTCATTATAAAGAAAGAGACTACGCAGTTTCTATTCACATCTGTTGAGCCAAAGCTCACACACACCTTTCCAGGAGACTCTTGAGAGTTAGCCTAGACTCTCCTCCAGTTGCTTCCTCTCTTGTCCATTAATAGGCACACAGCATCTTCAGATATATATGTAGCCCAGAGTCATTCTCATTCTGTGAACTTTTAGCCCATAAGGCTGCTCTCCTCCATACGTTATGAAGGGTGACAGCAATCACTATATGTCATGTGATATGGCTGAATATGACTTCTTAAGAGAAAAGTAGAGTAAAAAAATGTGGACTGTAAAGAAAATTCTTGCTTCCAGAATTCTGTTTAATTATTTTTTTCAAGTTATTTGAGGCAGACGGGATAAACAAAATAAACAGTCCTGAAAGCAAAAGAAGACATGTTAGTAGGCCAGCCCTTTAACGAAGTGTAAGGTTTAAATGTATTTAATTTGTCTTCTGTGATGAAAAACTCTTAATAACCACTGAAATACTGCTTTTTTTCCTCTTCAGCTAAATTACAGGGAATTTAAAAGCACTGTGTTTTACAAACACAATCTGTATGTTGAATTCTTCTGGAGGGTTTAAATTAGAGCTTTCATCACTGTGGCACATAATTATTCCACACTTTGTTTCAGTTCTTTTTTTTAAAAAAAACTGATCAACAGCTTTCCTTGAGAAATCCAAAACTTTTCAGTCCAAAGCGGCCAGAGATGAGGAAGTAAGATCCTTTTCTCTCCTCAAAAGAGTAAAATATAAAAAGCAAACAGCAAACATTCTGCAGACTTAGACAATGCTATTTTAGTAATACATCTCATTTTCAGCCACCTGAAATATTCATATGCGTGACCAGAAGACAAAATATGCAAGTATTTCTTCTTTTTACTATTCAATTTGTGAAGATAACTTGTCAAATTACTTATACAACCTATAGTACTTGTCCACTGAGTGCCATTAGAGCTTCCCAAACCAACTTCACTGTTCTATCTGCTCAGCGATTGTCTGGGATCAAAAGCAGTCACACTGCGTATTCTGTGCTCAAGTGTTTAACTAAACCAGTTCCCTAATTTCTTAAGGTTCTTCAACTATTACATGATTTCTTTGAACACCTCAACAAGAATGTATTACAAATATACATAGAACCTTTGAAAATCAGGACATTAAACATGTATTTCTAACATTAGACCTGAAATCCTAGACCAACCTAAGAGAATTTACAAGGTAAATTAGTGTCTTTCCCTCACTCACCACTCCTACACCAAAAAAGAAGCATACAGCTAGGGAGCATGCCCTTTCCTCAACACAAATTTAAACAGAAGAAATGCGCATACATAAATAATTTGCAAATAAAATTTGTAAAATGGACCATTCCATAAAACTTGCTATTGATAGTTTCATATCTCTTAATTTTACCAGTTATAATAGCTGTGCATTTCATATATATGTACGTGTGCGTATAAATTAAATCAAAATGTCTTTTTAAATTTAAAAACCTTTACCAAAATACTCACCCGTTTTCTCACAAGGGAATCTGAGTCCCCAACGTTTTTATTCTGAAGCTAGCAAACTCTGTGTAGTTTTGAAAGTTGGTCAAAATAGTGCAACATCCTGATAAGAAAAGCCAGCTACTAAGCTCTTAAATAAATACATAAAATTAACATACCCAACTACCATAAACAGTACCCACTGTAATGTTAGATCAGATTTCCAAGCAAACTGATGCGCAGAGACATGCACACATAGTATGCACTTATATAAATATCACACCAAGATCTTCAATGACCATCCTCTGTAGTCTTTTGTAAGATCAGGTGTATCTACGCTATCTCAGGCCATCAACAATATTCTAGAATCTCTTCAGCAAGGCACATAACATAACTGATTGATTTCTAAGTTCATTGTGTTTTGGGGCACTGATCAACTTAACGTGCATCTATATTTCTGTTGCTGGCAAACATCTCCTTTCCACCTTCCATCACAGTCAACCCTATTTCCCTTAACTAGTTTTTTTGACACTTTTCTTGCTCCACCATAATCAGATCGGGATATAAGACAAAGAAATTGCTTGTTTGGGGAAAAGGTAGTTCTATAAAGGCACAGAGAGACCATTTCAATGGGTAAGGAATACAGACGTTTATAAAGGCTGGGTTAATATCCAGCACATTTACCTTGTGGCAAAGGAAAATGAATGACTATAGGTCTGGAAAAAGGAGGATGTAATTTACTGGCCTTAACTTTGTGTCTCCCTTGCCCTTGTGGCTTTGTAACAGACGGAACAGCAACATATGGCACAACTGCTTCATAATAAACACTTGGTATAGTCTCCAAAAGTCAGCACATACACATGAATGATGGTGAGCTTCTATCAAGAGCTTTTTATTCCATTTTTCAAATGATGTACTGGCAAAGGCTGTGTGTTCGCACTGAGACCCATTCTGCCAGGCTGGAGTACACTTAGCACTTTCCAATCAAGGTAACATTCACAATGCAGCTTCTCATTTCCAGCAATAATAAAGGAGGACTCAAAAGAAACTTCTGTTGCAGAAAATCCATTTGTAATACACTCTTCTGTAAAAGATCTACATGGGTAGACAGCGTCTTCAGAAGACATCAAGAATAAAGAAAAACAAAGTTCCATTGCAGATAAATTCACACAAAACCAAACTCCACAGCTTGCCTCCTCAACATTATGATCAGAAAACAACCAAAAGATTAGTTTACTGAAAATTCATATTGTTTAAAATGAACATACTGAGATTTGGCAGTAGTTAGCTACCTACTTTTCGAGAAAAAAACCCACAACAAAACAAACAAGAATCTAAGTCCCAATTTCACATAACTCCACTGTTAGCAGTGCACCAGCCACCTCTTCGGCACCTACTAGACTCTTTTACCGGCCTCCTAGTTGCCAACATTCATCCCGTAGTTTATGTAATGCCTTATTTATATTTAAAATATATAATTTCAGACAGATGCATCAACGTGTCTGCAGTACAGCAAACCCACGCTTTTAGCACAATAACAACACACACTTCAATACACTTTTCCAGCTATTTTGTCTAAACAACATTCAGTGGTTAGGCTCCAAATGTTTTTGGATGCTTGTTGCTGTGGTTTGCAGAAAATACTCACTGGAGCCAGGCAATTTTAAGAGAGATACTGATTATGCTACTGTGAATGTGTTTGTACCCTTGAAAAAGAGAAAAGCAGCTGCAGGAGCTACTCTTGCTTCTATTCTCTGCTAATACAATTTTTTCTTTTCTGCCTTTATCAGTGACACCTGTCACTGGAAGAATGTGACCTGGTCTCCACAGTAAAACACATTTAATTACACCACTCTCATGTAAAAAAAGGGGTAAACGGCACACAGAACACCAATGAAAAATGTGAAAAGCTAACATTGCTTTTACTGTCCCTTACCACGTAAATCACATATAGCTTTAAAGAGTTATAATGACTTAAACCACACGGGATGTTTAAAAGCATAACATATGAATGTCTTCAGGCAAATACTTACTTACAGGAACATTAGGTTTTAGTCAGAAGAGACTAAAAGAACGGTGAGAGTTATGACAGTGCTCCTAAAATGCAGAATTAATTAGTAAAGTGTGTACATGTCTCTTCTCAAAGTAAGAAGGAAGCCATTGAATTCCTGCTAGAGTCCTGGCTTTTGGTTCACTTTTCACTAATTGTCATTAATTTTCTGTGTTAATCCCAGTCCAACATGGCCAGAAAAATATAAATTCTCTTGATAAATTCTTCATTGTGGTTTATAATACTGGCAAATTTACTTCAACCATTTTCTTTGTGAACTACTTTCTAATTTTCTGCAAAAGAATTAGCCAACCTGGGTGTGACAGAACGTACCGCCACTAGGACCTGATCTGTCCCAGTGCCTTTTAACAGTACTGCATAACGTTGTGTAAACACCATTCTTGCTCTAAGCATTTAAGAACAGGTTTTCCTACACAAACATACAGCTCCATCTAGGAGAGTTTCCCAGTGTACATTTTGAACGCTCTTTCAAAAGAAAGAGAAACACACTAAGTTACAACAAAATTTTTGTCTAATACAGCGAAATATCTATTCAGTACTTCACAACCAAACTATGTTCTCTTTTCCATAGACCACATAAGCAAGACAATGATGATGTTTCATAGTTTCATCTTTAGCTTGTCTTCTTGCTGCCTGCACTATTAGCTCCTGCCAAGTTACAGGTGTATCTTTACCATGAATGACAGACTTACAGACTTCTGAACTCTTATCATTTAGCAATGACTGCTGGAAGGAATGGGATGATACCTCATGTCAAAATACTAATTTTATCTTATTTTCCTACAAATGTCATTAATTATCTTCTCTCATTAACCACACCAAAGCTTTCTCTGAAGTAAAAAAGAGGTCCTCGTGGAGTGTGGTAACCCTGGTCTGTTGCCCAGAAGGCAAACTGCTTTGCAGCCGGTGTGTACTGAGCCATGCTTAAAGAGTAAAATGATAAGCTCCCTGATTAACACTTCGGTAAGCCCGCAGGGCACCGTCTGAGCCGCCTGACAGCCCAGGAGGCGGTGAGGGAGGAAGGCGGGTGGGCAGGCGGCCGGGGCTGCCGGCGGCCGGGGCTGCCGGCGCACACGGCGAGGCGCGGCAGAAGAATCACGTACTACCCGGCGTTTCCACCGCATCACTGGAGGCTTCTTTAATCCCCTGCCTCCTAAGGCTCTCTCACGGCATTAGTACCACACTGAGGAACAGCTGTCGGTTTTATAAACTTCCTTAAAGGTTTACAGGGTGTTTGCCAGGCTTAAGAGGCAAACGGAATTCCTGCCTCGAGTGCGAAGCGGTAAGGAGGTTACCTCTTAACGCCCGGCCTCTCGCCGCCCGACACCTGTGGCGTGCGCCCCGCGGGGCCCGCTGTCACCGGCCACTCGCACACACGCCGCGGCCGGGGAACGCCGCTCGGCCCCGCGCCGCCCCGAGGCCAGCGCGGGGAGCCCGGGGCGCGCAGGGAGGACAGGGCAAAGCGCCTCCTCCGCCCGCGGCTTTGTTCGCGGCGGGGCCCCGAGCCGAGCCCCCCCTGCCGCAGCCGCGCTCCGCCGCCGCCGC
>JAVKLA010000073.1:19641252-19723533 GCA_034782735.1 Sagittarius serpentarius
AAAGCAATCGTAGGTATTAAATGGAAAAAATGACTGAACATTGGTTACTTGAAAGAGTAAAGCTCATTGTATTTGAAGGTTAGCAGTAGATCAGAGTGTGGAATCCTTTGGGAAATAATTAATGTGATATAATATTCCAACTAATTACTGTACATACGAAATATGAAGTTCACAGTATGTTTCAAAGCAGTCATGACCTTTCGTGGTAAGAAAAAATCACCTATTAGATGCTTTTGATTATAAAGTCAAAATACATATCTGTAGATGCTCATATATCCTGCCTCATTTTGTCATCTAAATGCTGTTCAAGTCATCCTGGTAATACGACTGTGTTTTGAGACTGTCTGTGAATAAAGTTGAGATGTTGATACAATGGAGAGTTCATTGTAGGACTGCTGAGAGGTTCAGAGAGCTGGAGCACCTGACAAATGAGGAGACGCTAAGGGGACTGCCTTTGTTTAGCCTGGAGAAGGAAAGGCAGCATGGTCGGGAACCTAACTAACAGCAGTCTTCTACTCCCTAAACAGGGGTCACAGGAAGATGGAGCCAGACTCTTCCTCTGAGGTACACAGGTGAAAGGACAGAGGCCAACGAGAGAATTTCTGATTAGATATGAAGAATGAGAATGGCTAAGCACTGCAACAAACTGCAGGTATTATCATCCATGTAGGTTTTCAGTATCTGATGAGTCAGGGGCCTGTGCAACCCAGTCTAACTTTGAAGTTAGCATGCTGTAGGCAGGACATTGAATAAGATGATCTCTAAAGATCCTTTCCAAACTAAATTATTCTTTGATTGTAATGTCTTTTAATTGAACTTTGTAAGATACAGAAAAATGCGTGTCTTGCAGTGTGACCATCTATGTTAGCTTAACAGGGAATGTAAAAAACTTTGCACTTGTATGTGAAATGAATGTAAGAAACATTAGTTGTTTTGTCATTGCACAGCTTTTTTTTAAAATACTTTCTGGATAAGGTATATTTCTTAATTTAAAGTATCTTCAGAAAAGCAGAATTATGTTTTCAGTGTTCCCATTCTTGATTCTTACCTTTCCCTGCAAAGTTGATAGGATTCTTAATAGTAAGAACTTTTTAGTTCTTCTTGGTAGTAAAGTTTTCTTAGTTTCTGTCAGAGTTAGTAAATGGTGGATGCTAGCTCCCGGATGGTTTCTCTTCTTCCATGATATTTTATTATCATAGAACTTTCTCAGTGAAAAAAACCCACCTCCTCTGAAGAAAAAAAGTTATTCTGAAAAGCAAACGTCTTTCCTTACTCTCCTCTCTACCCTATGTGACTACAGACAGCACAGATATAAACCCCTCAGTATTACTAGGGTGACAGGTATTTTGAGGACTGGCACACAGAATGGCAGTATGTTGCTGGGACGCCCAAGGGAAAAATGCTGTGATGTGGGAGAAGAAGGTCACAGAGTAGGTATTCTATGGTTGTTAAAGAAGCTACAACATAAATCATGAGAAGGATCTATATAGGCCTAGATTGTTAAGCCCACTTTGTCTCAGAACCGTGGAGAAGGATTAACAACAATAGAAATCCTCTTCTTTTACTGCAGAATACTTTGCCTTTATTACAGCCAGGAAGGCCAAAACCAGCCAGCCAGAGCTGGTAAATGGCAGTGTTCCTTTTCTACTGAGAATAAATTTCAAGAGGGAAATAATTTTCTATCATGGTTTCTGAAGCAAAGGGATTTGAAGAAAACATCTGGACTTGGAGATAATTCAGAGCAAAAGCCTCCACATGATGGGAAAGTGCTACTTTTCATCTACGCATTATATACTTTTAAAAATAATTCCTTTCTTATAGAACACAGCTTGAAAAGATTTGGGTATAGCACTGATTTTTTCTGGGGTTGTAAAGCAAGTTCATCAGCCAAACTTTTGTCAGCTCCATGCACTATTTGACAGGGGTGTTTCTTACTGTGAAAGATAAGTAACCAAATACTCTCTAGGGAGAACTGTGGCATAATTGGCTTGCAAGACAGAAATTCTTACTAGATTATAAGAGTTGCCAAACTGCTTGATGTGTTCTAGACCTTCACTAGCAGAGATATTGGAAGTTCAAGGGTCCTTCTATATACAGAAGCTGTCAATAAAAATAGAGTTCTTCCCAGCCTGTTGAGCCAAAAACTAAAAAATACAGGAGGCTTTTTTTGCAGCTGTGTTTGACTGAATACCACCGAGGAGGTTCCATGAACTTTGTTATGTATCTTCACAGTCCTTGTGCATATATGCTTGTAAATAAAGAAAACTACATTGTTAGTTACTGATAAAAGATGGTGTTACAGAAAAGGTATCTCCAGGTCCTAGGGAACAGATGAGATAAAGCAAATTACCCAAGTCACATAGAATGTAAGTTCCCTAGTGGGTGGGTTTTTCAAGAATTATGTACAGGATATGAATATGTTGAAATATGAAGAACTACGTAGTTCCTGGAAAAAGACCTAACATATAAGGTACACATTTGGTCTAGATCAGCCATTGTGTCTTTCACTGAAAAAACTTTTGGAGCTGGAATTGAGAGAAAGATAAGAGTTGGCACAGAGCTGCCAAAGTTGTAATTGCATTAGAATTTGTAGTCTGTATGAACTTTTTAGAAGTTCCCTTAGAAAGAAATTTCTCTCAACAGAAATGAGAATCTTGCTCTTTCCTCTGTGGTGGAATATAGAAATTATAAACACATTGATAAATTTAGAGGTGAGGGTGACCTCAATATTGTACCAGAGTTGTATGTGTTTGGTGGGAGGCTGCTGAAGACAGAAATACTTGTTATAGTTTGGTTGCTTCTGTTAACCGGATGTCCTAGCTTTCAGTGTACTTTAGACATTGACCTGGGCTCGTCTTGGGACTTACTCCTATTTGTAGATGTTTCAGTATTTACTAAGCTTCTTACATTCCTGATGCTCTGGGAGCCCCGTAACAGAGGTAATTTAAAAAGATGATCTATCTTATGATAATGTCAATGACTTGACTTTGTTACACTGCATAGTGGGAGGTCATGTCTGAACTGATCACGAATAGAGACTATACAATTGTTTTAAGGCTGCAGAGACTCTCAGTACAGAGCATGTTCTTCACAGTAAGTGGTTTTCTTAACAGATGATGCCAGTAAATTATGCTGGAGGCACTGTCCACAGGTGAACACAATTAGTAAAACGATCAAAGATCAGACAAACCTGTTAATTGAAAGTCTGCTCTTTATGAACAAAGTACTGAATAGGCCCTATTCTAGCCAGTACTGTACTAACATTTTTCCACCAACTGAAACAAGGAAGTTTGATGAGGGATAGAAGGAAACATCCCATCAAACAAGGAAGTTTGATGAGCTGAGTGATTCAGTCCCTGTGTCCATTCAGGCCTTCAGTGTTGTATTCATTTGCTGAGCACATAGCCATTGCTGTAAGATGTTGCGAGTAGAATCCTTGTAAAAAGAAGTATGTCCTGGATTTCCAGTCAAATAAATGCACAGTCAGCTTCTCCCTGACACAGTCTGAAATCAGAAACAGGAAATTTAAAGAGAGACCCAGATACAGTATGCCAGCTGAAAACTTACTACTTGCAAATAAGTCTTAGAAAAGAATAAGAGCCTGGTTTAAGATAAGGTAGAACTTCCTTATCTGAGAGGGGTTCTTGAAAAAGCAGCTGCAACAGCAGGAGAGATCCCGATCTCACTTCCCTTAAGGAGCCTGCTAGCAAATTGCTGTCCAAAGGAACGGGTTAAGAAGGTTCTAGATTAGCTGAGGTACTGGCAGCCAGGGCATAACAAGCAAAAGGCTCTATTCAGTGGCTCCTGCCACAGATGACTAAAAGTCTGAGGGCAAAAGGAATTCCAAATGTTTCAAGTTAATACAGCTGAAATATTTGCTCGAAATTCCTATGTTTATGGTATTTTTTTAAAGGCTCTTAATTATTGATGTTAGTTTTCTGAGATGAAGGGGGACAGAGAAAGTGCTGCTAAAAGCCTCACAATGGTTCTTTTGTATGCAAAGCCAAAAAGGAATTTTAAAACTTTTTTTGGCAGTCAAAATAAAAATTGCTTTGGGCTTTTGATGCCCTAGACATTTATTTTTGTATATGCCATATGCTCCCTTAAAATTATTTGTTTTAAAAATGTTTCACTTGGAAGAAACGCGGAACAGGAGGAGAATTGCCACCAGCTAGAATTCTGTTATAGCTGTACAAGAAGCTGCAAACTATTATTTTACCTTATTGGAGCTCATTGCTGATAAATTTAATCAAGTTGTGTAGGTCTGCATGACTTCCCAGGGCGGGATGGCAACTTTAGCTGGGAGGATTGGGTGTGCACTTTGTTAGATAGACTCATGCTGATTCTAATTTTTAATATAGCTTCCTAAAACAGGGCAGGTATTTCACAAAAATGAGACCGCTGTCCCAGAGAATTTACAACCTGAGTTGGCTCGATATGACTCAGTATGTTACGGAAAAAAGCAGTAAGGAGAGAATGGGATGAGGAACCTACACAGTTATTAAAAGATGTGGTACCTGTTGAGCTCCATTTTCCTGTTAAGCTTCTGAAATCCACATTTAAAAGAGAAAATACAGGGTGCACTATTGATTCGTTTAGCACAGGGCTTGTAGAAGAAGGAATTTTCGGGACTGGTTTGAAGCAGAAGTCACCAGTGTTGAGCAAGTAGGGTCTTGTGAGTTTTTCATACACAAGGGGAAATGAGGCAGTCGCAGATCCCTGCTCATTAGCAACAGTACAAATTCACTCCTGATACAGGTTGGAGCAACTCAGCTGACTTCCATGGCACGGTGTGCATAAATAAGCCTATGTGGCTCGGTATCGCAACTACCATTATTAACAAAGAAACTAATTGCAGATCTTTTTAAAATTCTAATGAATAACAAAATTATCAACTCTTTAATCTCCTTATCGGTGAAACTTTCCTGAAACTATGACAACAACAGTGGGTGTTTTATTCACTCTCTAGGCTCTATGTGGAACTCACTGCAGGTTGCTCGTTTATGGTCTTAATCTTTTTCCCTGATTTCCTGTTTGTCTGCTCTCCCTCACTTGTGCAGACCACCAGACTGCACCCACTATCACATTTAAGGGAATTTCTTGAGATGTGGTTTCTACAGTTTGTCTCTGCTTTTTCTCACTGTCTGCAAGCTCTTTTTCTGCCATCGAGTTTCTGAACGGATTGCCTGAACTCAGCTTCCTTCCTGATGGGTTGTTTTCTCGAAAATACAATGGCATGATAGCTCCTTGTTAACTGCTGGGTCTATCTTAAATGTAGGCCTCTCTTTAATTTGCAAGGAAAAAAAAAAAAAATCTTCAGTGGTTTCCGAGCACAGCAGCCCATTGTTACCTCTGTTTTTTCACAAAGGGAAACTTTCAAGTACCAAAAAATACTTTCAGTAATATTGATTGTTATTTAATAAATTGTGATTTGAAACTATGTATTTACAGTTTCTTAACTGAACTCCTTCTGTAGAAACCAGGTATTTGGAATTTCTTCTGCTAATTTGAATGACAAGTTCGTGACACACTAGTTGCTTTACTTTGAGTTGTCGTAGGCTGAGGACTAAACAGTAAGAGAGAGACTTGAGAATTGTAGTAATTTAAAAGGTTATTGAAGCAGATTCCTTAGACTTCCCTTGTGGCTCCTAAGGAAGCTTTCCATTTTCATGACACAAGATAGCTTGAAAAGATGAAGGAATGAAAAGGCACCTTTTCCCCTTTACTATATTTTAATTTCTGTATCTTGTGATGTGCATAGCTGAGTGGAACTCTGGGTTCTGGTTCCAATATGTAACTGTGCAATGAAACTTGGATTTCCATCAAATTTGAGAGTGTAGGTTTTTCTATAATAGAGGCAGCCCACATCCTGTCTTTGACAGTTACTAGTACCATGTATGATTGCATTAGACAGTTATGAAATAACTTGGTTAAAGCTTGTTGCGAACTTTTTAATTTGCTCAGTAGATGGTCAAATTGTTATTGATTGGCTTATGTCCTTTATGACTGGCTGAGATAATCTCCAAGATATTACTTCTGTCTAGTGTTACTGGGACATCTCATGTTCCGCTCACAATTTTGAATAAACTAGAGACCATCTCTGCTAGAGAAATGTCAACACACTTGTATGGGTCTTTTGCCCCCCAACACTAGTGTTTTGTTTCACTGTGGATGATTTATTCTTTATACCATCTGTAAATGACTAATAATGTGTTACAAAAGCACAGCAAACAATTTATAACCTTTTACTAGGCAGAAGTAAATACATAATCAGTTTTTACAAACACAGTTTTACCCCGGCTTACTGCCAGCATGCCCATTCCTCCTGAGCCCCTTGTACGTGTCAAGACTATTCCTGCGGGCATCCTAACCATGCTCATTCTTAAGTCTTCTGCTGTGCTCTCTGTTCCTTTCTCCCTGCTCTGTATTAATTCATTCCCTTTGCATGGCAGTGAGAACAAATGGGAGAAGGGAAAGGAAAGAGCAGCTTTGTAATTCTTAGCAAGAAGCATTTTCTGGAAATAAAAGTCTTACTGAAATGGGCAGAGGAACCTTCCTCTGTGTGCTAGGGACAAGGACTATGTGGTTCTCAAGGAGACTGAGATAGACAGAGGACATGGGGAGTGCTGCTGTGTAAGCAGGTGGGAACTGAGATGAACAGGTTGTTGATCTGTATTTGGTTTGTTTTTCCGTAGGGGAAGAGAGCATATGATTGCACTGATAAAAGTTTGAAACATAGTGCATGCATACTAAAGGGCTGAATTAAGTTCCCTAAAGAATTTTAGTTTCTACATTTCTCAGCTTCTCAGCATTTGACTGTGCACCTTTAAGAATGCTTTTCTGACATAGCTTTTTCTGTAAAGTGCAGAAGTGCCACAACTGTATTACTGAAATATGACTGACTATACTCTCAGCAGGTTATTAATCCATACTGAAAGATCACAACTCAAAATGTCTTAAATGTTATTTCTGTAAAAAATAAAATTCTATCTTTTAGTTAAATCAGATTTGCACTCCTTTCCATGATAGTTCTTAGTCTTTGTCTAGCTGGCCTTTTTGCTGTTTGCAGCTAGATGGGGTGAGTGCAACACTAAAATTCAGCCTGAACACCAGCACTAAATTACAAAATCCAGTGAGTAGCTAATTTAAAAGTCCAACAGTATATTTAATATATGGCTACACAGAATCGTTGTTCAGGTAAAAACATGCTACACTGTAATTTCTGGCAATTCAGTAAAAAAGATGCAACTTAAATTTTGTTTTTATGACTATTAAATGATTTTATAACTTCACTGCAATCTTCATATGCATCATGGCTTATATCTAAACTATGAGATTGTGTTTCCTTGGTGTTGTCTGTACCTGTGTGTGACTTGGAGGGTTATATATGGAATTTGAAGGGAATGGCAAGAAGGGAGCATTGTTATTTCATAAAACAAATGAACCAGCTGAGGGAAAAGAGAACATTTTTTTTCTTTTTCCTTAAATATTTATCCTTCAAGACCACTTCATGAGAGTAACCACTAGATAATCATCTGTCTTGCTGTTTTTCTGCCCAATTGTTAAGAAGTTTTTAGCTGCATTTTTCATTTTTCTTAAACCATGTACAGCTGAGCCTTCATTTATCTCCTCTGTCAGTTCATAAAAACATGGCAATGAAAGCATGGCAAGGCTTTGAGAATAAAATGTTTTCTAATCACAAAACATTGGCAGCTAAGGGAAAGAAAAAGTTGCATGCTTAAAAAAATGTTAAATAGATCCAGCTGAAATTTTTAACTTTGCAAAATTGAACAGATGCATAGACTTTATATCTAGGAGGTAGAGAGCCATAGATTTTATATCACTTATGCCCTGATAATCATATACAATCTACAATACTTATGGTAGAATTTTATCCAGTAATTCCTTTGTCAATCCCAGCAGTTTTGCTGCTGAACTCACTACATCTGGGGAGCTGAGGAATGGAAAGACCACTTGACTAGCTCAAGATCCTATGGGAATCTGTGGTAGAGCTGGCAGCTGAATCCGTATCTCCTGAATCACAGGCCAGTTTTGTACAAAACAATCCATTTTCTCTAGTTAGCACAATAAAGCACTGTCTTTTGTCAGTGAACATTTTAGCTGCATAAAGAATGTTGTCAAACTGTGATAAACATCTATACTACCTCACTAGGGTCCAGTTCAGAAAAGTTGTGGAGTTACAGAGTGCCACAGAGCTGGTTCACTGTGTTGTCTGTAGTGAGCTGGGCTTTGTAAGACTCCTACGGTACTGCCTCTGTGAAAGATGCCTGTAGCAGTTTTACTCCATGTTTTTGGTCTTGCTGTATAACCAGGCAGTAAACCATTAACACTTTTTCTGTTTTCTTACATAGTACCTTACATTTTCAAAGTGTGCTATGAATGTTCACATGCCATATCAGCACTCCAGTTACATCAGTGTAATGGATGAAATAGTATTATAGCATGTTGTTTCACTTTTGGGGAGAATGAGGCATGAAAAGGTTAAGTAATCTGATTGTAGAAACTGTGGCCTAGTGACTTACGCATGGATCTGGGTGGTAAGAGACCTGTATTTCAGTCAGAGCGCTGTCTGTCTCGTTATGTGATATTAATGAGCAATCACTTGCTCTGTGGTTTTTTATTCGTAGGAGCAAAAGACTTACGTGTGATGGTGCACAGTGCTTTGTCCTGTGATCAGTGCAACACACCACACTTCTAAACACCTTGTAAAGGAGGTTATATTCAAACAAAAGCTACACTGCTTTCTCAGGCTAGGTAAGAGGTTGCTATACTGAATGCTACGCATACTGTTTTGCCAAGGGCACGATGTGTACCAAGAAAATGAACCATTTATAGACCTCTGAATTTCTGAATGACTGTGTCCTGGCTTTGGTGGAGTTTAGAGCAGTACTTAAATGTCAGTCTGGGTGTGCTGCAGCGCAGAATATCCTGACCATATATTTCTTTTCTTGTTCTGATGAATCTGCGGAATAGACAATGATAAAAGGCACACTAGTCTAGGAGAAAATTGATAGTAGAAGAGCTAGGACTGTTGATTTGACCCTAGCTCATAGTTTCTTTGCAATAATGTGGTTCTCTGCTGACTGCATTGACCTGCTCTCCAGTCTTGTGCTTCCTAAAAAAGCCAGAGGCCCATGCTTCCAAGGGAATTGGGTCTTTCAGACATTTGGGTGGGACATCTGGATTCATTAACAAAGCATGGCTCTTTCTCCTCTACATGCTGATGAAGCAGGAAACTAATTTCACTGAAAACTAGTAAAGGCAGCTTTCCTGTCACAAAAAGGGGCTGATATTGCCTTAGCCTGTCATATACACAGTGCTGGACAGAGTGCCAGGCAGAGCTAGCTCAGTGACTGCCCTCTGCACACCCTCTGTATTACACAAGCCATGGTATCTTGGTCATAATAAACACTACTTACCTCTTTTTGGCATTAAAAGTGTTTTCTCGCCTCTCTTGGATCTGAACAGTGAGAGATTAATCAAGCCTCCAATGAACAAGAAGTAGCAAAGATTTAACAACTGTTATTTGAAAAAAGCTTAAATCTGGCACCGACTGTATCTTATTTGCCTCTCAGTAGGCTGGGCAAATGGCTTCCTAATTTCAAGAGTGCTTGCAGAAAAGGATGATTGCTCATGCCAGTAGCTCTCTGATGAAAAATGGAAAGCAATGATTATCTTCAAAAGTCCATGAGGGTTCAGTTAAGGTAAAATATGAGACATCAGATCAAAGGACTAAAAAGTACACAAATCCCAAGCGAAGGTCTGATTCCATGACAAATACTCTGTTCAGCCTTTACCAAGAGACATAAGGGCACCAGAGAAACCATCCTGGATGATTGAGGATACCCATCCCATAGTTCACTTTAGGAGGATTAAGAGCACATCTGCTTCCTTTTGTCAAGGCACATATTTCCCAGGCTGTTGATGGATTAGGTTAGCATCAGTAAGATGCAGACAGCATGACATGTGTCTTTTCATCATCTTGAAGCTTTTTTTTTCCTTTTAAGAGTGGGAAGAAACCTGAAATTAAAAAAGTTGAATGAAGTATTTTTCCCCAAAAAGTTATATTTGTTTTTTTCCAGGAAAATTCAAGAAAGGCTCATTATGATTTAGCTTCAAACAAATTTTTCAGTCTATTTTACAGTATTGACAGTGAACTGGAAAGTTGATCATTGCTGAATTTCAGTGATTTTTACCTCCTAATTTGTAGTCCAAGGACCTATATGCTTACCTGGTAGAGATTCCCACTAGAGCTTTTAGTTTAAATGAAGCTCTGAAGTATCTCTATGTCTGGATGAGGAATAAGGAGTTTCAGACAAAACTAGAAACTAAAATTCCTGAGCTTTCTCTGGTTTTGTTTCTGAATATTTTTCATTAAGTCCCATGTGCTTCCATGTAGGAAAAAATGAGGCTATTTTCTATCATTCTTCTTCCAACCATTTATTTAGGACAGCCACAGGGCTGCTCTAAACTTAACTGCTTCCTAATTATCCTTAAAAGACATTTTCACTTGTGGTGATGAAGATAATGGATGAAACAGAGGGAGATAAAAGAGTAACTGAAGTTCACTGTGCTTTGACCCCCTACCCTGTCTCCCAGCCCCCACTCTTCCCAGGCCTGGCAAAATGGAGGCAGAATCTGACTCTTAACCTTTTTGCAGCCTGGAGCAAGACAAATCCTTAATCTCTCTGTCTTTTTTTCCATTTGTAGGAAATAATCTCAAAGTAGCAAGTCTATCTCTGTGAATGAAAATGAAAAGTACAGCTGTAACTAGGGACTACTGTTATTAGCTAATTTGGTTTAACTATAAAGCAATATTTTGTTTAGTAATTTAATCAACAGTGGGATATTCACTAATCAGGTAGAGATTGCAAAAACGTTTCAGAAAGCAACAATCTTTTTAATGCATCATTATAACAAGTACTGAAAAAGTTGCTATATATGTTTAGGTAATGTACTGGGATTGCCCTTCTCAGGACCTTTTGGTTTTCATTTGCCTCTCATTTTTTGGCCTAGGAAAAACAAAAAAAAAGTGTTAGCCATTTAGCAGTGTTCAGTGTTTGATTTTCTTTTCTTTTTAGGAGGAAAATACATTTCATAGAGATTATCCGCTGCATTTATAGTGCATTGCCACGGTGATCACCATAGCTCAACAGTTATGAACTATCATGTTCCACAAAACATTAAGAAAACGCAAAATTTCTTATCGTGGAGGCACCTTACCTGTCAGTCTGTGGTTCTGTTTAGCAAACATTCATTGACGGGAATCACGGAACTAGTTTCCTTCGAGTATTTTTACCAACGAGGTTAAGAGCTCAGACCTGCTCTTCTTTTCGAGGGAGCGTGGGGCTTGGGAGCACGTGGGGAAGAGGCAGTGGCGTGAGGCTGCAGCTGGGGAGCTGCTGCCTGCCTACCTGCAGGGCTCGGAGGGTGGGATCTCCCTCGCCAGCAGCCGCCGCTCCCGGCTGCAGAGCGTGCTCCACCCTGCCTCCCCATCCGGGACCCCATCTGCCAAACACAATTTGTCGGTAGTCTAAACACATGTATCTGATGTTGGATCCCGGAGCTAGAGGGAAGCTGAAGAGCTGTTGTGTGGTCGCCTGCGACTGAAGCACCACACTGAGGAGAGCGAGATGGAGCCAGATGAATGTCTTGTGTGTGAAGTATGAGGCTTGACAAGTCTGGCATTACGCACTCTGATACTGCTTTTGATCTGAGTTACACCATGATAAATCTATGTAACTCTGCCGAAGTTTACTTAACAAAATTAAGTATCGGAGTTTATTTTAGTAGAGTTACTCTGCGTTTTACCGGATGCAATTAAGATCAAAATCCTGTCTAATTTATATTGTTGTCTTTAATTTTGAATGACTGGAATGTAAACGACGAATTCAGCAAACTTGTGGAATGATGAAAGGACAAATTCTCTTCTTACTTATATCTATGGAAAATGAGTGTTTAGGATTTGACACTGGTTCCATCAAGGCAGAGTGTGGCCCTGGATGTGTATTTTAAACAAGACTCAAACTGCGGTTGGGTGAGGCTCACCTCAAATGAAAGCTTAATGAAATCTTTTCCTCTCTTGGAGTAACTACTTTTCTCCTTCTATTGCTGTCCACTTTTTTCCATATTAATGATTAATTGCTTATGTTCCTGCTTTCTTACTAAAATGCTGAGTCTTCCACCTACTGTTTCCTTCTGTTTTTATAGTTGTTCCAGCTAAGCACCATCTATATGCAAAGCATCTAAAGTGTTCATATGAAACATGTGGTTCTTATTTTGCTCTGCTCCAGACATGACGTGTATGTGCATAGGAAGGAAGATGAAGTAGTTAACAGTGCTAACAGAAAGCTAGATGTTTTAGAAGACGACTGCTTGCTTAAGTGAACTAAAAAAAATATAATCTTTCCAATTAAAATATTCATAAATGAAGAAAAAAAAAGGACATTCTGGATTAATGCTGCAAAAGGAAATATCTTTAGCATTGCAAATTGTTGCTTTACAGTTTGAAACTACAGCAAGGTTTCCAAAGTCTGGTTTAAATAAGCAGGATTCTTAAGGAATGCAAAATTTAAAGTTTAAGTATGGAGATCCTTTCTTTTTTTTCTTTTTCTTTTTTTCTTTTTTTTCTTTTTCTTTTTTCTTTTATCTTTTTCTTTTTTCTTTTTCCTTTTTCCTTTTTCTTTATTTTCTTTTTTCTTTTTTCTCCTTTTCTTTTTCCTTTTCCTTTTCCTCTTTTCTTCTTTTTCTACTTTTTTTCCTCTTTTCCTTTTTTTCTCTCATTTTCTTTTACTTTCTCTTAGTTCATAGACAACTTGCCAGATATTTTTTCAAAAACACCCTTCAAGACATGGAAAGTTTTTTTCTCATTTTGTATATATTCAGGAGGTAGTAGTACTTCAAATCTTATTTAACAAGGAAGTAACCTATGGAAACTCTAATCCTTTTTACAAACTGACTGGGAAACCTTTTTGTGCAATCTATATAGAAAATCAATTATGAGGAATACTGGAGCATCAGGGGACACTTCTTAGTTTGACTTTACTGTGGTTTATGGTGAGGATTTAAATGCTTAAGGGCTAGATAGTCAAAATCTTGCATGGACGTTGTGCACCTAGAAACTGGCTTTTCTGCACATAATTGTGTTTCTGAGCTCCCATGAAAGTTAAAATTCTCCCTGCCTGTCATAAGGTACATCATTTAAAGGGACAGGAGACCTATGTGTATCTGTGAGAGTTTAATATGTGCACAGAGATGGAGTAAACTGGTTTCTGAGGAGAATGAAGCACAGACTGGATATTGGGATGGACTACCATAATTCACAGGGAGGATACCGTCGTCTCAGTCTCTGGGTTGGAGTGGTGCCTCCACCGTCTTTACTTCCAGACCTCTCAGGCAGTAAGACTGTGTATGGACACTCTCAGGCTTCTCTGGGTGTGTTTCCATAGCAGGAAGCCTTTGTGTCACAGCATTTGTGGTTTAAGACAGGGGTTTGGTTTCCACCTACTATTACAGCAATTGCCGTTCTTTTCCAAACAGATGTATGTAGCTTATGGTTTCCATGGTGCAGAGAACTGTGTCTTGTTAACCAGAGGCAAGGGGCGCAAATTCAAGCTACAGACATACCAATTGCAACATCAGGGTTACTTTGCATCTCTCTGAATATGTTGCAGGGAGTAGAGAGCAAAAGTTAGACAAGACTTGAAATAGATTCGCCGATTTCATTCTCTATCTAGTGAACAAATAGCCTCTTACTGTTTTGGTTATCTCTGTGCCCCTCTCTTTCTGACAGTGTGTCTGTTCCATTTTTTGCCATACTAAATCCTTTGGGACAGGAATTTTATTCTGTGTTTGTACAGTTACCTAGCACGGGGATCCTGACCCTTAGCTGAGGCTGTGATGAGTACTATGAAAATGCAGATAACATTAAGAATATAAAAATGTCTGTACCACATAAAATCAGACACGGCCTCCTCCTGATGATGATGGACAGTTTTGACTATTTAGGGTAAATATGTGAGATACTGAGCAAGAGTAGCAAGATGTTTATTCTGATTGACCTTCCTGGGTTCTGGCACTCAGCAGTATAGGGCCTTGTGTAGCCAGAGGGTGCATCTAGATCATTGTATGCGACAGACACTAATGGACCTACCCCCCTGCATCCAGTTCTTTCTCTAAAAAAACCCTGGGAAGTAAAACTCGGTAAATACCACAGATGATATAAATATTAGTGTGGGTGAAAGTTAATACTATAGAGAGTAGAATAATGTGGACTAGCTGCTAATGCTGTTAGAGATTTTAGGGAGTGGTACAGCACAGCTCAGAAACCATTAGCTAACTCCTTCCAAACACATTTTTATTCCATGAGCAGGTTGGGGACCACACCTAAATTGTACTGTTAAAAAAACCCCTTCTTTTAAGTTTTAGTGGCTTTGAGCACAGCAGCAATCTATAGGTATTATTTCAAAGAAAATCATATTCAAAAGAACTGTATTATCTTTTTTTGCTTTAGCAAGCCCAGCATACACGTCACATCTCGTTTTTCCTGTGCATAAGAAATGCAGTTTTAGTCCAGACGGACTACAGAATTAACATCCTTGTTTCACATTCCTCATCGGTCACTCATTTTATATTCCCAGAAGAGTACATGAGCCTATGTAATTGTAAGACTAGTGATTGTACGTGCATCAATGCAGTTTCCTATTAATAATGCTAGTGGGGTTTCACATAGAGGTGGAAAGTCATCTTCTGACTAGCTGCTCGACCAAGACCTTATATACCTTAGAAAACAGTATGGCTTGGAACTATCTCATTCTTTTCTCTCACAACTTTTTTATCACAAAAATTTATCATTTTCCTCACAGGGAGCTGCACAGATGCTACATCAGATATTTTAAAGTGAAATAGTTTCTGCCTAACCTATTCCAAAGATATCTTAACAGATCTTCAGCTAAATAAATAACCTTGAACCATATTAGGTCTTGTTTATCTAAAGGAATAGCTGGATGTTCTTCAAACATGAAGAGTATAAAAGATAGGAAATGTCAGTGGGGATAGAAACAAGGGCAAAATATTTCAGGCCAAAGGTAATAGCTGAGGAAAGTGCTGAAAACAGGGGCTTGGAAAGGAAATGAACTCTTTACTGTAGAGAGACTGAAGCAAAGCTATAGTACTCTTCAGTGCTCTCCCCCTAAGAATTAGCAGCCTAAAATAACTTTCAATTTCCACCTATATCCCTAGGTGATAAGAAATTAATTCCAGGAATTACAGTTACTCCCAAAGTCCTTCCTCAAGGCTTGTGAAGCAAAATTGCCTTTGACTTGAAATGGCCATTTGCCTGAAAAAGGATGGCAGGGTACAGCTCACTAAGAAGGTCTTGTATATGGGGTAAGAATAAGAGGGAGATGTGAGTGAAGATTACTTTTTAAATCATGTGGAAGATTAGCACCTTTCGTGTTGAGAAGAATCAAAAAAATCCACACAGTCAAGAACACTTACACATTCTGGTTTACAAGCAGAAATTCAGTCTCAACATTGTGCACAGAAAGTTATGTTTTCAAATTTTAAATTGTGGTACTTGTACATGAACTGGCTAGAAAGAAATGTTTATTTTCTGTCTGAAAAAAATGCACGTTTTCCAGCTTAATTGCCTAACAGCTCTTATTTATGTTTGATGTAAATTCATAAATGTCTTTTCAGGAATAAACTTGCCTGCAGATGGCCTCTATATGTTTCTGAAAATCTTTAAAAAACCCCTATCTATTTAAAGTAGCTTCAGTGGAAATCTTGTAAATAAACAAAGGTGTCAGCTAATTCTGCAAATATTCTGGAAAGAAAGCTATGTCAGGCCAGTAACATGGAGCTGTGCTATCATAGATTATGTTCTCACTGAAACTTTTTCGCTGCAAATACTGGATGTGGTCTTTGACTTTGCTTATGAATGGGAAATGGCATATATACTTTTTCATGCACCCCCTACTTCACTATTTCTGGTAACATAAATAGTTCCTGAGTTGGTATTTTTTCAAAGCACTTCTTGGAAAAAAAATCTTTGAACTTTGGTTGGTTTCACTTGTAAATGTTACTTTACATCATGTATTAAGCAATTCTCTCCATTACTTCAAAGCCGTCAAATACAGCTGTCCCCACTTTCATAGCTGTAAAATCAGATGTCTAATATACTATGCTGAAGCAAAAAGAGACCTCATTAATTGGTTTTAATTTTCTCAGGGCTAGAGGAAGAACCAAAATCTCTGCAGCCAAATTAAAATTCACCCATAGTGAGGAGTCCCACAGTTCACAGACACATCTTGATTTTCAGAGCAGATGGATCAGGTCACTTCAGATCCAAAAGCACAAGCATGTTCTATTTGAATTATAAATTACTTCTTAGGTGGTTGATCATGTGTCCTTTACACAACCTTTCCTACATCCTTCTCAACCCTTTAAATTCACACCTCATTTCTTAGATAATTTCTACTAAGAAGTATCTGCCCATCATCATAGCATGTGGATCCTTGGAGGGGAGATGGCTGCATTTGCTGTTTGCAGCTTCTCCTGGGCAGAACATACCTTGGGAGTTGAGAAGTACTATTTTAGACAGCACAGTCAATCATTAAACACAGATGAGAGAGAAGGGTTTATTGCAATTCATAACCTTCTTTTAGGCAGCTGCAGGAGAGCTGTCTGCTCTGCTAGAAAAGCAAAGAATTCAGAGTATATGATGTCTGTTAGGCCCATGTAAGGGAGAAAGCAGTGACTTAAGGCCAACTTTACCCATTGCTCAAGTCCCAGCTTTGAGACATTTAATACACTGATAGATGTGGTTAGGTGAGCAGAATATAGTCCACTCTGAGACACCAGCCCATCCATATGCAGTTTGTTGTTAATATATAGCTAAAACAGGAAACTTCTACAATCAGATAAAGAAAACTCTACAGTATGTGACTACGGCTTGGTCAGATGTGAAGGTCTGTATGAAAAATAATACCTCAGGTTGAATAACAAAGAACAGCTTGTATTTGAACTTGGCTGTGGTGAATTAAAATGAATTCCCCAAGTCCCTTTGCTCATGGTAGCTTTCAATTTTGTAGCTTTTTTCAACCCTTTTGCTCCTTCAGGGTCACGAGTGATTAATTTTATTGACTTAATCTCAACCTGATATTTTTACTGCAAATCCTTCCAATGTTCAGAGTATAATTATATTTTAATGATTTAAATTTGTAGATTCTCTTCCCCAGAAATAAAGGACTACATTTCACTTTTACATTTTTAGAGTTACTTTTCTGTTTGTTTTACAAAATAGGCAAATAACACATAGGGAAATTGGGAAAGTTTGTTTGTTAGTGACATACTAATCACTACAGGTCTCCATCATTGATCATTTTTGCCCTCAATTTATAATTTTATAATGAACTCTGCAAGCAATCTAGTCTTATCCTTGAGGAGGCTGGCTAGCAAAAGAATCAATAAAAGAGCTGAAGTTTAATACAGGAAGCAAAACTGCGTTTCATGAGCTGCAGTATAGATCTGTGTTGTGTATTCTACGCACCAAACCAGTATTGATATTAATGAAATTTCACTGTGTGTAATGAGGGGGGAACATTCACTGGAGATTTCCAGTACAGCTGAAGGATCCACAGCATTGATGTTGCCCTGAGTCCAGAGCTCTGAAAGATAAAAATATCTAAACTAGCAGACACATCTAACATTAAATCTAGCTAACTACGATGAAACAACTACAACGCAGTTCAGATAGCATAGGAAAGAAGTATTGCGAATTTAGTGAAGGACCTAGTGTGATCTCCATTCATATATGCCTAAGTTACTTGCATGTGCTCTTCCGTCAGCTACCTGTTGTGTTAACAACTTTTAAACCCAGAACTCCTGTGCTCTGGTTGTGCCTGCCTTTTTTTTTTAATGTAGGCTGATTGATGTTAATGCCATTTCTATCACTTTTGCTCTCAACTGCTGACGTGAAAAAGGGCACATGCAAGAGATTTTGCTTCACATAACTAGACACTCAGTTGAGGCACATTTTGAAAATCTGGCCTATAGAGGTGTTATATTCCATAGACAGAATAAAAATTGCTTGACATAGTAACAACTAAGGCTGATCAAGATAACTAATATAAATATTCTTTTAGTGACTGAATTTTTTTCACCTTCTTTTTGTCTCTGCTTTCACTGTACCTCAGATATCTGCAATGAAATATGAAGCTGAGAAAACATGGCAAGAAGCTAAAATGTTTTTTTTTTCCTCTTTCTTTTTACCAGGCTAATTACCTTTAGAACATCATGCTACCTCCTAAGCAAGTTACTTCAAAGGAGTCTAGGAGGATGAGTATCCAAACTGCTTTTAAGTTTTCACTTATGTTCCAGTTACTACTGTTCTAATTGAGTAGTATTGCTGCTTGAATTTGCTTCATTCAAAATTGCACTGGGATTTTGTTTCCTTTTGTAGAATACTGCTTCTGCCCCTGAATTTACATTTTGGGGTACATGTGGCTGGGGATGCGCCCTGTAGCAGAACAGTCAGTAGAAACTTTGTTAAGAGGTAGCCTAATCTGCCCTTTCTCTGAAGACAGAAAATTGTCCCATTCTTCATTGCAGCATTGCGTTGCATACTTGACAAATACTTGGCTCATTCTCCTTTCTGGAGGAATCCTTCCTCTGTCATTCTTCAGGAGCCTAGGAGATGAAAAAGATTTTGCTGATATAATTTGTGTAATGGAGTCACAGTTAATATTGACAGATGTCTTCTTTTGATGGTATTCCTTAGGCAGATGCCCTGAATGAAAGAAGCAGCACTGGCAAAGGGGTTTTTGATTGTAGAACTGCTCCTGCATTGGGACTTTCTACTAATACAAAAGTGGGGTATAGTCCCACTCCTAAGTGAATACTGTTTCTAATATATAAACAGATTTCAAATAAAAAATAATGTATTTTTTGTAAACCTCAAAGCATGCACAAGACTTCTTTGTGGAACTTATTGTAAATTGTTTCTGATGGCCAATGCCAGCTCCTCCAAGTCAGCTATGCACCGTCCCTTTGTAAATAGCTTTGATGTAACTATTTCTACTTAATTCACTATCCTGTCCCCAAATCATTGTAGCAGCATTTTTCATCCTTTCGTTTTCAAGAGAGTGGTATTCACAATGAAAGAGAAAGCAGGGGGCAACATCCGTGATTCCTGGATTGCACAGACAGTATGTGAGACGGAATATGGACACTGGCTTCTGGTGACTGCAAGCAAACTTTGCAAGTTTCATGCATAAGTTAACTTTCCAGAAAGTGAGAGTCAGATCCTAAAATTCAGAACCCACAGAAAATTCTCTGATCCAAAAGAAAGTCCTTCAGTTGGGTAAAAAGAATCAAAAGACTTGGGGTTTTGCAAGGTCCTATTAAAAGGATTGCCATAGTCCTGTGTTCCACATGGCCGTAGCATGTGTTTTGAAGATTAGAAAAGAAACAATTAGCTTATAAATTTCTACATGTCTGTTTGTCTTTAGAAAGAGCTCATCAGGTTTCAGCAAGCATTGGTGAATGAACTTGTAAGGCCTTGTCCTGAATTCGCTGCATTTTTTCTGAGCAGAATTGCAGCTCCAGTGAACTGGGGACGCAGAGAGCCGCTGGTTAGCAGGGCTATTGGCTTTAAATCTGCAGGAGCTGTAACCTGTAGATCATTCATTTGTGGTGGTGGTCATTCTGAGGAGGGGGCAAACTTCTCAGGTTAGTTTCTTTTATGGATCAAGGGGAGAGTAAGAAAGCTAACACTGAAAGAAGAAGAAATGGAAATAAAAAAAGAATAATTTCAAGCTTCTGATTAACAGGTGAGCCCCACTTTCACTTTTGGTTCTTGGAAGGAGGATCAGTCTTGGAATAACAGGCTTTTGCAGATTTTTACTTGGAAAATTGCAGCAGTTTCTTAGAAGTAGAAAATGTGATTGTCCTTCTGAAAATCAAACCCCATATCAAGATTATGATTTTAAATTTAGTAAAACCTAGCATTTGTTTCCAGCGAACACAATTTTCACAGTTTAAATACTCATTATATATGTTTGTGGAATGTTCAACTCAATGCTTTTCACTTGCTTTATATTACTATGGAGCTGGATAATAATAATTCTTGGAAATGCTGAGGTACTGCATATTCAAAGAAACAAAGTCAGCTACCCATAAAGATATGGAGAAATGCTTATCTATTTTGAGGGCATTTTTTAGAACCACTGCCTCCCACATACACTTGTAGGTGTTCTGGTCAGCAAACATTTAACAGATCCTATCTTTGACAGGTACACTTTCAAACTATATTTCAGTCCTTGTATGCTCCCTTATGCACCTTGAATATGGATTTTTTTTTCTGAAATTGTGCCCTTATACAAATACTTGGGCTTGATAAGAGTTCTAATTTCTCAGTTTCCACTTATAATTGCTGTCTTGTGCTTGCAAAATTGAACAGCCAAATACTTGAGCACTAGAGCTAGATGATGAATTGAAAGTGTTTCAACCTTTAACCCCACATGTCTTTAAGTTCTGTCTACTTGCATAAAACTGACAAAACCACATTTTTATGGTTTGTTTTCTGTGCAGCAGATCTAAACCAGCTTTTTAGAGGCAAAGAAAAGTAGATCGTATTCTGCTTCAATCAGTATCAAAGTAATGAGAGAATAATTAAATTGAAGAAAGTCTAAGAAAGTGAAAATGCCTAGCTTCTTTTTGCAAACCTGAGCTGACCAAAGGTGGCTGACAAGTTTGGAAAAATAATATTCTCCTTTCCTATAGTTACATGGCCCTGCATGAATTGGTTAGGAGGTCATTCAGTGTAGGAATTGCCACTCACTACACTCTGCTCTCAGCTTCCCAGCTTCAACCAAGAGATTAATCACATACATACACAAATGAATCCAGCCATCTCTGACAAAAGTGTAGTGTTTTTTAATCTAAGTTTCACATCAGTTCTTTGATATAAAACCATTTCTGGATGACTTTTTTACCTGCCACCTTGGCCCTTTATTGTGCTAGCTAGATTGACATTTGTACTGCATAAGTAAAGACAGAGTAGCAAGGATGTCCCAATGCATGTTAGAGAGATAACTTCTAGCAGGAGTATATACAACTTACAATAACCCACAACTCAGGCTGTCATCTGTGATCTGTTCCTTTTCACGTTTGTGAGACCCTGTCTTTTCTGTTTCTTGTACTGTCAGCAATTCCACTCATCTTTGATAAAAATAGCTAACTGAATTTGGAAAAAGTCTTAATGCAGGAGAAATACTGCATATGCTGAACTAAACCCACCTTCAAAGAAGGTTGAGATACCTCTTTGAAATTAATGTTGCAAGCAATGTTTTGTAACTGTGTATTACTAAGAGGTTAAACTGCGCTAGGGAGAAAGTGGCAACAGAAGGAAAACTGTAACAGGAAGAAATAATTATTCCTATGAAAATAAAGAAGACTGGATGTCTATAAATTACTTTCCATGCCAGAGCTAAACAGGCCCCTTAGGAAGTTAATAAAGGCCTCTTGAACCTCAAAGGCTTCTTGCTGCTTTCATATGCAGCTTCTTCTATAATACCTGTTTTGTTCAAATTAAAACTCACGCTATGTTGCCAATATAGAAATCTTTTCAAGCACATTGAAGGCATCGCTCTTGGGACCAGAACTGGGGTAAAACATTCTGAATAAATATATTTTCCAAAGTGAATTTGTCATTTCTTTATCCTCATCTCACAAACACAAACCATAACAAGAATTTTGATAAACATGTTTATCTTCAGAAGAATGTAAGATCTGAATAAAATGTTTCTTCCTTTATTACTCGGAATGAATGGACTTGTAGTGTAATTGCAAATGATGGAAAATATTTGTGCTGAAATACATTAGCTTATTTAAAAGTTATAATAAGACTACAATATAAAGCATGTCTACACTGGAAGATCTGTTTGAATAATGATGGTATTTGTGAAATTAATCATAGCCAGACTGAACAAATGAGTCCAACAATAAATTGTGTGTCAGTACAGTAGAGTAGTGTAAATGGAGACCAACTATTTAAATAATTGAGTGCCAGATGACGCTTCTGTTACAGAAGTTAAGAACAGATCTCGGATTTCATTACATTTTTTCCATAGTACTATTAATTTAAAAATCTATATCAGACTGTATGATAATAATTGAAAGGCATCTTTTACTGTTTGAAGAGCCCTTATGAAAATGAAGGACGGGATAGTTTCCCTAGGAGAGAGTCATGATCCCATAAACAGAGAAATGAAAGTCTGAACAAGGTGTCTGAAAACTTTTCAGCACTGCAGGTTTATGTCTGGAGGAACAAAACAAGGTATCAAACTGATGACAAACCTCGTGGTGACATGAGCACTGCAAGTCCTGTGGGATTGTACCTTTTGTCCAGAACTGAGGTGCCTTCTGGTACCAAATCTATGGTACAGGACATTGTGTAATACAAGTATTTTCGTATTCAGATGTTTTACTATAAATGAGAAATAAGGAAAAAACAACAGTAGAACTGAAAATTATTCTAAACTATAGAGATTGTGATTTAGGGAGAATAAGAAAGTATGGTATTTGTAAGATGATTCTCAGAAGTGGATTGTCAGCAAAAGTGTGGATTTATCTGGAAGTGGTAGGAAGGGCGAAGAACTGAAGAGATGATCCCACATTCCAGAAGCGTGCATAATTCCACCATGGTGCAATTTGACAGTACAAATATGCAGTGGTGAAATACTTTGGGTAAAGATAAAAGGAATAGAAACCAAAAAGAGAAATAATAATGACCATCTGTTACACATCAGAAGATGTGGAAAAGAGTGGGGAAAAAGAATTCCTGGAGCTGTTCTTTACGCTGTGGGACGCTGTGCTCCTGAGGAATGTTTATAACGTATATTTGCTGGTTAGCAAACCCAACAAGCCTGCATCACTGAAGAGGTCTGTAAAGTATGCAGAAAACACATTTTGGAAGCAGTGCTTAATTGTGCCTGTAAAGTAAAGGCCTACTGTGAAGGACTGATAAAGAATCATTCTCTTTAGCAAAACCCCACATGTTTTAGATATAGTCGTTATTCTGAATTCCACCCATTTGGCTTCCTGCTCATTTTTGATGACATGGCAGTCAGTTTAGGAGGGAAGTGTGGCATGAAGAGATAAACATTTATAAAGTCTTTGTTCTTGCCAAGGCAGAGCTTAACTGAACTGTTGTTTGAAAGGCCCAAATCACCTGAGCCTGTGAGACTTTACAAATTGATAAAGTTCAATGCAGGTCTGGGCTTTGTTGTATCACTGTGGTCGTTTGACTGGCCTGAAATGGTACATACAAATCCGGGCACTTGCACAGCTGGAAAGGTGAACTGTAAATAGAATGAAAGAGCGCTGATTTTCCAAATATACCAGTGAAAGTGCTATTTTGCTTGAGTTCCAGAAAATGCTGAAGAAGAGGTTTGAATTCTGTTTTTGCAAAATAGAGATTACTATTGGTTGCTTTATATTAATTTCAGAGTTACCAGAAATCTGAATGCAAGAGGTAAAGTTTTCTCTGTCTACTGCATGACTTCTCGTGTTGATTTATATGATGACAAGCTGGCATGAGGTGAGAAGTGTTCACTGACAGGAAGAGAAATACACTGTTATTTCTAAGAGAAGTTAAGGTCAGAGCACAAATATATTCTTTTTTTATTTGTTTGTTTTTACAAAACCCCAAGCCAGCCTGGTCAAGTTCTTCAGCCACACCAGGGTCTCCTTTTCCTACCCAGAAAAAATTTAGCCCCACAAGATATATGCTTCATTCCTGACCTAGATTAGAATCTTCTCTCTGTGGAGTTTGGTCAGAAATAGAGAAAACTGCATGCTTTGGTAAAGGCAGTAGTAGCACATTCAAGATACACTTAGAATTTGGTTCTTATGAATTTTTATGTCTTGGCTTGACAAAAATGAATAATCTAGTTACAAAAGAATTCCAGAGAAGACTCTTGTTCGGTCCTTCTTCAGTGCTAACCGTACGTGAGTTCTAGTTCAAGAATTTGCTGTGGTATAAACAATGATTTACAGTAAGAAACGGCTTTGTAAAGAAACATGCTTAACTACTGTGACTAGTTGTTATGGTCATAAAATTCATAATCAAGATGGAACTAACCTGGAACAGTAATGACAAAATGATGGTATATAAGAAAAGTATGAAAGGACTTTTTTTCCTCTTATAGTTTGAAAAACCTGTGAGCAGTGCAACTGTTTCCAGGGTTTTCTGAAATACAAAATTATATAAGTAAAACAAGCGTATTTTTCTAAGCTAAATTAATACAGTGTTGAAACTATCATTTTCCCAGTTAGTTCATATTTCTCTCAAAATGAGAGCATGCTTTTTTAAAAGACAGTGTGTTCAAGGGGGAATTAATTCTTAAACATACTTGGGGTGTCTTCGGGGTTATTTATGTGGGAAGAAAGCTCTCAGTAGCAGAGTTAGGCTGTAACAACAGCTACAAATACTTTTCAGGAAAACAAGAGGACAGGAACTTTGCATGTCCAATAATGCACACAACACTCATAAACTTCAGGAGCACAGCAAAAGGGGGTTTGTTCCTATTACGATTTGTTTAAAATTCTCCCATAAATTACACCAAGCAGAAATATTGGCTTGGATCACAAATCCCTCTCAGCCACTGCCTTATCACAGATTCCTCAAAAGCGCTAACCTATGTGACCTTTGTGTGAGTCTCAGATGACTCCAATTATTCTGCTGTGAGCTCTGATTCTTTTACACCGCCTGCCCTTAACTTTAAAAAATTGAAGAGGGAGGGGGTCTGGGCGGAATGAAAGCTGTATCACATGGCCTGACCACACTTTGTACCCTATGAGACAGGCCATCGAAATCTCGGAGAGGTAGAAGAAGGGAATTTATCTCCCAAATCTGTAGATATCAAGAGGAACTGAGTCCCACCACACTGGGGTCAGCTGTGCAAAAGCACCTTATTTTGACAGAGTCAACTTGAAAAGTGATGGGGCAGCAGAGATAAATGAGAAACAGAAAGTAGGTTACAAAAGGGAACAAAAACGTGGACCAGGTTATGCAAGAACAGAGGGGTCAAGGCTTCAAGAACCTTGAAAGATATTGGTAAAATCCTGAACTCAAATCTCAGTTTCAGAGGGAACCAATATCGTCGTGTGAACAATGGGGCAGCATGGTAACAGCAGGGGCAGCAGCAGTGGGATGAAGGTAAGACAGGATGCTTTGATAAAAAATGTGTCGCTGATGCATACCCTCAAATCAATGCTACTTCTGTGTAGAAATTTGAGGCCAAGTTTAGGTCCCACTGAGTCTTCTAGCAAAATTTCCATCCAGTTCAACAGGGTCAGGTTTTGGCTCCTAAATTGAAAGTTAGATAGCAGATTGCTGTGAATACACAGGAATACACACTTCGGTGTGTATCACTTCAAGATTTAGCTTCAGGATTCTTTTATAAGGGTTTTTGCATTTTCTACCCCTCAAAATGCCACAAATACAAAAAATGTCCTCTGCTCAACATCACCTGTTAAATGTATGGCCAAATATACCACAGGGCAATGGGAATCCTGAACTAAGGTTTTAGCTGGAGTTGGCAGGACAATCCATTTGCCTGTTTTGTGAGAATTGCCACTATTTCAAAGAGTCTTTCTGTCTAAAAGCAGAATAGAAAATCAAAATGCATTTTTTACACAGAAATAATAATTCAGTGGGTAATCAGAGTGCACTAGCTGAAAGGTTTTATGGTTTTTTCTTTTTAATACTTTAAGCATGAATGAACTCCAATTTTGAAATTAAAAAATATGTTTAAAAAAATGCCAAAAAATGTTTTGACAGTTTCAAAACATTCTTCTAAGGTTTTCTTTAAAAAGGAAAAGTAATGAAACTTACTATTTTATACATAGATCAGCATTTCCCGTTGAAAGGTTTTATGTTAAAAATATTTTCTCTTGCTCTTGACTTTTAGCCAAAATTCAGCCCTTAAAATAAGTGACAGAATTTGGGATTGACTTTGACCCATAATGGAAAACACCTTCCTCCACCGTTAAGCTGTTATCTTCTTATAGAAGAGCTACTGATTTGTGTGTGAGTGGAAGGTAAGTTGCACGGCTACATGTGCCACATGTTGAAAACTGCCTTTTTCCTACACCAGTATATGTCAGTCTTGCTTTTGATGGAAGGTATGATTAGTTGTTTCTATGACTAAGCTGCATAGAAGCTGCAGCTGTCAGACATAATGCCAGTACCTGTCACTGTTGGGCCTCTATATGGCAAGTGGGCTCTGACCTCCTTAGACTCACTCCCCAAAATGTTTAGATTAGGAAGTGTGTCATTCTAGCTCACGCAGGTTTCTTTCCCGTGAAAACCTTGAGGAGGAGGCAAATGCCTTTGGCTCCGAGTGGTGGGAGGCACTCTTGTCTAAGCAAATATGTGTGGACATCGTGTATTTGAATCTGCTTTTTGTTATTCCTTTTTGCTTTATTTATCAACCCCTGCTTCAAATAAAGGATTCTGATTTCACTAATGTTTAACTTAAATATGGCAACTTCAAAGTTAGGTTCAGCAGTATCTAATCTATACCTTTACCCCATTTAAAATCATAAACTGAGCTTGCTTGAGATGGGGAATGTTTATACTGACTGGTCATATTTTGTAAATAAAACAAATGGGGCCAGAATGTGGTTCAGAGTTCACAGATGCTTTGAGGAAGGTGAAGAAGATAAAGAGTTTTGCCTGACTAGCAAAGACACTCATTGTCAGTAATCTCCCCAAAGGAGGAAGAGGGGAAGGGTAATGAGGAGAGTGCACTGGGTGTGCGTTCCACAATCTTCTCTGGATATTCCACTGCAGTCTGGCCTGTCCTCACACTCTCTGTGGTGGCTGTATGAAAATAGCTGTGATGTCATGGAAATAAATGCTGTGAAGTCAAGATTACCATCATGACAATCATCATTAGACTTTAAGAAATAAATAATTAATTTTGAGTAATATCTTATACATCCCTTTTTTCCCCTATGTTAAGACAGTAATACAGATGGGACAGTACCATAGCTGGTTTGGTTAATGGGATGGCCATCCTTGCACTTTTGCTAAAGAGTTTAAGAACTGCTTTTTCAAACACATGAGACAGTGGACAGGGAACAATAGGTGATCCAGCTATAAAAGCAGAAAAAATAAATTAATTATTTAGAGCCATATTCACTGTGAGAGGCTAGGTGGATTCTTGCTCCAGAGTATTTTTAAACAGGGCATCTCAGAAGATCTGTTATAAACTGAAGCGTTGGTAAAAAAGAGGTCTTTGAAGAAAACGGATAACAATAGTTAGAAATAGTTTGGGTTTTTTTTAGCTAGAAATCGTAACAGATCAGCCAGAGCATGTGCTGCTCACTTAAGAGTTACGTAAGAAGTTAGCTATGAAATGAATGACCTATTAATTGTGGCATACAGTCTTCTAAAATTTCCCCCTTGCTTATAAAAAGAAAATGATACAATTCGGGAAAAAAAGGCTTAATGAGAGAGCTGAGGATATGTAAATCTTAGTAAATCTGACATCTGCATTTAGCAAATTGGTAGTAGTTATAACAAGGAATAGAACCAATGAACACATATAAATATGATCGTTATAATAAAGAACAGAACCAATGAACATACTTACATATGATTTACTGAGTAGGACACAAGCATTGTGTTTACATAGAGAATTATTCTTAAAAATGTGGATTTCTTTGAAGGAATCCATCAGCACTGGATGGGAAAATACTGTTGATACATTCTACTGGGTTTTCCAGAAGTATTTTGAGGAGGTTTTCATCAAGTGCTTTTAAGGAAATCAAGGGCTGTGGCACAAAATGAAGGGTCCTAGCATGTTTAAATAGCAAGTTTGGAGGTAGAAAAGATATGAAAAGGGGAGCTGGTTGGCTTTCCTGATTGATGAACCAGTGGAAACGCACAGACATTGTTGCTGAGCTCTGTGCTTTCAAACCCATACAGGTCTGGTTAAGCTAGTCAACAAAATGAAGTGACAAAGCTTTTTTAAACAGAACTAGCAATTCAGTTTGGAGAGATCTTAAGGTGCTGGCTGGATGATAAAATGGCAGATATAATTCAGTGTTGGAAGTTGTAAACTGATGCACCTGGAGTTGACTCTGGAACTGACAGCTCGAATTATTAAGAGAGGGATAGAAAACAAAATAGAAACCATCAATATAGCACTTCATAAGTCTGTGAGGTGGACATATCTTGAAGACTGCATGAGGTCCTGTCCCCTACATCTGAAAAAGGATAAAGCAGAACTAGAAAGGGGTGACAGGGTGCTTGAAGTTGTGAAATAGCTTCCAGATGAGGATTGACTACATAAATTTGGTATCCTGAGTAGGAAAAGAGATGCCTTAGGGAGGAGGGAATAGAAATCTGTAAATCATGAGTAGCACAAAGGAGGTAGCACAAATAGGAGCATAGAGTATCAGGTTTGACAAACAGAAGCAGGGCTTTTTCACAGAAAGGGTAGTTAAATTGTTGATGGCATTAGCACAGGATTCTGAGGATGACAGAAGTTTACATGGCTTCAAAAGGGATTAGATAAATACACAGAAGAAGTATCCATTACAAGCTGTAAAACACAAAGATGCCATTTCTGGCTCAGAAAATCTTGAGGCTCATAGAGTGCTAGAAGCTTTGGGAACATTACTGCATGTTTGTCCCCATTTGCATGCATCCTGGCCTCTCTTGGCCACTGCTAGGGGCAGGATGCTGAACCAAATGGTCCTTTGGTCTGACTTATGATCATCCTTATGTGTCTATGGCTGCTTCCCCTCTGCCGTAGCTTGGAAACTCATGTTTGCTTCTGCTGAGAAGTCTGGAGCCATTGCTGGTGTTGGGGACAGAAGGAGGATGTCCATTCCCAGCAGCGGTCTTTCCCCTGTTTTCCCCACTCTACTAGCAGCCATAAGGGCTGACTTCTCGGCAGGCCACCCCCGAGAGGTGTAGCCCAGCTCTGAATCCTGAAAGTTGGGGTGGTAGATTTCCATTTTGCCTGTATTATGAGAAGCTCTGGATGAACTTGTCCTGTGTTTGGGGCCTTTCAGAGCCAGTAGATCTGACCAGTAGAGTCTTTCTAACCTGCTGGGAGATTTTAGCACTTAGCATGAAACCCATCGGAAAGGCATTCAGGAGTTTCCAGCCAAACATACAAGTCACTCCTGGATCTACTGGAACTTGGCCTGGTTTTACTCAACCAAGCAAAGTCAAGCCAAGCCAAGCAAATAAGCAGTCGTTTTCAAAATATGTCCTGAGTCTTCAGGTGCAGAACTGAACTCCAAACAAATAGGAAGTAGCTCCTGGTTTTTACTGATATTGTGTGAAATGTTTTGGGTTAATAGCACAAACCAGAATTTTTTAGGTGACTGAAACTGTGAATATGAATCAACTGCAGATAAATTCAGCTGAATAAAGAGTAAAACATTTATTATATAAAAAAGAAGCATTTAATTCCTGAATTTTCTGAAGGAAAAAGTTTCATTTTAGAAATGCTAAAATGTTTACTTTTGACATTTGCAAAATAAACTTTTTACTGTTTAATAATAACCCACTGTAAAAAGAAAAGGTTTTAAAATGCAAAAATCATTATAGATTAACTTGATCATAAAAAAAAAATCTCCTATTTTTCCAAAACCATAAAATGTCTTTTTTGATTTAGACTCAACTGATTACATTTTGTTTTCCTTTTTCTTTAGTGACTGAACAAAAAAACCTACTTGTTTGTCTAGCTCTGTTTTGGGTTATATTATTTTACAAAGTGGTTTACACTAAATTGAATGCATTCATAACAAATTATAGCTGCATTTTCCAGCAAGAGTAAATACTGGTTTTTATCCTTGTTTGCAAATAATGGTTATTGCCCCATGAATATCAATGAGGAAGGGTAGAAAGGAGAAGTTCAAAAATTTTAATTTGCACAGTTATTGACGCTTCTTGTTTTAAGTGCTTAATGCTGATTAATGCAGATGCCATAGTTCCCCTTTCTTCTTCATGATCGTTTTGACTTCTTCAGCTTAAGGAAAACATTCAGAAGAAATGAGTTTCCCTTTTTTCCTCTCCTCTCTTCCTTTTTCTTCTTTTTTTTGACTGGCTATGTCTTCCCTAAGTCGTCTCTTTCTTACAGTCCTTTAGTGTTTATAAATTCTTTTAAACTAAAATTTGTTTAATGACTTCTTTCATGGAAAATTTACTTTGTTGATTCCTTTTAAAAAAAAGGCAGTTTATTTTAACAGAATAACTGACTTTTTGTGTAATCGTTCATTTCAGTGGGTGCTTGCCAGAAGGACCGCACAAACAAAACGCTGTCTCTAATCTCACTTGGCCATGCAGAGGAGTGAGCTCCCCACATGCTTATTTGCAAGTTGATTTGAGGTAGAGCTGTGAGGGAAGGCAGCTTCCCCGTGAGAGTGTGAATCCCCATGAGCCAGAGCTGTCATCCCTTTTCTCCTAGCTAGATACCTGGGAGGTACGTGAGGTGGTGTAAGCCCGAGGAACACGTCGGTCCCCATAGGCATTGTTAGCAAGGACTTCCTCTCCCCCATGCAGTGCGTGGCACTTCTGGCTGATCCAAGTCCCCTTCTCCACCTTTCTTTGGAGCAGGAGGTGTCAGTCACTGCTGTAGGCTGGATACTGCGCAGGTTTACTGCTGGTATGTTGCTGTTGCTGACTGGAGGTGGTTTGCACTCACAGAAAACCCTACGGCTAGTACATAACATAGGCCAAACCCCATCCTTTCACCCCAAGACCAAATGGCATTGCACACATTGCACCCACTCTCTTCCCACTCAAACCAGAGTGGCTTCATCCTGCTGTCCTGTCTCCAGCCCCTAACCCTGGGGTCAAGCTCCGGCCAAGAGGGTGATTTGCACCTTCTCGGCGGGCAGGGCAGTGCTTCGTCCCATAGCCTGTTTATTTACATGCATGGATGTGGTCATTCTGATTAGAGCTACAGAAGGGGCCTGGTCCCTTGACCTCTGCTATGCCATGCATGGGAAAGTAGCAACAAGTATTTTCCTTGTAGTAAAAGACGGAGGTATTTGCCTAGATCACCAATACCTAAAACCATTGCCATTACCAATTACCATTCTATTGTGCCAACAGAGTGGCAGCTACCTCCCAAAGGAAAGCAGACACAATCTATATCTGTCCTAAGCAATTTTTAATTAGAAGGCCCCGATCCTATGCTGCTTTCTGTGATGCGTGTAGTCTATGTTTGCATTAGGTCTTCACCAAGATTTAGCTTTAGAGTTTATCAACCTTTTTGAGGGTGCTGAGGGTCCCTTTAAAGGCAGCAGAGCTTCTAGAGAGAGATTTGGAGAGCTTGGATTCATGTAAAGCTTCTGAACCACGATTGTAGTTTACACCAGAAAGTTTACTCTGACTCATTCATAACTGCTCCAGAATACATACTGCCATATTTAATAATCATCTACTTTGACACTTTTTGCTCTTTGTAGTCTTTTCACTGTTGGTCATTGTGATTTCCCTTTCAGCCCTTACCAAAGTTCAGAATTTTCAGGTTTCTTTTTCTCCTCTTTTCAATGGTGAGGATTCTCTTCAACCAAACACCCATACCTATATTTGTGATGCTTCTCTGTTACCCGTTTTTTAAAAGTATGGCCTGTTGCTGGTGTAGAAAAATCTTGCAGGTTTTATTCCCTTGGGTTGTTTTTACCCAGTTATCTAGTCGGTGCCAGTGGCACTGACTGAATGAGGAAGAGCTATTCACATGAAACGACTGTGTGATCAAGACTTTAGTTACCATGACTGAGAGACACTGAATTATGCAATATGAAAGACATTTTCCTTTCACAACGCATTTCCAAACCCAACGTGGCAGATATTAATTTTCTGTTGCTGGACTATATTAATTTCTGGTGTAATCTCATAAAAAGTTGTAGAATTACACCAAGAAGGAATTTAGAGCCCCAACTTGAAATTTCAGTTCTGCTTCACAGAACTATAAATTGCAGTGGTCTGGCGTAAGCATCTATGGAAACATTAATTGCTTAAACTTAAATGTATATTGTTGCATTTAAGAAGGTCACATAGCTCTACTTACTTTTTGGTGATTATTTACCTTAAACATCCAAGCAGAAAAAGCAGAACATGCCATATACATGGAAATACTTAAATGACCACAGCAATGAATGATTTAGTGCAGATTACCTGAAAGGTATTTTCACATTTTGCATTTTAAATACTGCCATGTTGTCTGAAACGTCCGTGAACAATGTCAGAGCAGCCCATGTCAGAAGTGCAGGAAAGTAATGGCGCTCTGGAATAACAAACTCTAATTTTCAGTTTGTGAAGGATCATTTCTGTGCATTATGATTTATTATGTTATTATGTATAGTATAGTTAAGCTTAGAGGCTTCAATGAATTTGGCACCTCATTAAACAAGGCACAGTTAGAAGCACGTAATGAGAGTCAATATTTTCTGAAAACGTTACTTAGAATCTGCAAAACGAGTGGAAGAGAAGGATAGAAAAATGAAGCCTGTGAAGATCATGGTGTAGATCAGTGGCTGAGTCAAGAATATAAACTCAGTTTCCAAACTCTTAGTTGATCTTCTTATTCAGACCCCACTGCCATAGTGATGAAGTTAAATCTAAGCACTGGGAACCAAAAGCTCAGTATTGCTGTAATCATAACAATCAATAACATGTGGTGGCCATAATTGCAAATAAATTAGCTTAACTTTGGAACTTTCTGCATAAAATTGATGGATTTTGCCACTTTTAATCCCACCATAAGCATTCCTTGTGCATTATGCACCATGTTGCTGCCAGCTACATGGAGAGCACAGGGAAACTTATACATGGAAAACTGAAGGAATTTCCACAACTGTTCCACTATGGGGCTGGCATTGTCATTTTTCTCTGCGTTCAGTGGCATACTGAGGGATTCAGCCACAACATGAAGTAATTGAAAACATTCCCAGGATGTCTGAAAAAAAGTGGTCATGCTCTCATCTCAGTAAAATATCATTCCCCTGTAAGGAGTACTGCAGTAAAAGCAGTGTCACATTACTTTAACAGAAGTATTTAACATTTTTACTGACAGAATCTAAAGTATGCAGTTACGGAGTGTGAAATCCTCATTAAAATTCCTCAAGGAAAATCAGTTGAATAAATATCCAGTAATTGTCACAGTGTCCTCATTGCTGTAGTTTTACAATACCATAATTCTCTCCATTGATCAGCTTTATTCTCGTATCATATAAAGAGCTCAGATTCTTGTTCAGGAATTTACTACCCATCGGGGAATTCTGATATTTGTAAGTCTAAAGCTGTAGAAATATACTGCAATAACTGAGGGCTGGGTCATACCAGTGCATTCATGGAACTTCCCTGTGCTACTCCTGTGAAGCAGTGGCAGTTGCCTCTCCCTGCACACCTCTCCCACTTTCCCCTTCACATGGTGTGTACAGAGAATATGGATAAGGCAAGGGGGATTCCGAAGTGAGCTGGTGAATACGAAGTGGGAAACGCCAGCAATCCTACTCGTCGTGCTCAAGTCCCCTTTGGGCTTCTCCCTTTGCTTGTCTCTGTAGAGAGGCTTTTGGGAGACCACGGTGTGCTACAGGACCATGCAGCCTGCGAGTGAAGGGATGGGACACTGAACTGATGCACAAGGGGTGTGCCCTCCTTATAAATGATCCTGGAATAGCTGAAGGTTTTAGGGAAAACTTCAGTATCTTGAAGTTAGTCCTAGAGTTTCTTCAAAAGTGGAAGGGAATGGCCAAACTCTGCCCCTGGACTGAAGGGTGTTGGAGAAATTTGATATGGGCGTGTCTGTGTGTGTCTATATGTATGTGTGCCCAGGGCCTCTTCCAACCATTAACTTTAATAAGCAGTGGTACTATCTTTACCTTGATCCTGTCACTATTTTAAAGTGCTTGGCAGTTCAGAAGGACTGGAGGAGTGAGGTATTGAATGTATCTTAAAAGAGCTGCTGGCTTCCCTAGTGGCAAATGAGTCTTATTTTGGCTAAACTGGAAAATATTTAAATCTTTCTTATCTCCAAGCTGTTACGAAAATGTCTGTGCATGTTGCAGAGTTAAGAGTTTGTAGCTATATGACTCCAATAACACATGAGGCTCTCAAGAGAAAGTTCACAAAGGCCTGATTTTAAAACATTTTTTGCTGCCAAAGTTATTAAATCTTTGAACAAGGAAACATTGTTAAAAAAATCAGATCGTCTGTGAAAAGTGAGTGTGTTAAAATTGGAGGCCAAAACTCATTGCTAGCATATGAAATAAAGAGATTCTTTTCTTAAGATGCAAACCTCCACTGCATTTGTAACTGTTGAGTAGCAAGACTCTGCCTTTAGTCCGGGCTGGACTGCTCCAGGAAGTTCCGTAGTGGATATGCTGTCATCTGCCAAAGACACCGGTCCAAGCGATCGACTGTATGGTTGTTGTGAAATAATACACAAAATAATCTAGTTAAGCACATGTGGGAACAGATAAAAATGTTCAATGCAAAGCTGGTTTATTTTTCTTCACATTTTAACCAGAAGGTGGCATTGTATCATGTCTTTTGCAGGCAAACCACCTTTTATTTTTTTCTTTATATGAAGACTGGGGCTTTACAAACAACACTAACTCAGGTTTTTCTTTTTTGCTGTTTTTTTGGGGGGAGGATTTATTTGTTTTTATAAATGCAACGAATGGTCATTCATACGTTTCATCCTTACTGAAAAGGTGTTCTTTGCTGGCAGTCTGATACTGGTTTACTATACGGTCATTTTTCTGGTCTAAACAATTTGAAGAACTTTGTCTAGAATACTACCTCTATATGCTCTCTTGTGGAATGTTATTTCAGTTCACAGCTGTGTTTGAAATAATTTATAATGATGCCAAGAGAAATTAAATTGCATTCATTCACTACCGGGACAATTGCATACCACTAAATACACAAATCTCTTATTTATGGTGACTCAGTAAAGCCGTTCTCTTAGAACAGAAACAGGGCCTGCTTAAAAGCCAGAAACCAAAGCAGGGAGTTGAAATGGTCTGAATGAGTGGGAGAGATTTACATTTTACAAACTGCTTTATCAGAGTCCTCAGAGGTTTGAGCAGGTATCTGAAATGAGGAGGGAACGTCAGCTGTTTTAAAAAAATGTGTTTGTGTGTATGTATGATTTCTGAAAGGCATGGGATCGGCAGATACTATTAGTCAGGCGTCATGCTCCTATAGTCCATGGACTCATGCAGATTATGGGAAAAGGTTTCTGAAGGGGATGACAGTCTCAAAGACTGGATCTATCTCTTCAGGCACCTATTGTGCGGATTCTGCAATGGCTTCTTCTCTGGGTCTGTGCCAATTCTGGTTGTGTCCTGTGCTGGGGCAACTGTCCATTCGAAACCACACAGGTACCAGCAACCAACCATAAGAGGGTGACAGCTGCTTATCATCTGAACTAACCCAGCATCCCAAATACTGAAGATCTATTTTACCCGTCCTTAATCAGTCTCTTAACCAATTTTGCATAGGAGATAGAAATAGTGAGCCAATGAACACATTCTGCTGAGCTACGAGCTTACCGCATACAAGAAGAAAGCATCCATCTCAAAGCACTGATTTTCAAGAACAACTTTTCTGGTGCTTTGCTAGAATATTTTCACATCAAAGTGGAAATAGAGCTGTACTTGAAAGTGAAATATATTTAACTTTTCTATGGTGATCCCACAACTAATGTCTCTGCTTTTCACGTTGGGAAAGGCATATGTTTCTGTGGTATAATTCCTTATGTATATATGGAGTCAGGGTCAGTTCATAATGGCAGTCATGCAAACCTTCTAAGTCCTGCCAAAAGCAAGGAAGTGTAAGTGTCAACATCAGAAATGCTATTGCACTACCCTTGCAAAGAGCCTATGGTCAATATGGCTGCTTAAGGTTTTAGACATTCAGAAACAGAGCTTGACTCACCACAAGGGGCTCATATAAATGCTTTTAGAAACAGGCACAATAACCATCTCCTTAACCACTGGTTAGCAAATCATGTTGACTGTTTGACACAGAAACATCCCTGCAGCAGCAAGTAACAAAGATTGTGTCATACAGTTGACAGGTTTGATGTGTTCCTGTGCTGTACATGGTTACAAACCACACGCATCCTCTACAATGTGCAGTCCAGTCCAAGATATTACACTAACAGAGTTGAGAGCTACTGATACTATATAGCATCAGCTTGAAAGTGCTGACATGGTCTGTATTTCCTATTTTCAGGACCAAATACTGGCACTGCCATGTCCTAGAATCTGTGGACTGTGTGTCTTCGTTGTATCTCAGCACTGAACCAAACTTCTATCTGTATTCTGGAGGGTACTGCAAGCATGCAGCTAAGACCTTTCCATTTCTAATTATATATGATGGAAAAGGTCATGAGACAGATGAGAAACCATATTCAATCAATACTGGACTGATTTTTTCCCCCCACTGATTTTGGAAAGTGTTTCCATGGTTAGTAACACTCCGGGATATACAGAGAAAGAACAGTTAACTGATGTGCCTGTAAACATATTTATTTGGCTTTTTGCTTCACTGAGCATAGGAGTCATCTGGCCAATCTTAATTTTTTTCTAAGGGACCATCACAAAAAGACCCCATAACACAAAGGAAAAACAATCTGCAAATGCTCCCTTGAAATGTGGCCTTTCCTGCCTAGTTACAGAATGAAATCGATACACAGCTGCAGATTTGTTGACCTGCACATGAGATTGAAACTATAATATGAAAAAAATGAAATTCTTCCCTGATGATAGATTTTTCTCTATTTAGATACCACTAGTGGGAACAATATAATGACTGGAAGGATCTGCAGACCTCTGTATAATGTTAGAGAATGTCATGTTGAGAAAGGGCATATGTTCTCTACATCACTGCTCCTTAATCTTCTCAGATTTTCACAAAGAAATCATATTAATCAAATCTGCTTTCAGCTATATGAAAAGTGCAGTTTGAATGGTTCACAGCTTAGGAAGAAATTGAATGTGGAAGAAAACCTTGGATAGAAATAAGCCCAGAACTTAAAATAACTTGCTGTTGTCAGTATCTTACTTTATGATTCTGAATAGCTGTGACAATTATGCATCAGAAAGCTCTGAAACTGCCCCATACTGTGGCTACGGAGTGGTCCGTGAAGGCAATACAGGAGCAGAGGAATTGCCAGATGAAATCAGACTGGTGAGCCATCTGCTACTGGCTTGAAAAGCAAAAAAGCAAACCCAACAAAAAATCCTACCCAGAAATACATCAGTAAGGGGCAAAATTCTGCCTGGCACTGTCTCCCACCTCATTCGAAAATCTGCTTGGGAGACTGAGGAAGATTGGGCTGTACGTGTATGAGGTGCAGGCTTTGTTCCAGTCTTGCTCCCTTTCCGTTGCCCCCCTGGGGACAAAGTGAGGGGGCAGAGAGCAGGGACATCGCTTCGGTTCCATGCAGCAGAGGGGTGGGTGTGGAGGGCAGAGCGGTTGGCACTCTGTAATGACGGGGAGAAGCCAGCGTACTCCTTCATATACAGGGGCTGTCATCATGCTTTCTTAACGCAGGGTAACCTTCCAGTGCTCCCTCTGACATGGAGCTGCCTCCTTGTTTTGGGTTGTTTTGGAGACAGCCTTAACTCTGTGGAAATACACTGTTTTATTAAATATACCAAATAAAAGCCACAACACTTGTACGTGGTTTCCTCATTGCTATTAGTGTTTAGTGTTTAGTTGGCATGACTATTGTGTTCGGCGTCATTCAGACTACAGAGAAAGACCTGTTCCCTGTGCCCGAAAGCTGATGTTGTGATGACCCAGTCTTGCTTGCATTGAAATCATGGGGCTCGTTGCTGCTGACTTTGGATATGAAGAATAGGGGGGACATGAAAGTGCACTCCTTTCCTCTCTGTGAAATCTGAGTATCAGACATGTAGGTAGACGATCACCGTATCACAAAGTAAACTTTGAGATATGAATGACAGAATGTTGGTTCTGGCAATAGGATCTAAAGGGCACTTCTGTGTCGCTTAAAACAAAGGTAACAGCATTTCTTTTGAAGGTCAAGTATATTTAATTCTATAAAAAAGACGAATAAAAAAGAGGCACCAATCTAATGAGAATTATATTTTAAATTGTTGCCAGAAAACCAGGATATTCCTGAGGTCTTTCTGAACACATCTACTTCTGTCTGGACTCTGGAGAAAATCTACTAATAGCGAAGGCATGACATTAGATTACAACCACAAAATTGCAGTCTTAAGACTGTAATGAAAATGGGTTAAGTCTATACCATTTCTTATTCGTGTTATAATCCCTGCCATAAGAATAGCCTTTCCTGGAATTATTGAAAAGGAAATTCTCCCTTGCTTGTAAATGTCATTTCATTTTCCTCTCACTATCTTTGTAAAGATAGCTGAAACTGTTTAGCTTACCATTTTTCAGAATGCTATCCGAATCTGAGGGTGGTTACTATAAAAGGAATCTAGCGTGGGCTAACTGTTATTATACTGTGGTATTTGAAATCAGGAGTGTTTAATTATGTACAGACACATGGTAAAGTCAAAATTCTAAGAAGAAATGAGAAATGAGATTTGTAGTCTGTGGGGCTTGCAGATGCTCAGGATCGAGCTGTAAGACCTCTGTCTGCTCGGGTTGCTGTTGGTATTGACAGCTATGCATATCCCATGGCATTCCTAGCTCGTGACGGGAAGACAACCTTCAGATTTGCAGGTCTTTTGCTAGGTGGGATATGATGGATCTCAATAAAGTAGGGGGATACATCTGTGCTCAAAAATCTAATTCTACATGAACATGATCTTTTTTTTTCTTTCAGTAAGTCCCAGTTCTCAGGCTGGTGAGAGTGGAGATACTTATTGTAGTTAAGGCAAAAGGTGTCCAACACACAGTCTGTAGGTGTGCGTTAAGTCGCATCGCTGGGGAGCAGGAGAGGCTGTGGGCCTCAGAAGTGTAGCGATGGGACCAGCGTGCCAGTGCTATTCATTGGGTCCATAGTGATTCCCTGCTCATATGGAGGTGCCTTCACAGTGACATCCGTCAGGAGTGAGCCAGGGCTAGGTGAAATGCTCCATGTGTGGCAAGGAGAAGACTCATACTGTGTGTGGCCAGCTTAGCTGCTGGGGGTATGTGCCATTATGACCCTTTTTAGACTGGCAGCCTTTGCTGTGTATGCTGCATATGTGTGCCTGCAGAAGCACTGAGTTAGGTCCTGTGGCCTGCCTTTGCAGGGAGCCTGGGCACCACTCACTTACAGCACTGTTTGCTTTGAAACAATCACTCAGACATAAATGACTCGCTATGAGGTGCTGGAAGTCATGCTGCTTGGTGTAGCATTCAGTGGTCTAACAGCCTCAAGCTCAGTGCAGGAAAAAAAAGACGAATTTTCCACTGGAGTCATAAAAAAGTAAAGAGAGGAGCATGCTGCTTAGGTTGTCTTTTTGATGCTGTTGGAAATCAGCCTATCTAGAAATTGCAGTAGACAATCCAAGGTGAGCTATGATGTTTTAGAAGCACGGACTGAAGGAGATGATGAAGCTTGCTTGCATAGAGTCAGGCTTGCTGGCGTGTTAAAATCAACAGCTGAAAGTATGGAAAAAACCACCTGATTTAGGAGGAAAAATATGGTTTTAGAATTATTTCCATTATTTTTATATTATTCTTTCTACTTTTGCTAGATCATCAGTCATTGACTTTGAATGGCCAGCTAATAGGCAAAGGTCTCCAGTGTCCTGCAGCAGACAAGCAGTAGAGGTAACTTAGCAGGAAACTGTGATTAACTTGGAGTTTGTAATTCAGTTTTACTTGACTCTTCACTTTGCTTTTCACCCAAAGTGGTTGGGAGTTGAAGCTGACTCTTTTTAGATCTGTACTGAGCACAACATGTGCTCTGCTGGCAGCAGGGGAGGGAAGCTGAACTCATCCAGGTGCTGTATCTTTCCAAGCACTTTGTTTGTGAGGGTGGTGGTGAAGAGTGAAGGGTTTGGGACGTTCTTACTGCAGGTATACCATAGTGTAGTGTAGTGTGTGTATATATAGATTCTCCAGTGAAATTGACAGTTCCCCCAGGAAAAGTATAATCATAAGAGATTGTCATCTCTCTGCAAGCTTCCATTCCGGACTCACTTTAGCTACTTCTATAGCAGGGATGACTTGTTAAAGAGATAAAACTATGTGTTAATTTCCTTCCTCGATGCAGCACTTGCCTCTCCATAGCTCAGCATGAACTTCCAGTGACATGGCCATTTTATCTGTCACGCAGGGACAGAAGAGGGAGATGGCTAGTGTGAGTACACTTCAGAAGACTTGAGCTCACTTAGGTGGAGAAGTGAGCCAGACATAAATCCAGAGGAGGAGAAGGTAACATGGCCAGTTTTAAAGTCCTGTGTCGTTAGGCACAGGAAGGGTACCAAACCCAAACCTTCTTATGATGGGAGTGCTGTGGAAGTCTCCATCCAAGTTGTGATTTTTGGAAAGTCTGCTCCTTATGGTAAGATGGACTGATGAGTTAGTATTCATGAAGCGTAGAGGCTGTTCACCCTGGCGTTTCCAGACAGAAGGTTATAAAATTTAAACCTGTGTATATTCTTTTGCAATTCAGAACGAAAATATGAAAATGTTGTTACGGATAGTCAAATACAGTCTAACAAGGGAATCAGATACAGATCCATTCATGACTGCTAACTTTCCCCTGTCTCAAGAAGGCCTTCTTCCCAAGCAATTATTTGCAGGGTAGAGGTCACTTTGTACCTGTTGTCTTTCTTCTGCTTTTTCTCTAAGGAACTGGTATTAATCACTGTCAGATGCAGGATACTGTACTGACAGAGTCTTTGCCTGACTCGGTGGTGTTCTGAAGTTATACTATTATGTATCACAGTTTCCATACCAACTGCTTGACGTTGCAGACTCTTGGGAAATGTTTGCTGCAGACATGGTTTTCTAGCAACTGAAACCTGAGAATCACTTACATAAACTTTACAGAACTCCCATTTTATAAATCTCTGCCTGTCTCCTCATCCTAGTCTTCTTTCCTGCCTACTTTTTTATTCCCTTCATTGCATCCTGTAAAATGCTAAGTATCTTGCTCCTTCTCCAGATACATTCCTGAATGTTGATTATGTTTTCTTGCCTCTCCTTCTCCTCCTCAATAAAGGATTCACTTGTATCGCTTGATCCGGAGGGCCACCTACCTTGGCAAATACTTCATTAGGTTGTTGTCCCTGGTATTCTTGGACTTCAGCAGAACTAGGATTAGTTCTGGTTCTTTCGTGTACCCACTAAACCACAGTACAGTTAGAACATGTTCTTTTCTGTATTCAGTAGCTTATAAAAAGGGCAGAACATCACCCTAATCTAAATGCTAAAACGTACTAGATTTTGAATGGCTGGTTACACTTCCTCTTTGCCACAGGTGCCCAGGTTTGTAAAAGAAGAGGAAAAAGAATTGTAAGCCTTCTAAAATTATTGAACTTTGAAAAGAACAGCTAGTATATAGTATAGTATGTAACAGCTGTCTGTCACAGAATGGTTGAGAGTCTAGAAACATTACAGCATTTCTTATATAATTAATGGAAGTTGAAAACAGAAATCACGCAGTCTAGATGAGGCATTTGTAACAAGAGTCAGAGTAACAAGATGGGACTAGGGCTGACTGGAAAATACCAACATTTGGGTAAAAGGGGAAACCCAAAAGTTTTGACCTTAAACACAAAAATTGTCTGAAAATCAAAACTCAAATATGCAGTTAGGGGCTTGATACAATTTCTGGCTGAGTTTCTTGTTGGTCTGTCATTCTCTATTGTTCAGTCTACTTATGCCATGATATGCCTTCTCTTGCTGATCCATCAAGTAGGACATGTAGTCCGTCATGAAAACCAGGCTTATGAGGGTTATTGGGGGACAATGACGGAAAGCTTAAAGTTTTTTTTGATAACTAGATATTGAAAAGTAATTTCTTGGAAAACCATAGGAAAATGAATTTATATGGCTTTATCTAAGCCTTAATTGAGACCAGTCTTCTACAATCCTAACAGACATTGTGATTTTTTTTTTCTTCAGATGTGCCATAGCATGCTAAAGTAAATTACTGGAGAAGTATACATAAGGGTCAAGAAAAATGTTTTGGTTATGATGCCATCTGTCCAATGCTAGCTGACTGCTGAGGCAGTGGAAATGGAAATTAATATAATACAGTTTCTGTAATCTTCTTAAATCTCAAATTAATTTAGCATCAGGATTGGCACTTTTAGACTGAGTTGATGGCTGTGATTATGGCTCCTTCTTGCCTTCTCTAGTTTCATTTATTGTTAGTTGCTATTATATGTTCATTAAAAAGTAATTTAATAAAACATGGGATTTCCTGCGTGTAAAACAATTATCAGAATGAAGAGTGACAGCAATAGTTGGGGAATAAGCTGAAATTTGGTAACCCTTTGTGAAGGCAAAGCAGGACACAGAAACCTTACTATTTAACTAAAAACTATTCAGTATAATAGTGCCTTCCTCTACTCTCCATAGGTAAGTGAAGCAGGATTTGAGGCATCTTCTGGGTTCTGACTCTGTCTCTGCCATGGGTAAGTGTGCAAATCTCACTTCTGTCAATATTTTTGGGAACTGGTGCTGATTGATTTGTTGGTTATTCAGATAGAAGGATGACTGGGCAATATCATGACACTGGGGACAGGAATTCACAATTCTCTTACACAGGTGAGTACCGAGGACTGTACTGAAATGCTTTTAAGGAATCACTGACTGATTAATTTAAAAATTGCAGAGGCCTCTGGGTATCCAAATACAGACTCTGAACTTCATTATGGCATGGACGTATGTGAGGCCATTCAGGACCAGGTGCTTTTTAGTGGCCTTTCTGTACTGTTTGAATACCTCTATTCAAGTTGCTTGAAAGGTCTCCAATCACACAGTGAGAGTGAGGAATGGTGGAGGAAGCAATGAAAGTTTGGTGAGGGGGAATGGGGGAGCCTGAGAGAAAAAGAGGGAGATTGTTCAGACGGGCAGAGAGCATATGAGCAATAACTGGGACTGTGTTTATACTGTCATGTTAACTTAGGATTCAAGGTCACACTCAATGGTTTCCTCATTGCTTACACATTAACGTTCACCCTGGCCTTGCTGGCTGTCAGGCAGAGCTTGGATCCGACCATGAACACAGCTGCATACACACTCTGCAAAAGCCTAACGATTTTGAGGTCTAGGGAAGAGTCAAAGTTTATGTGGAGAGAGCTGAAAGAGGCAGGCTGATGAAGGATGAAGTGAGATAAATGATCGAGTGCTGGACAAGGAAGGGTTAAGCTCAGGGGAATTCAAGAGAAAGCAGGATGGTAGCCAGGCCAGCCTGGGGGACAGAGGAGGCAGTTGTCTTCTGCAAACAGAAACTGTGTCAAGAGGTTTTCCCGTAACTTCAGTGAGATACAGATTACCAGGAGCCACCCTCCTCATATGGTAAACTGGCGTGAAGCGTGGAGAGAGGTACTGACAGCAGTCATCTTCCCTGACAGCTCCTCCGGTCAGCACATAGCCGGGGGCAGTACCTGCCCAAGGAGGCTTGTTTCCCGTCAGCAGTGGAGAGAAATTCTCAGCATAAAGATGCAACAACAGCAAAAATTTTCTTTCCTGGAGGTCAAAATAAATAATTCCAGTTCATATAATATCTCTTTAAAACAGACAAATGTTTCTTAGTAATAGCCGTGGTACAAGGAATTAACATAACTCTGAGCACTCTCTGAGGACAGCGCAGCCTTCAGAGCCAGAGAACACACCTACACGGAGTATGATCTGTGCTTCTGTGACTCAAAGATAATATTTACAGCTGTGGTGGTTCAGTTCCTCAGAGCATGCCATGAGCCATCCTTTCACACTATATTATCCTAGACTGCATTGTTCTGTGAGGGAGACACCGAGTCTGGCTCCGTTTGGAGGATGCCGGGAAGCCAGAAAATGTGCGTGCGGTACTGACTCCTACAGGATCACTCACATCCATCTCAGAGGTGGCAGGTTCATTGCAGCTAATAATTCCTCTTTCAAAACCTGGCTCCTTACCATCTTCATAAACCTTAAAGCAAATATAATAGTACCCTCAGGCCCTCAAGAATGCTCGTACAGCAGGAATTCGGCATCTTCCAAATGTGATTCATAGGCTTGTTCATTACATTGTGCCCCTTAAAAAATGAAGAGAGTCCAGGTACACTGCATACGTGAGTTCATTCCCATTTGATGAAGAAATATGTTTGCCTGACGTGGAGAACTTAATATTTCTGATAAACTTGGAATTGAAGGAGCTGGTGAAGAAGCAGTTGAGAGTGCACGCGGGGAAGAAGAATTAGGAATAGTCAAGGTTTATATGGGGAGAGGTGGACCAACTGGAGGATGGACTGAGATAAGTGATGGAATAATAATTAGCAATAAGAAGATTTAGAAGGATTAAGTAAGTGAGCGGGGAACAGCAATCGCATAGCCTCTGCAGTCGGGGGCAGGCACCATGGCTGCCTATTGAAGTTACGTGGCAGAAGGAGAGAAAAGATCCCCGTGGCAGTTAGCGCTGAGTGGCTGCAGTTACGGTATCTAAGCTTCACGTGTTAGCTGACTTCTCAAACTTACAGTGGCTGAACAAACATCCAGGTCAGAGTATCCAGGCCTTTGCCTATCAGATGCAGAGGGCAGATTCTCAAAACCAGTATAGACTGTTCTCATGCTGCAATATTTTCCAAATCTAGTCCTTATTTTTTTAATTATTATTTTATAAAATGTATTACAGAGGTTTCTACAAGGCTGAATCATGACTCAGGATGTATTAGATACAGTAAAAACAGATGTGTTTTTTATTTTCAGAAGAGTCAAAATATATGACAGGAGACTGCAGAAGGAAACAAACACAAGAGACAGTGAGATATATGATTAATAAGGTAGACACGTACAACCTGTAGGTTGTAGGTTTAGTCACTTACAGATAGGACATGTATCCAAGAGACCATTTTAGTCTTCCACCATTCTGCATCTTTTTCAATGGAAGGTATTAATTGGTTAGAAGATGCATCTTCTTCAAAGAAACGTCACAGTAAAAAAAGGTATCTTTCCTTCCTGGAAATTGAAATGGCTTCAACACAAAGACAGGTCATTAGTTAGCATTGAGTGGTTCCTACCTTATTCAAATACTGCCTTTCTGCCTTACCTACCTGAAGGGGGCTGCACAATAGGCAGGAGGAGTTGTTTAAAAAGGCTTCAGATGAGACAAGAAGAATAAGAAATAGGTATGATGGTGAAAGTCCTTAGCAGAACGTAGTGCTGGACAAAGGTGTGAGGTGAAAAAAAAGAAACAGAGCCATAAAAGGAAAGGTAGTCTTGGAAGGGAGACCTTAAAGATGATACTAAAGAAGACAGAAAGCTTTGGAGGTGATTTGGGGTAAAGAGAAATGACATGATCCTTATAGCAGAGAGAATTTTATATCCAGCAAATACAATTCACAGTCTTTTTAAGGACCTGCATAATAATTTGCTGGTGAGAGAGAAAAATTTCTTCTCACTATGTGGTCATTCAAACCATGCTAACATACTGGCACCCTGTGCATGTTATGGGATTGCTTCTTGGTGAATACTGAATAATTACTCTTACCACTGGAGAGATTAATAGCATGAAAATTAAGCTTCTCTAAATGCAATCTTGATTATTAGGGCTCCGAGTGTGTTGCTGGGAATGCATTGCTCAAGTGTTCAAAAAAGTGCACAGTATGTACTGTGTTATCAGTATTTTAAAAGTTAAGAGTTTGATGGGAATTTCAGCATTAAACGTAATCCTGTATGAAACACTCTCCAGGAACTAATCTATTGCCATTTCCTGTTTATATAACTAGATCAACCATAATGAATTAATGAATTAATAAAAATACATGGCAACTCTTGATGCACTTAGCAATGCGTATACCAGTGACACATCCTTGAAATGCCTACTGGGTTTTACAACACGTTTCTTTTGCCCACTGCCTAGGCTTTTCGAAAGTAGTGTCTTATTTCGGTACTTAGCTCAGGCACAGAGCTACATGTGTAGAGGATGTACCTCTCCCATGCCCAGATTAGGTTCTGGGACAGTACGGCTGCTTCTGCGCCCAGCACAGACTGTACTTATCATCCTCGTAGATCTGGGGTGCCTTCGTACACAATCAAGCATCTGGAAACACTGGGCAGAGACACAGCCAGTTGGTACTTTCCCCCTCGGTGTCAGACCTTCTGAACCTCATACTGGCCATTACTGTCCTGCTTCCACACCTCCTCACACCGTGAGAGGGAACTGTGGCTTCCGACGCAGTGCTGGGTCAGGACACAGTGCTGGCGCAGATCAAGTGGTGTGCCCCAGCCCCTTTTGGAGCAGAGACCAAGTTGCATATTCAGCAGGACTCTCAGAGTTCCAGTCCTTGGGAGATTTCCATGCTTTAATTTCTCAGCACGTGCTTTTCCTGTTGTTGGCGTGATGCTTTCTGACAACTATTTCTCCATCCAAACCAACGGATACCTTAAGGACCTGCTCCCAGCAAGGCCTGCTGCAGGGGCATTTTTGACGTGGGTTTTATGAGCTTTCAACTTGCTCAGGACAAGCTTACGAGCTCTGTGCCAGCACTGGCCAAGTTACACTTATGCTGGATCTGTGGTTAACTAGCACTTATGTTTCCTAGATTTTTCCATTACCTATGGTATCCTGGACCTCTTTCAGTTCAGATAATGGAGAGTTAATAAAGGTCCTTTTGCTGTAATTTGTATTAAAAATGAGACAAACTTTAAGGAAAATACATATTTTTCCCTCTTGCCTTCATAAAACAGAGAAAGAGTAAGAACCACATTTAAAAAATAATAATGAAGAACAGCAAAAGAATAACCATGGGAAAAATCAACTCTGAAGTCATTTGGGAGGAAAAGAGAACAGGGCATAAATATCCTGCTGTAACTGTTCCATGGCACCATACAACAGGAAGAAAGGGTTCCTTTAGTTACCATTTATTGTTAATACTCAGTTGCCCAATGTTTAACTAATTCTTTCAACAAAGTTTTGCAATGACAGTTAATTTTTTTTTTATTTTAAAGGGCAAACCTCTAAAGAAGTACATGAAGAACAAGGAACTGAACTTACAGGACAAAGTGTGTCACTGGGTGCAGTGCCACTATCACTGTTCTGTGAACTTGCTCTGATAGTGAATTTGTCCCAGATAAAGACCAGCAAATGCCCATCATTCTCTCACAAGTGGCCTTGTCATTTTTTTAAATGTAAAAACCAGTTATTACAATATTTTAAATCCTAATTAATAATGAAAAGGCTGCACTAAAATGGCTTTACTTTCATGTGACAATTACAAAACACCTGCGTAGCCAGTTAATTGCAAGTGAAAAAAGAAAGGGAAATTTTCAGCCTTGAAAGTTTTGAACAATACCAGGTACAACTTGGTTGTGGTTTTGAGAGATGGGAGTCTGTGATGAGACACAAAGTGTAGGAGATAAAGGGACCTTGCAAGAACAGTTGACGTGTCTGTGTGAGGGATCTGCTTTTCAGAAAAGTTATTTGTATTTCTCCAAAATGATAGTCATCTGTCAGTTAAATAACAAGGATTAGAGCTTTACTTCTGGCTTAATTCCAGGAAAAAAGTAAGGATTTTTAAGCTCAGAAACGTGCCAGGTTTTCTTTAAAGTAGCCATTGGTACAGAACGAGAAGTTGTAACCAGAAATCCCTACTTGGTAACACAAACTTATTTTCAATTTAACTAGAAATTTTTGAAACAGCAAATGTTTATACACAAATTGGGATGGGTACATGTTGAGAAGTCTTTGGAAAGATGGGAAGAAGACATTGCTGGACAAGTATGAAAGCAAGGTATTCACAAAGCTCGTACTCTCATGAACATACATATTTTCTTTTACTTTTCAAAAATATGTTGGTTTAGTAAGAAATTTGCCAACTGTCTTCTGAAACTTCATGGGATTGTTGCAAAATGCAACTTGCTTTCTTTAATTTCTAAAAAAAATCTGATGAAAGCTAACACTAGGGATGAGAGATTTCAGTCATCCCTGCTACACGACCTTTCTCTTGCTATTCCTCTCTCACATTGCAATTCTTTGGAGTGGAAAGTAAAGTAGGGCATCTTTCAGAGACGTTCCCCAAACCAGCAGAGGTAAAACCTCTAGATCTGTGTAGTTCTTCAAATGGCTTTTCAAATGGCTCACAGTGACGCTGAGCTTTCTGCCTGCAGCTCATTCAAGCTGTAGAACATTTCTACACAATGGGGATTTTTTTCTCTGCCAGCACAACGTAGGTCTCTTAAGTGTTTCCCGGATTATAGCAGTCGTTAGAGTGCTGTGGGAATCAGCAGACCATCTGTCCTGAGGGAAGGGTAAAATGTGGTCATCATAATTACAAACACAGTCTTGAACAATTACATGAAATGGTATGGGAATGGAAAATGGTGATAGTGTGGTAAAGGGCCACCAACACAGGAGGTTTGACTGATGATGCCATGCGTGATTCCCCTGTCTTTTCTTTTCATCGTATGCAACTTGGTCGAAATTTCCAGGTAAGTTTAAGTTCTGACTCCAGTCTACGCTCTCTTCTCAACGGGGGTTATGCACACAGTTCTGCCATGGGCCGTCTATAGCCTACAGCATACTGAATAAGCGCAAGAGAGCAGTTTTACTTTTTGGATGACTGGTGTTATAGTCCTCCAGTTCCTGGTCTGCTGCTGCCACACTGGAAATCTCTGCTCCTTAGATCGTCCTTAACCATCACATCTACAGAAGGCAGGTAGTGGACAAGGCAGAGATTGGAAGGCTGTAATACTGGTCGCAAAAAATATGGGAAAAAAAATCAGATATAAAGCATATAATTTTCCTTGAAAGCAGTGTCTGGCAGTGAGATCGTAAAAGGCTGGGTTTTTTTACCCTAACAAGGATTATCAGTACTTTGTTCTGTTTGTTCTGTTCCTTATCTGTCATGATTCTTGCTTCTTCCTGACTATTTTTTTTTTAAATCCTGTGATGGGTTGAATGTCACCCCAGTTCTTATGACTGTATTTATTACCATCAGCCTCAATATTTTTAGATAACATATGATTACAACTGAATCATTTCTGCATTTGGTGGCTTTTTCTGTTTCAACAATTCTGTTTTGCTCCTTACAGCAGCTGTTTTCCAGTTCTCTGAACATCCCTGCATTTGATGGCACTGCATTTAGATAACTGCATAATCATTCCACATCTCACTGTGACGGCAAATCTTTGGAAATTCAGAGTTAGGACTGCCTGCGGGATTAACACACGAAAGAGCTGCTAGGCTCTTTGTGAGAGCCTGGAAACAGGAAAACATCTACCATCCATCTCCTGAATGTTGTCCAGCACCTTGTCCTTTTGGGGGTATAAGTCAATGTGTTAAATCCTGAGTAACATTCTACATCAATTTGCACTGATGCAGCTCTACCAGAGGTGATTCATTTCCATTACTGTCGCTGATAGTAACCCAGTTAGATATGATGGTCCAGGTTCTTATTTAAGTCAAGGGCTATTACATGGCAGAATTGGGTGAAGTGGCCGGCAGATAGTTAAGAGTAATTCCCCAGCTGCCAAAGAACTGTCTGGAGCCAGTGCTGGGAGACAGTGTAACAGTCCCTTACAGTATTTTCCATGCTGTTTCTTGTGCTCCAAAAATCAGACAGTGATTTTTTATCTTCAAAGAAATGGAAAAAAATAATTAAAGTTTGCTCCATACTGTATTCATTTTGTGTGTATATATGTAATGTGAATGATCTCTAGTAATTGTTGACAAATCTGAAATGCCTACATAGGTATATTGACCATCAATAACAGAGAAGTGACAGTAAATATATGGTTGGCTGCTCCACATACTTCTGAACAAGATTGCTATAGCTAAGACTGGAAAAATGCAGGACAAAAGGGCAAGCACTTTTGATGGGAAAACTTCTCTAGAATTTTACTTACTCTTTAAATTGTCTTTTGATTAACTTTGTAGATCACTAAGTTCCTAGTGTAGGTTAGTCATTATTTAATTAGAAGATAGAGACAAAGAAGAATCCTGTTTATAACTCTTAATCTACTTTTAAGTTATTTTCTAACCAGCAGTCCTGAGACAATATTCAACATACTGAACTGATTCATGCATGCTTCATTAGCTCCTTATATCTTAACTGTACGTAATCATTCCCAGCTCTGTCATGGTTATCATGGTGGAATTTCCACTGAAGTCAATGAACTCTGAGTGTAAATTGACTGCAAACAGTGACTGGGACAAATTCTCTCTTTATCTGAAACCTTTGAAATGCTACTGGCTTGAGTGGAATTGCTGGAGACATGACTGAATTTGGTTTAATTTTCTGGTATTTATTCAAGTTAGTGCCTTGAAGACCTGGAGTTCTCTCATTTAATTTTAATATTTTGAGCTGAACTTGACAAATACTGATAAAAATAATGCCTTTAGGGTTTAGTTGAAAAGCCTTTTTGTGACAACCTGAAAGATTTCCATTAGCATCAGCAAGCCCTTGACTGAGCTTTTAGTGGTCATAGAGGAAAGGTAATTGAAAACATCAGTCACCTAATAGGGTGCTTGAAAAATGGTAATTTTTTTCATGGATTTTTAAAAATACAGCTAAAAGTTTATTGCATTCAGATTTGTGCAAAATACAGCCATTTAAAATATACATGAGATGAAGTAATATCATTTTGTTTCATTCAAGGTTCAGGCCACATTTTCTGACCTTTTCTCTCTAGAATAAAAGGAAAATAAGATGAGAAGGGGAAGAAGGAGAGACCTAGAACAGTCAAGAATTCTTCTATTTACCCTGAAAATGGGAAATATTTGAAATGAAATTATTCCATCAGTCTTACTTCCCTCCTTTTTTTTTCTTTCTTCTCTCCCTCTTTCCATCCCTTGTTCTTTCCTTCCTAAGGAACATGTTTAAGGAAAATAATGGTTTAAAGGAAAATCTTTAGCAACTCTACTGCTATAGGCACAGAGTTTGCAATTAGAGCACTTCCCAGGACAATGTGGCATTCTATACAGTCAATAGAGAAGAGCAATTACAATGTCTAGAACAACCACCTAGCGTGGGTGTTGTTTAATCTAATTTTAGCTACAGAAAGTTTAGATTTCTAGTCAAGGTAATCATTTAGGCTCCTTTTCTAAGCAATGTAGGGATTTAAGTGCTTTCAGAGGAAAATTCTTCCAATTCATGTTATGTGTCCTACAAAGAATTGAGCTGCCCTCGAGATGTTCTTTCTCTCTGTGAACAGAGGGAGTCTAGCTGACCAGTTTAGACCAAATATTTGTCTTTTGAAGACGGTTAATGATAGCCAAGTGAATGGCAGCTAACCTGAATATGGCCATGTGCACTTCCAGCTGAGATGTTAGAAGACCCATTAATTTCCCTCTAAAGCAGGTTCAGCAGGTGTGAAGGAGGGATTGTGGATCACATTGTGGTATGTAGAGTTTTTCAGGTGATTCAGGTGAGAAACCAATCCTCTTTTCCTAACGAGTACTATAAAAATAGTAGAGAACAATTTTATTAAAGAGAAAGTGTATTTTGAGGCTTTTTTGTGTATGTCCCCTTCACACTGTTACTTAGTTTTCATGCATAGAAGAATCTATGCTTTGTGACTTCCACAGATCTTTGCTGTGGAGTTAATTTGAACTCTGCCTTGATTTTACATATTATCTACAAACAAAGTTTGCTCACCTGACTTTGGTGATGCTGTAATTTCAGGATTATTGACCCAGCCAGGGACAGTGATAAGAGGATGCCACATTCATTCAGTTCGTTGTCTTCCAAGCAGCATGCTGGCGGAGTCACTTGCATACTAATAATTCTGCCATCCTTTTCCACAAATCTCCCTCTTTATGCTCAGAAGACCTGACAAGTCCCATCACAATTTGTCATTTGGGGAGAACTGTAGAAGCTTTCTGGGTAAGCATAAAGTCACTCGCCATGGCCCCAGAACTCCCAGCCATACATGAGCATGAACACAGTGCCAGGAAGGACCAACTGCTTAAAAAAGGCTTTGCATAATGTGGGTAGTCAGAGCAAAACGAAGACTTTCTTCTAGCATTAACACATCTTTTTACAGGTTCCTATTGCCGTAAGAGGTCCCCAGCTTATTCTAATTATGCTACTTGTTTCTAGTTGCACAGAATGATTGTAGTTAGAGGCTGACAGTTCTCCTGCATCCTTTTTCAGGAGCAATGTTAAAATGTTATTCCGGCTTTCTGAAAGTAGTGGAACTGTACTGCAACCTTAGCAAAAGTTGCAGGGTAATTAGGCTCTAAATCATTAATACTGTTTCCTAAAACTCCACTGAGGTTTCCCACCCACAGATTGACTTAGCCCAAACCCAGCTGGACCTGTGGTATGTGATGAGAACACAGCATTCGTTTCTGGGACTGTAGGTGCAAGTTAACAGCCTATCAGCATTGCTGTTGTGAATATCTTTCTGAGGATTTATAATTTAGTTTTTTTAATATGCATCAATCTGAAACTTGGCATGGGTGCAACATTTGGTTTTAAAGGGGAGAAAGGACTTTAGGTAATCAGTTATTTTTCAAGTTTTGGGAATTTTTGCTGACGTTTATGCTATAGTAATAGAAAAGACAGCCATTAAATCTGAAATATTGCAAGCTCCTTCTGTGGAAGATGTGGCATGCTGGCAATTAAGAAAATCTAAAGAAGAGAGTCCTTAAATAAAATGCAAAGACACACTCTTGGTTTTCGTATTTTCCTCGTGTTTGCATGTTATGTCACGAGGTATTTATAACAGCACTTGCTGTACCATATCCAAGCTATATATTCCCATGACACATTTTCGTTATGCTTAAGGTTGAAGTACTAGTGGCTCCACTATGCCCTGCTCTACCAAGTAACATGATGAAGCCTATAATGCTGTAATTCTGAGATTCCCTTCGCTTTACTGCTCTGAATCAAAACACAAGAGAAAATCATGCCTCTAGATGAGTCCTCTTTTAGCAGGTGCTAGTATTTGAAATTACAAGTAAGCCATGTAGAGTTAAAGTACTTAATTTAATTGAAATCGTATAACTAAGCTATCATTGTTGTACCCACAGGCGTAGGATTTGAAATGTGAACTGTGTACCCAGGCACAGTGAAGAAGAGGAACACAGGGTAACACCTGGGGTTCCTGATTGAAGGCTGGGCACTGCTGGCATAGTTCACAGCAGAAAGGCTCCTTAAACTCGCTGTCAAATCCGTGGTGTCTGCCGAGTGTCAGAGGAGCTGTTTTCCCATTACATTTGGTCCAGCCATCAGCCAGTTCTGCCCCACTGAGGGCAGCTTCTTTTCACCTACCGGGAGAGTCTCCTTTATTGATTTAAGGTCACACAGAAACATGATGTGCTGGACCTAAAATTTCAAAGTTAACTCTTTGTCTGCATTGCCCAGCAGGGTTCAAGTTATAAAAGCCAGTATGGATGCTCTAATTAGCTGACACTATTGGCTCAGGTCAGGTCTGGTTATAGTCTTGGAGGAATAGGGTCAGCTTTTGTCAGCATTAACGCTAACCGCCTCCCTGACCCAGACCTCTCTCTGTCACGCCTTCCCTCCCCTCCTCCTGGCACCTGAGGGTAGCAGGCATCTCACGGGCTCAGGGCAGCCAGGGTACTGGTGCTGTTCCAGCTTCAGCCCCAGTGAAGTTAAATACTTGTCTGCATTTGGAAATTAGTCGGAATTAACTGAATGGTGTGAAGTGAGTGTGCTATAGCTGCTTCAGAATAAACCCAATGCGTGCACGAGCCCTGTGGGTTGCCCTAATCTCTTCCAGCTGTCTGCGACATCCAAAGGGACATCCCTAGGCAGCTGAAGTAACAAGCTCTCTTGCCACGTCCCCTCTGTGCCACCCCTCTGGAGCAGAATCGCAGGGCTCCCCACTGATCAGCTTTCGCCAAGCTGAAATTTTCCTGCTCATTCCTCCTGTTTGTTTTCTTTCTCCTAGCCAATTTCTTATCTATAAGCATACTTTGACTTTTACTGCATGATCTCTTAGTTTCCTCTGCAGTCTCTTGCGAGGGACTTTGTCAAAGGCTGTTCAAAAATTAAAATAGTTACATCATCCTGCTCTCTTATCTTCTCTTATTTTGACACACTCGAACTGTTCTACTGGCTGGGATAATGAAACAGAATTGGCAGTACCACTGAGCCCCTATAGAGCAATACCTTTAATAATGCTTATTTAATGCCAAGTTTTGTATTTACTTAATTAGTGATAGAAGAACCTTTTATATCTTTCCCAGCTTTGTGTCCCGGTGGCAATCTTGGTTTGACATTTTCCTTGAATGGGTCAAAAATGAGTTGAACATGAGGGTGTCTGTTAGAATGAAAAAAAGATAGCTTTTTAAAGGTAAACATCAATAGCATTTCTATTTTTTCCCAGCAAAATTTAATGACACCTTTACAGCCAATTATACATTTTTTTCCATTCCATTCCATCTTCTGTTTTCTGTCTTTTTTTTTTCTCTCTCTGTCTTTTTCTTGTTAAAGCACTGGGGCCCATAAATGGGGAGAAGATAATGGTTTACAATCAATGCTCATGGACCAGACAGCTAATCTGAACTTAACTAAAAAGTCAATATTTAGCTGTACCTTATCAGTAGAGAAATGTCAAGCACAGAGGTAGACATGAACAAATTTCCAACTGATTTCTCTTTCTTATGCCTCTGCGTTCAAAGATTCATGGAAGAGTTTCAACATCAGATAAGACAAAACTGCCTTTGAAAAAAACACATAACAAATGACAAACTTGCGGCTGCAGAGACTAGAGTTTTTGAAATGAAAACACACGTCAAAAATTCATTCTAATCTCTCCTCGCACATTCCATTGGTCACCTTCCAGTCTGTGTGATGCTAGCAGTTGATAGTTAAACACTGCAGGCAGTCTTTAAGAGATAGCGGCAGGAAATGTTTTCTTGCTGAGTGAAGTCGTTATTTGTTGCCACCCAAAATAAAACTGACATAAATCATTTTGAATTCTGAAATTGCTAAGGATTTTAATATACGTGTGAGGTACTGACTGGGAATTGTGCTGCTGTGCAAGAACAACTCTCACAGCAAACAATTTTTGTAATTAAAAATCTGTTTGTTAGCTTATTTATCAGCTCACAACGAACATAACTTTTACGAAGTCTGCAATTCATCTAGCTGTCTTGATTTTTGTAAAGGAACAACTAATGGAGTTACACCAGTAAAGAATTTAACCCTTGGCTAGAAATCAGAACTGCTTAGTTTGTTCACATGGCCACTCACTTCATGGGTGATCCCTTGATTTTAAGACAGGATGACCCCACATCTCTCAAACACGGTCACGGGCCTTCCCGGATTAGAGGGTAAACTGTTTTTAAGAATCATCATAGCACATGGAATCCACTAGATTTGTGTTTGGGTAATTTCAACATCTGTCTGTACCGCTCTTTGTGGATGGGAGGGAGGGGATGGGTGAAAGGTGGGCTGTGGTGTGCAAAGCTACAGTCCTGGTGCTTTATGCTCTTTTTCAGTAAAATCTCCTTAGGGAAAAGGTCATGCTGGACTGCAAAGTGCTACATAAAAATGCTGGTAAGCATAAACCCAACAGGGAGTAAAAAATAACAGCATGACTAGCACTTACTAAAGCTTAAACATAGGTGAAAGATTGCCAGAGACTGCTCAAGATTGAAACAAAAATGGGAAAAATCAGAAATTAGTAACTATATCTGGATCCTTAGAAGTGGTCTTCATTCATACACCAAACACACGCATTTTGTTTAGGACTGCGCCACTGTTCTGAACATTTTTGAAAGAGTAATGATATCACCATACTTTCCATGGGCCCCAGGTATATATAACTTGTTTTAAATTTTGGAGGAATCCCTGCCAATATTAAAACCTTAACTTTTACATTGCAAATACTTTAATTTTCTTTGTCCCTTCTCTATTCTTTTATTCAATGAACAATAAATATTCAGGATGAGATTAATACAGGGCAAAAAGACAGCAAAGAATCTGGGTAAAGTTTTCAGCAGTGTTTTCGGAAATACTTCACTAATGAGTCCATTTCTTTTGTGAAAACGTTTGAGATTAACTCTGTGTGTGTGCACTTTATCAAAGAAACATCTTGGAAATGCAGACACTTTATATATTGTTACTTCTCTACTGTATCTTCAAAGGTATTTAACCTTTGGCACCTACACACAGCAGAGCCAGAAAATGAATTCACTTGTTGGACATACATGGATTAGATTATAATTAAATAATATTCATGTAAATTAACACTGACATTTCCTCAGAACGGAATATAAGATAAATATGTTCCAACTTAATAAGAACATTGCATTATTTTCTCAGCCTGATCACTCATATAACAAAGCTTTATGTGCACTGAATTAACACACTTTGCTGCTTGGGATCACTGCTATATTATGTTCAGTTCGTAAGGAACCTGCAGAAAAATAGGTACACAGTTTGCACTTCAGTGTAGCTGTACTGTTATTCTATTTTGTCTGCGTGTTCTTTCAAGATAAACAAAAAGCCTTTATGGTTCTGGGGTGTGTCTTCTGTTCTACTTAGGAAAAAACCACCTGTAAATGATGCCAGTGTTTATTAGTTTATTATCACACCTCCGTTCCATTGGACATTTTGGAAAGTTTGGACTCCTACGGCTGGGATGTGGATAGCAAGGTGTCACTGTCATGGATGCGTGCAGGATGTTTGGAAAGGGTAGGCAAGGAAGAGGAGGGAAATTTTTGCTCCGTATAAAGGAGCTCTTTTCCTGCACAGAGCTCCAGTGTAAGAGCAGAGAAGTGTCTGCGCATATTCTTTGGGTCACGGTCAGAGGGGAGGATAAGACTGCTGGTGCTGTGGAGGGGTCTGTTACGGGCTGCCTCACCCTGCCCACGCTATTCACTTTGCTAACAACCTACACCATCCTGTACACTTGGTAGTCAAATGACCATGAGAAGGTAAACTAAATTCAGGAACTACCAGTTCTTCCCAACTGCCTGTAGAAATGGTGAAATGCTTACATCTAATGAGTCAAATGTGTGGCTGAGCTTTTTTTGCTGACCCTGGATGTGTCCTAGCAACTTACTGCAGAGAAGGCTGCCATTGCATTCATCACGGAATGACAAACTATATCAAAGGGAGAGAAAGGTTGCTCAATCAAAAAAGTGAAGAGCCTCCAGCCCTCCATCTGGACTGGCTTCAACTGCGTTAGGGGAAACACAGCCAGAGTGTAAGACATTATCAGATATGTCTGCTTGATGTATCTGTAGAGATTTCTTTCCTACACAGATGTCAATCAAGGGGGTTCAGAATTACAAATTATATACGGGACAACTTGTTATCACCTTTTCCTGAGCTAAAAGGCTGGTCATTTGGTGTGAAACAAAGATATATAAAATCTGCTTTTGATAACTACTTGCAATGCTGGTACAGAAACACGTTTAGCAGGTAGATTTAGCATGCTGTCTTGTTCCTTTACTCGCTCTTTCTGTCATGGCTTTAAATCTGACCAGGATTTTTTTGCAGTTGAAGTACAAATAAAGGAATTGGAGAATATTATTTGTGGACTGCTGCCTATTGAGAAATGCACAAATTAAGGCCAAATATATTCATATTTTGAAAGACTGTATAATTCAAATGCAGAATTTCACCCATTTAGACCTTCAGTAAGTATCCTTGTCCACCTGGGTTTATTTTATAGAAGCGCTTTCCTTTTTCAATTTTCAGACACCAAGAAATGGAGAATTCTTCATTTTTTTTGGCAGCTTTTTCCAAGCAGTGATCACCCATAGCTCTTAAGGTATGTTTCCTCTTCCTAGTTCTGTTTCAACCATTGGTCTTTGATCCATTTTTCTTTGGTAGGCACATTATTAACATTTGGTAAGTACTTAGAGAATAGTGTCAGGTAACTCCTGCATCTTTCTTTTGACAAGCTGAAGAGATGGACTTCTTTTAAACATTCTCAATAAGGTATTCGTTTAAAGTCTCAAGTTATTTTTGTGGCTTCTCTTTCTAACATCTCCAAGTTTCAACACACTTCTTCTAATGTAGATACCAGAAATGAACTTGATGTTCCAGAACTGATTTTGCCAGAGCTGCCCATAAAGGCAGAATGATTTCCTCGCTCCCAGCTCCTCTTTTTTCTTTATCCAGGGCTCAAAGAGCCCTTTGGATGTGGCATTGTACAGAGGTCTCATGTTTAGCCTGTAATCAATCATAACTTACAAATATTTAGCCGCTGCCTCCCAAAGGTCTCATCCCCGCCAAGTACAACCTCTGTTCTTTGTTCCCAGCTCTATGACTCCGAGGCTGCTCAGAGAAAGTCTTCAAGACACAAAATACTTGGAAGCTGAAGAAGTGGTCTGGGGAAGTGCCACCACTGCATGCTCGTGTCAGGGTGCTGTGTGGACCAGGGGCTCCCATGGATGGGGAGCTCAGCGAGGCTCATGGCTGGGCAGGGCTGGGGCATCACTGGGGCAGGGACTGATGGCCCTGGGGGGCTAAAATGGGGTCCTGGGCTGTGGGTAGAGTGGGGGGGTTCCTGGAATCTGGGCAGGGAAAATCAGGCTTGTCGGTGCTCTGAGGGTGTGGACGGTTTGCCTGGCTCTTACGTGTCTCTCCAGGTGTCACATCTGGCTGTGTCTGGAGGCAGGGCATGGTGGAGGGCAGGCTTCAGGTCTGGCCAGGCACAGCCACTCTTGTCGTGTTTACCTGAACTGGGCTGAAACTGGTGCTCCTCTTGGACACCTCCGATGAGCGCACTGGCAGCCTCAGTGCTTGAGCTTGCAACTTTTCTCTCCTCACTCGCCATACTGAAACAGACACTGTTAGCTTTAACACCGTTCACTGGGATGATCTATTCCAACCTGCTGCGCAGAATCAAGATATTTACGGTTTATCCCTGAATAATGTGTGGGGTTTTTTAATTTTCCCTTAAGGAACCTCCAGAAAGCAGATACTATCACCTTCCTGTTTTTTTTCTTTTGCAGTTGTTGCCTGCTTTTGCCATTTGGAAAGTTTTCCATCGTCTCTGACTTTTATCTTTTTTACAGCAAAATAAACTAATTTGTTCTGGTCCTGCCCCTTCTGCACTCGGAGAGCACTTGTCTTCTTGGAAGACTGCTCTCATGCCTCTTGTAGCCCTCTATGTCTTAGACTAATAGGGCAAAATTCTTTTAATCATCCCACAAAAGTCATACTTTCTAAATCTCTTAGTTTTATTCTTCTCCTGGCTGTCTCTTATTTGTCTAAATTTTTCTAAAAGTACAGTACCCCAAGAGGTTCCTACACTGTAGCTGTGATTTTACCAGCTCCAGCTAAAATAGTTACCACTTAGACCTTGCATATGACACTTCTGTTAATACTTAAACAGCACTTTAGTATCAATTGCCTTAAATATGAGTTTTTTTGAGGTAATATATGAATAGAATAACTATATAGATATACACCGGAGTCAAATGCATTTTATGCCATTTACTTACTTGGAAAACTCAGTGAAGGACACTTTCTGTTACATTAATTGGGGACAACAGTGCAGCAAATTAAGGAACAGGAAGCAAGATCTTAAACATTTTTGTCTTTCACTATTTTTGTCTTAACGTAGCTTTTTCTATACAAATGCATGTGTAGGCTCCATTGTCTGCTTTGCATCATTCAGCTGTCTGGCTTGGTATGCCCTAGGTCAGGTCACATATATATCATTTCTGAGCAAGGAAATTCTTTATTTTGGATCAAGTAAAATAGCCTTGACTTATCACTAAAAAGAATAATTGTCTGGAATGTCTGCTTTTAAGTCTACTATTATGTGCTGCAAGTAAATTATTGTGTGAGTGGTACAATAAGCAGGGATATTTCTGAGTGACAAAACAAGCAATGCAAGCTGTAAGTAGTGTGAAATTTTGTGTCAACTCATCATGCTTATCATTAGTCACATAGGCAATAACAAGCAATCAGTCATTGACATGGGATAACTGAAAATGGTATTCTAAAACATTTCTTGAAAATAGGCCATATTTCATGATGCTAGCTCCCTGCTTCTCTTTGTGCATGTTTTGGATTATTTGTTGAATAAGAGCCAGCTATAAAATATAGTAAAAGGCATTATAGATTTGACTTTGACAGATGATGTCTTTTCCTCTGTTCAAACATCATCTGTCAGGACTAACATGGGGTTTCAGCATTACCACACTGCACTCAGTGAACTAAAGCACATACTTTGTGGAAAATACATGTTATTTTTCCTGAAAACTACTATTAATCCACCAGCTAAAAAAAAAAGTTATTTTTATCTCTTATGGATATTTACACCCAGTAAATGACCTTTCTTATCCTCTTTGGGATTTTTCTGAGAAAACATTTTTCTCCAGTGAGAAGACATTTTGACCGTAATATTCATTATTTTATGTGATGCCAAATATGAGATGAAGTCTAAAGAAGAAATGACAGTATTTGTCTGGTTGCAAAACCTCTCTGGGTTCTTCTGTTAAGCAGTAAAGCTAAGCGAATGAAGTGAACATTAATTTTTGACCATTTCATGCATTTAAACAGGACTTTGTTTCTTAAGTGATGTATGTAAGCCAAGGATTACATATAAAGAGAATGGTAAAAGAGTGTTTAAGGAATGCAACTTGAGATTTATAATTGAATACCATTAACAAAATGCTGCTAGTTTGGGATGAAACAAAGTTAATCTGAAGCAGAGTTAGAAACAATTTCAATATTAAGTTAGGTCTTCTGTTAAAGTACTTGCAATCGTATTTGTTGAACAGTTGCAGTTAGCAAACATATTCCTGTCTGAGACAATGTAAATAACCTATCTATGGAGGAAAATGACAGGGTAATTTTTCCAAACAAATCTATTATGATGAATTGTTTGCTGACAGAGATTACTCTGAAGAAAAAAAAAAAATCATATGAAACTCCTAAATTTGATAAGCCCTCTGTATGAGAAACCCTTTCCCCCAAACACACCAGATCATAAATCCTGTATGAAACCTCCCAAATTTAGGACAAATTCCATTCTGGACAACTTCCATTCTGGATGTGAATTTTGTAATCTTGGGCTGCCTCCAGCTGTTTATAAATGTTATGTTTTTCTGCTACATGAATACATCTGTATTGTTATACCTATGCAGGTTTCAAAGACGGATCCAGTGTCTTTTGCTAAAGCAATTGATACAACTATTCAGATTTGAAAAAGAAGAAATCTTCAAATGAATCAGATTATAATTACACATAATAAGAGGAAGGCAAGAAAAATGATGAAAGTAATATCTTCACAAGAGGTTTAAGAAATTGATTTATTTATGTCTGTTCTGCAGGTTACCTGAGACCAAACGCAGTGGCTCTTTCTGCTGCATGGAGATTAATTTCCTTTCATTTGAAGATTCAGTCCACAGTTAACATGCTATAATAACTCGTACATGTCACATATCCCCCAACACTGAGTACCCTGGCAAACAGTACGGCCTTGATCTTCCGGGAACTCTGAGAAAATTATGATAATGATTCAGCTTCCAGACCGAAGAAGAATGGAGGGAGAAGTGATTTGGAGACAGACGTCACCTAATGCAAGGAGATGATGCAACTGCGTGTTCTTGCTTGTCTCATTCCAATGTGTTACCCCGGCAATTGGTAGCAGAGAGTCATCCCTTTCCTGGGACAAGGGTTTGTTTCCCTTTGCTGTCAGATATGTAAGCAGGAAAATGCAATGTGAGGAACCATTTTGGGCTAGACTGGTGAGGGGAATGATTGCACCAGGGTCAAGGTGACACGGTTACTTCTGACTCCAGAGAGCAGATGGATGTAAGTGGTAGGAAAGACTGTCATGGATCACATTGAAGAATCAATGTTGTACGAGGGAGACAGAGGTGAAGAGAAGGTATTTAAGGTACAGGTGTTCAAGGAGAGTGGATATATTCTTAAAAGCTCAGTCCTAGAGACAGAAGTGGGAGTAATATCAAAGGAGAAAGAAAACACCACCAAAACTGGAATACAATTTTATGACATTTTGCAGCATTGTACAGGGAATAAGGGCTTGCTCCAGGATATGTATATGCCTGCACAAAACCAAAACCAAAATAACAAAAGCCAAACGTGCTGTGTATGTGTTAGACTGACTTTGAAAAGTAGCGTGGGGGAACAAGGGAAAAAGAATAAATTATTAAAAATATTCTGCAATGAAAGGTGGGTAAATGCACATTTCCAGAAGAGGCTTTAAGTGCTCCAAGCAGAATATGTCAAAGTAGCAGAAGACATATCTATCCCTAAACAGAGAAGAAAGCAAGAGGAAAAAAACGGACCTCTTCCATGATTAAATTGCAGTGCTGGTTATTCAGGTGTCTTCAGAAGATGGAACAGTAGTCCATAGAAAGGGGCCTAAGTGGTAAGACACAACCTGATGTTCTGGAAAACAAGGAAGATGCAAAGAAGTTTGACAGGAGAAAACAAGTAACAGGAAGTCTTTTTTTTATCAAAGGCAGGAAGCCTGTGAACTTTTATCAAAGTAGCCAAATCATTCTTCCTGCCTTCCTTATCAGCAAAAAAAAAGTGGGAACCACCATCTTCTTAGGCATTTAAGACATGTTGATCTGTGAAGCAGGATGAGGGGAAAAGGAACTGCTGGAGCTGCCACAGCACTAAAATTAAAAATTCATTTAAATTAAATTAAAAATTTACTTGGGACTGGAAAATCATGAAATAATCTCAGCTGGATGGGACTTCTGGTCCAAACGTTTGGTCCAGAGAGCAATTCTGAAATTAGAGCAGGTTGCTCAGCACCATGTCCAGTTGGGTGTTGAATATCTCTAAGGCGGCAGATCCCACAGCATCTTCAAACAACTTACTGTTCACAGTGATTTTTTTTCCCCTCGTTGTACCCCCTGCTCCTGACACCTGGTGCAGCATCGTTACCAGCATATGGTGACACCTGTTATAGACCAGGGAAGCGTAACAACACACGAGATATTCTGGATGGCAAACCGCCTGATCCACCCGTGGTCAGGGACGCCTCCTGTGACTGTTCACTCAACTCTTGCTCCCATTTTGGCTAACACACGTCTCATGCTAAGGCCTGATTTATGTTGGGAGCATCACCATTAGGTCGAAGCGAGAGCAACAAGTAGTCAGCAAACAAAGGAGAGGAAGAGATAAAGATCGTTAAGGAGCCATTACCACCTGCAGCTTGCTGTCTCCTGCAGCCTAAATACTTGCATATTGATTGTCTGGCAGCTTCTTCAGAATACACTTACTGAAATGGTAAAGACCAAACTCCCAAACTGGTAAGCATAAATACATCAGCTTATCCAAAAAGTCTTTGAAATGGATCCAACAGCAGCCTGACTGCTAAGGCCTTCATGTTTCCTGGCATGAAAAAGGGGATGCCCAAATCATGATGAAGGGGGGAAGGGGAGCACCCTCACCTTCGACTAGAGGACCAAGACACCACTTCCATCATTCTTCTTCCTCTGAGGGCTCAGTGGGTGACTTGTGTACTTCTTAAAGTCAGAGTCTAGACTGTGATTATTGTACTGTGTGCTGATTATTAAGAATTTGGCTCAATCTACAGAGGGTCCAAGTGGCTGAAAGGTCTAGATAACTGAAATTTTAGGTAATATGAAAGCTATGATAATTGCTAGAAATTCTGTGTAACAATAAGCTATGATAATTGCTAAAATCTTTGTATAATAATAAAGCTCTAACTATGATATAACCCTGTGGCCAGTTCTCATTCTACCAAGAATCCTTGAAAGAACCTACCTGTCCCTGTAGTGTCACGTAGCGTTGGGTGACACCTCACAGTTAATGAGAATTTCCTTTGCTGCAAATTTTGTTCATTGCACCTTATCCTTTCACTGGGAAAAGCATGACCCTGTCTCGTCTATGTACTCTATGCCCTCTATACCCTCCTGCTATGTAACTCAAAACAGCAATAAAATCTCCTTTAGCCAGCTCTCTTTAACAAAGAACAAACCCTTGCGCTCTCAGGGTCTCTTCTTGCACCTTGAACTTTAGCCCTCCAGGCATCTGGGTGGCCATCCACTAGACTCATTTCAGTTTGTCAATGTCTTTCGTGTATGGGGGAGCCCCAAACTGGACACAGTATTCCAGATGTGGTTTCGTCAGTGCTGAACACTGGGCAGTAACCATTTCCCTTAGCCTGCTGGCTCAAGTTATTCTAATACCACCCAGCGTGCGGTTTAGCCTTCTTTGCTGCAAGGGTGTTTAGTGGCTGATGTTCAACCTAGTGTCTACCAGGATGTCCAGGTCCTTTTCTGCAAAGCTGCTTTCCAGTCCCCAGTGTATACTGGCACGTGGGATTGTCCTTCCCCAGATGCATGCAGGGGTTTGCATTTGTGTTGGTTTCACTGACCATAAAATGGTTGGAAAAATCATCAATTTTATTGCAGGAGGCTTGTATAATTACCAAATAAATTGGAGGACATAGTTATAAAACACTGAGAAGATGTAAAAATACAAATTTTCAGCGTAAGTGTGGCAAGGTCAATTGTGTTTTCTGTGTGCAATTATGTGCTACAGCTCCTTGAGTAGGATAAAAGAAAACTGGTGAATGTATTTTATGTGGACTTTCACAGTCTTTTGAAAAGATCACTCATAAATTCCTGGTAAAATAAAATTAATCATAAAATGAGAATCATAGTTCTGTTATATCTTAGGAACTGGCTAAAATGAGAAAGATAAGAAACATGGTGCATTTTCAACAGTATGAACAGTTAATGACCTGTGCATTTTGCCTGTAATGAGGCTGTCTTGGTTAACACCATTTTTCAATCATTTGGAAAAGAGAATGGAAACTTGAGACAATTTTCATATGGCACAAAATTGCTTAATTTGGCAGGATTATGGAAGACTTTGGGAAACTCACAACATAGCTAAACTGGCAGTACTATGGCAGCCAGTTCCATATGGCCAACAGCAAGATCGCACGCACTGAAAAGATTATTTTTTTATTTCTTGTGCATATGGTCGGGCTCTAAATTCATTGTAGCCTTATCTCTCAAAAGAACTCTTGGAGTCTGCACTAAGAGATCATTAAAAGTTTCTGTATTTTGAAAAAGGCCTTCCTGTGGCAGGTTGTATTAATTTCTGATTAGAAAAGAAATCGAGAGACATAGGTAGACAGAAGATGAAAGGATTTTATATGTAGAGAAAAAGTTATTAGAAACATAGGAGGTCCCACATAAACAAATAACAGCAGTCCTGTAGAAATAGCTAATGAAAAAAAATGAAAATTTTTTAGTAGGAAACAATTAGGCTGACTGTAGCAAATAGAGTAATTATATACAAAGATACTATAAAACAAATGACAGGATTTATATTGAGTGCTAAAAGTACAAGAACAGAGATACTGAATAAAGTAGAAATATAGGGAACATGAAAACTTTAAAGGAAATATTTTGCACTAACAAGAAAATGACATGGAAATATGTGCTGCTGGGTGTAGCTAATGCTAAGAAAATAGCAAAATACTAAAAGAAAGTTTTTACAGGAATAAAAACAAAATCACAACTGTGGAGGACTAAAACTATGAATCTTATAAATGTCTCATTTAAATGCGTTCATCAGCCATTGAACTCAGTTGAGCCTGGGAGGTCGTACGTCTTGTGTCCAAAGATTTTGACCAGCTGTTTTCTATGGACTTTAAATGAGAGATAAGCTGCTTTGCAAATCTCCCATTTTTGGATCGTTATTTGAAGCTTTTTGTATTGGCAGCATCAGAAGTGGGACTTTGCGTTAGGTAGGTCCTAGGTCTGATCCTGTAGCATTTATGTTCCTCTTACGCAATTGCCAAGAGAAGGGGTTGAAAACTTGATGTTAGAGACTGCTGTGCCCTTGAGGTAGCATCTGAATAGAAGTGTGTTAATTTAAGGCTAGGAATATCTCAGCAATAAGGAATAAAGCCTGCCAATGGTGAGTTTATATAAACACTGGATACAAATGACTCCGGCATCTCCAAAACATGAATTTATGAAATCATAAGCTGGGATTCTCTGATTCACCTTGTCCTAGTGTAAAGGGCAAAACTAGAACTGGGTGATAGTCCTGCAGTGGGAGGACAGACAAGCTAACCAAATGGATCTTTTTCATTTTAATTTTGATGATAGTGGACGTGGGCTCACAGAGAAAGCTGAAATATCAGCCGTAGCTGTGTCTTGGCATTCCTGCAGACTTTTTCTGCTGAGAGACCTCTGCAGTACCGAGGCACCAGAGGCTAAGCTAAGCACATGCTGTCAGCTTTCACTGTAGCTTCGGTTTGGACTCCCACATTTTTGGAGTGCATTTTTATGGCTCCATCCCCTACAGATTTCTTTCAAATAATGAATAAAAAAAGGAAACATCAAATAAAAACAAAAAGAAGAAACCTTTCACACATAAAAGCATTTGGAAGTCAGTTCACTTTCAGAGCAGATTAAAAAACATTTTATCAGAGGCAATCCATCATCTACACAATTTGCATGTTTTAAATGGCACGTACTATCTTTCATAAGACTCATTATGATCTAATGTGCAACCCTCAAGTTAACAACAGTAGTTTGGTCAGTTAACAGGAACTGCAATGTTTGAGAAATGTGATATTTCCTATCCAGTAAGAGCTGTTGTGAATGATGATTATGAGATAGTACAGAAAAGCGGAGGGTTCACTTGATAGATAGCAATTCTGGTGGGTCTGATTCATGGTACACCTATAACAACACACTTTTTTTGAAGAAATGTATATTTTTTGAAGCAGAGACACATATACAAATAGATATTAGAAAAAAAATAACCTATAAAATGTTTCAAACCCTTGCAATTCTGTTAAAAAATCATCACGCTACTGGGACATGATTTAATAAAACACAGTTTTCAGGATTCCAGGTGAACAATTTGTGGTGAAGATTAATTTCGGACATTCCATTTCTTACAGATTACCGCTATCTCCATTTCTGTTCCTTCATGGTACTTCACTGTGGCCAGATGGGTTCAGAAGTGATTCCCAGCAAAAAGAAATTTCATTTTGTGTCATTTAGTCTGTATTGTAACATGATATGTTGGCACACCTTTGTGCAAAGAGGCCCAGGTTAATTGTTCATCAACATCTGTCCACGTTGCAGCAAGAAGAGAAACTCTGATTCATCTGGATTTCATATCAATCCTAGATACATTCCAGAACACCAGAGAAAAAGGACTATATATGAATCTTAGTGTTGGGTCCTTGTTGTTTATTAACTCTTTTATTATTCCTAGGCAAAAGATGCCCTGATTAATACTTTCATGCTTCTTTGTCTTTTAATCTGGTGGAGCATCACTGAAAAGTTGCTGCAGTATTGCAGCATCTGTGCTGTAATGCAACACTACTGTGAAGTCGGGGCGAGAAAGGGTAATAATCTTCTTAAGACAGAGATATGGAGTGACTTGCCTGGAATGGAATGGAATGGAATGGAATGGAATGGAATGGAATGGAATGGAATGGAATGGAATGGAATGGAAGAGAGGTGATGGCATGTTTTGGATGTAAGGTCTCCTGCTTGATTCCCCACAGACACAGGTTTTCATGAAGGAAAGGGGCAGGTACCTGCAGAACAGGGAACATTTCATCTTTATATCTTGCTTCTGAGCCCACTGAGACCTCCCCATGTCAAATTTGTACATCTGGGCAGCTGGAGGTTTCTAGAGGGAAACATCTGGCAAACTGTCAGGAGGAAGTTATTTACTAGGAATTGGTGAATTGGCATCAGTCCCCTGGCATGGGGAAGTGTTGCGGGCAACAAGGTTCTAGCTGAATTGTGCTTATGGAAGAAAAGAGGAATCTGAGAAGAGGCGTGTATTGCAGAAGTAGGAAGAAATAAGTATGCATATTTTCCAGCTTTCTCACACAGGTCATTGGGGTCTGCAGCACCGGGAGATGACCTTGCTGCATCTGCAAAAACAAAAGGTAGCAAATGCCTTGCTCCCCAAGGGAAGAGTGCTATAGGAATGTATCAGATCCAAGCTGAGGGTCTGAGGGATGTTTTTAGCATGTTTGTGGAGCAGTAGGTAAGTTGCCCCCCAGCTAAGGTGGGAAGCAGGGAAGCAAGCCAAGGGATCTTTGTTCCTCTCCTGGTTTAATAAATAATGAAGCTCTGGGATGAGGGCAGGGTGTCTCACACACAACGTGCTAAGCACGAAATGGCTGAGACAAACTGCATTCGGGTTTTTTTTGGCTAGCGGTAAAAAATTAAGGCTCCTGGGCTAAGTGCTTTCCTGCTGAGCTACAGCTAAGGTGAATTTTCACAGGAACTTTTCAAGTGTTTTGAGGGCCTTAGTGACAACCCCACCACTGAGTACCACAACACTTGCTGCTGAAGAGACTGTCTTATGGTTAGTGTTGGAGGCTCTGCATGAAAATCAGCTTTGGTTCTCCACTCACTCACAAGCAATTTAACAAGAGTCATATGTGCAGTTGCAGGGCTATAGCTCTCTTCAGACGTGCAAGAAGAGCTCTCATTCCTGGCACAACATAACAGATCAGAAACCCCGGGTCTGCTTTCTGTTTTCTGATGATGGTTTTGATTCACAGCTAAATTGTAATTACACAGGAAATCCAAGTGTAAAGGTATGTAGCAGGGAGAGGTGCTTTTTCTTGTTCAAAAGCATCTCGCGATTCTGTGGGTGGTCGCATAATTCAGCAAACGCCCACAAACGGCAGAAGGTTGTACCAGCCGGCTCCGCGCGGCCCAGCGCCGGTGTGCAGCGCTGTGGCACGCTTCGCCTAAACACTCCAGGGCACTCCGTCTTTGCTAGAAGGTAGGGTTGGCACTGGAAACAACATTTCAAAAAGAATCACGTTTGGAAAAAAAAAATATTAAAGAGAACAAATGGCACGTAAATCAGGATTATACTGCTCTTACCAGGTGGGGTTTTTAATGCTCACTTCCTCAATGAAGTACAAAAGTGGAGAGTCACGAAAGCCTCTGAGAGAAGACGATGGTTTAGGATTTTTGTAATTGTATGTAAGTGTCTGGGAAGGAATAGTCAGAAGTTCTCTATAAGCCACTTTGAAAATGTGAGTGAGTCTGCTTGTCAAGATTCACTGAGTCCCTGCTATCCATTTTCTGGGCCACACAGTTTGTTCCTATCTCTTTAAATTGAAAATTCACATTGAAAATGAAATGTTCTTCAGCTAAAACTTTGATTATCCAACGGCTTATATGTTGTCTCCTGAGTCATTTAGATAATCAAATTGCAGCAATGCATGGAGAAAATGAACTGTGGCTGCAAATAGCTGTGTAAAAACCGTACCTTCTTTCTCAGTAATATAATCCTGTCGATGCGTCTGAGTCCAATCTGCTTGCTTTACTGACGAAAATATGGGTTTGGTGTGGGAAGCAAAGCAAAGGCTCCAAAGTTGTAGCACACTAGCTGAATTCTGACTCCGGTGTTGCCAGTTGGACTGTCAATTAAGTTGTGATTACAGGACGTTTATTATCTAACAGAAAGCTGCCTGTGTTAGGGTTTTGTTTTCCTCTAGTCCCTGTTACCAGCAGGTCTCTGCTTTCACTGCTTGTGACGAGGAATGGATTAAGGCTTAAAACGGTGCCCAGATTCACCAAAATTACCGGGTGCTCCAAAATACTCCTTTGCTGCCTCTCCCATCCCACCCAGTCTGCCCAGCGCACGCCTCCTTCCTCCCTCTCCCCGCAGGATGCCATCTCGTCTTCCTCGGCTCCTGAGCCCTTGAAGTCTCAGCCAAGGGAGGCAGCTGAGCCCCCCGGGAGGCCGGCTGGCACCCCTCCCGCTGCCGCTGGCACCCCCCGCCCTAAGCCCGGGCTCCCGCCTGCGCCCCGGCTGCTGCTGACCACAGATCCAGGGCCCCAGGAGGGCGGCTTAATCCCCTCCTGCTGACGCTGGGCAGGCGGGAGGCAGAGCCACCGCTTGCTTTTCTGATGCAAGGGGGGTTTGCAGCAGGAGAGTCTGGAACAGTAATATTCGGGCTCGTAAACAAAACTGATTATGTTTAGAAGGTACGGAAGGGATATATCGTATCCCCAGACAATGTCAGGACTAGAAAATAGGTTATATCTGCAATCCACAGAAAGGCAAAACTGAGCAATCATTAAAAATCAAATCTGTGTTACTGTTTTGCTGTGGCTTCGTAATAGCAGCAGTATAAACTACAGGTGAGAACACATTGAAAGTCTTTATTTTCAAACACTTACAATCATTAAAAAATAAAGTGCTCAAGGGCATGGAAATTGTCAAACCAAAAAGATTTTTTTCTTCCGTTTGAAAGTCTAACAACATTGTAGCTGGCCATTTATAACACTGACGTGCTGGGAGCCTACTGCTCCCAGGTCAAAATTATTTCAGCCCTGCTAGCTTTTATGCATAGTCTTTTCTCCTTGTTCTTCCTGTACATACAGCAGAGACAGACTGTCTGAATATGTGGACGGGAGATTGCACAGACACTGCCTGAAGTCGCCTGTGGGTTCCTGCTGCCATCAGGTCCCCTGGTGTCCACGACTCGGGGCACCGTGGCTGGTGGAACCGCGGAGCCCCAAAACGGTGCCCCTACACTCCAGTTCCCTTGCTGATTTTAAATAAACTGCTGGCTATTTCTTGAGGCTAAAGGGTATCGCAGCCACACGGCAGCTATAGAAAGCCATTACATTCTTTCTCAGTGTCAGCCCACCAACAGTAACCCACAGGTGTGTGCCTGTATGCAGGATGTATTTGTCTGTTTGCACGCACACACGCACGCGTGCACACACATGCACCATCCCACAATATCAGTGACCGTTCCTCTTTTGATCTCAGTGAAAGCTCATTCCAGCTGGTTTATGATTTAATTGATATCAATGCCTAAAACTCCAATGAGCTTGAAAAATCAGAACTTCTGTGTTGTCTATCATCATTAATAATGACTCAGAAAAATTGTTGCCTGTCATCTTTAAGTACAACTGGGGTATGAATTATGGAAACCTCCAGGGAGCAAATAGCAAGTAGTTTGTGAACAAAAGGAGGCAAAACTATGATAGACAAATGTCAAGATTTTAAATCAAGTTGATTATTTAATGACCTGTTAGTCAGAAGCTGTTTGATTAATCTTCTTTAGCTTTACAAATACATTCTTTCTTGCGTTAGGTCTTTTAAATACTAAACAACCCTTCTATCTGAAATAGCTTAGGGATTGTAGATCCGGTTTTGAAAAAGAGATACAGGCTAGGAAATCTCCTGAGTGTTCTCTGTTGCTCTTTATATGGTCCTGTGTCTTTCGGGGCAGATCAGAATATTACACTGACATTAATCAGAGTGTAAATTACAGTTTTAGTGTCACCTTAACTAAGGAGTGGCTCAACATTTTCTATAGTAGGGGAAGGAACTATTCTGTATCTGTAGTTCTGTCATGTAACCCTGTGTTTCGCAGCTCTGTTTTCTCTTGTACATTGATCTGCACATTTTTGATAATTTTACTGTACATACGATGTCAGTTCTGCCAGGTAGCTCTAACGCTGACTTCCTACTGTATTTCACACAGTGAGCAGAATGGGGATGTTACTCTTGGCATCAGGCTGTGGCACGCATTTTGGGACAAAGAAGCTCAAAGACCAGTCAGGCAGCCAAAATAGAGGTTGGAACAAAAAAATGTAGCAGACCACAGTTGGTTTGCTGGCATATTATTTATTTTGTTAATCAACGCTGATGGCAAAATCCTTTCTGAGAAGTCATTCAAGTTTGATATTATTTCTTTTTGAAGCTGCGGTTCATTAAAGCCTATTTTGTTATTAGCATTAAGGTTCCCCACATATAAAGGCTCAGGCTGCAGGCTCCAGGTCAGGCACAAGCAGTTTAATAAGATTCAGATGGTATACAAGCTATCAGAGAGGTATAAAATTCTTCAGACTTGCAATAACAGCTCCTGTTCCTGGCAGACCATAATATCAGCAAACTCCAGTTCCGCTTTCTGTTTACTGTAGATGGTTCTGATTCACAGCAAAATTGAAATTACACCGGAAATCAAAATATTCAGACTTAAAGGTATGCGACAGAGAGGCTCTTTTACCCTTCCAAGACTATTGTATAATTCTGGGGAATGAAGGCATTTTTGCAGTGTTTAGCACACTAAAAATCTCACAGGGAGAAAAATATGTGATAGGAAAAAGGGCAACATAAGAAGATACTAATCTTCACTCAAAAAATTCCAGTGTGCACAGTCTAAAGACACATGATTGTAGAGACTTACATTTCCTATTGTTTAAAACATTGCTCCTGGTGTTTAACACAAAAAAGAATGATGTAGGAAGAAAAGAGCAGTATTGGATAGAAACATCTGCAAATGTATCTAGCTCATCAATAACTCCTTATTTAAGCTCTGATTGGAATTTTTGCATAGAAATGAGGTTAAATCCCTAAGCAGTTGCTAATCCCCCACTTGGAGCTGTAAATTTCCGTGCTGAACAGTATTCATGTGGATGAAGAGAGTCAGTCTTTGCACATGTGTTTGCATGCATGTATGTATATATGTATATGATACACCTGTGTCTGTTTTAATTGCAGAATGCAGAATTTAAAAAAAGAAAAGGGATTCATAGAAATATTCATATCCTCCTCTATTTTGCTGTTTGCAGAAGATCTGATACATTTGGCTAGAAGATCTGCTGTGCTGACAATGAATTTACAGCCTGGAAATGAGCCAGCTTCACCATCTACTTATCTCTTATTTAGTTGGCTAGTGTTATTGGCAAATTGCATCAACATACCACCATCCCTTTCATTCTGAGGGAAATGGAAAAACTTAAAAGATGTTCCATATTTTTTGTGTGAAATGTAGATACCAGTGGGGGTGATAAAAGCTTCAGCAACAAGGAGAAAAGAATGAAAGCTGGCAGAAATTATGTATTCTTTCATGCCCTTTCAACTGTGTTTTTGGACCAGTGTGATTACAAGGGAATTATATTCTGATGCATATATATGTATATACATATATATGTATATGCACGTGTTGGGACATCCAGACAGACCACCCTTTAACAAAGCACACTGTCCCTGGATGTGGTAAAAGACCCATGTTCTCTCATTTTGGAGCTGTTCTGAAACTCACTAATTAATTCTAAAACTCATATTCATAATTACCATTATAATCTTTTTTTTAATAATGAGTTTAAATTCCACAGAAACCTGGCTTCTTTTCCTCCCTCTGTCTCCACACAGAAAAGCTGTTGAATAAGCACAATCTATTTCTTATCTTTCAGGAACTCAGGCTGGTTCACAGTGTAAGCAGCTAAGCTGAAAGATTTAATTCATCTTGTTCATTAAAATTCAAATAATTATAAAGTCAGAGATGTTAACTTTTTGGCTATTACAATACAGCTGGCAAACAGAGACTGTTGCACCAACTGGGAGACTTAAAACCTCATCTTTGGTGGCCAGGTAATTTTATTTAATAGTTTAGCAGGAATTTAAATCAATACTTCTGAGAAATCTGCTTTATGAAATTATTATTATGAGTAATTGATTTAAATGTGCTTTTCACAATCTCATGATATTTCACATGACATACATGTAGGGATTATTTCAAGTGCCTGTGGGTGTGTTTCTTGCTGTCTTTAAGTACTAGATAAAGTTCAGTATAGACAGGAATAACACACGACCCCTTTAAGTCCTGATTCTGCAATTTTAATGGGCAATTGCTCTTAATTATACAAGGTGGGTGGGACTGCTCAAAACTTTTGTGCTCAGGAGACAGGGTAGAGCTGTGGTTTATAACCTCTGCTGAGGCATTTTTGGTTCCTTTTTCTAACTTTTTGCTCTCTGAAATCCCTCCTTGAAACATTTTTCTTCACTAGCTGCATTTGCCTTCTCAGCTAAAAACTTAGGATGCTTCCCAGAAAAACCATCAAAAAAGTCAAGTGTATAGTTAGCTACAAAGCTCTGGCTTCGCCACGCTTCTACCAAGGCATTTACTCTATGGTATATTTTCACCTACTGGTGCTGCTGGTCAGAAATGTTCTGAATGGATATGGATTTAACAGTCATAAAATGAAAGTCTGTCCTTTGGGAAATTCCCGTCAACTTCAGCAGCACTGGTGTTCATTTACTGCTTAATCACACTTTTTCCTCAGTTATATGCCAGAAATTGGACTAAGGTCTTACAAGACTTGGAGAATGGTGGGAATGAGTGAGACGAAGAGAAGGTCTTCATAGCACAGCGAGCCTGGCCCCATTTATCAGGCAGATTTCAACTTTCAACCTACTTTGAAAGAAAGAAACTAAAAATTGACTGACCACCATGTCGCTGTTACGCCATACAGATGTGTCCCATTGCAGCCCAGCGAGTTTGGCCAAAGGACTAGAGGTTATCTGGCAATCTGATGCTTTTTTTGTGTGATCAGAGGTACTAGTAATACTTCTAGGGCAAAGGGGTATTCTCTGAATCTGGCCTCAAAAGATGTGGAAAACTGCTGTGTTATTTGGCAGCTGAAGGTACTTGCCCTCAATGCGTAACTCCTAGCAATGTGTGCAAAGACAGTAAGAGAAGAATTTGTGGGCAATAAAATAGGAAATTCCTAGCGCCATCTTCGCACGCCTTCTAAACGAATAGCTCTCTCCAGCCTTTTATATTAAGTCATTAGAAAGAGTTAAATGAGCATGATTGCCATGGAAATTTCTTAGGCATTAATGTTTTCTATTTCTTCTGTATTGAATGCCCTTGTGATAGAAGAGAAAGAACAAACATCAAAAGTACCTTTTAACTTCACAATTCTTTCTAAATTTCTTTAAACTTATAGGCTATACTGCTGGCTTTCAAACTTCAAAGCATGCAGGAAGATCAGGGTCACACAGAAAATTATTTCTTACAGTTTAATAAAATATGCATGTGAATTGTATGACCTGCCAGAGAAATTATTTATGTGTTAATGTAATGTTGTAACTTTAATTACACACTTTAATTTCTTCCTTAGTAGTTTCTTTACCAGTAAGAACAGTACCGGTTCTAAATTGGGTTTGAAACATACATTGTCACCAAAGCTTAAATTATTTCCAGACTGAATTGCTTTTTTGCTTCCATAAGATAACAATCTTTTTATTTTTTTTTTAGTATTTCGGAAAAGGGAAGCAACCGAGATCTTTTACCTTTAACTCAGGGGATTCGCGATGGATCATTTTCAGCCTTGCTCTTCCACAGTGTTGCAGTCTGCACATACTATATTTATTGGTAGTTGCAGAAATGCCTATTGCATGGTTTTTGTGAATGAATCACAAAGCTTTTATTTATGGCCATTTTGTAAAGTACTTAATCCCATAGGACTGGTCCCTTTGGATTCCTTTCCTTAGGGGATTTCCTACCTCTTTTTCTATGGTATACATGTGATTAAAATCATGTATGTGCTAGCACAACAATGTATACTGAGTCTTATCTTCTGACTTGCAATTCATATAAAGTTCTTCATGGATATGGAAAAGTTCTATGGCACTTATTTCCACAATGTCCTGTAGCAGCTGTATAGTTCAATTCAGGCAGTGAGAATAAAATAAAATAGGTTCTCCTCTTAACTACCATACAAACTTTCTGTATGGTCTTTGCAAATCACCTACTTGTGTTTTAGTCTTCTCAAATGTAAATCTGAGGCCTAACTTCATTAAAGTGGTTTGAAATCATTCAAGGGAAAGTGCTATAGATGTGCAAAATATTTTATAAAAAGTATTTGCTTTTATCTGTGTTTATTGTTTTAACTTTTAACATTTCCTTGGTTACTTTTTTGTTCTTGTACTATGGCGCAAGGTAAATTAAGAAGAAGAGTAAGTAAGAGAGCCCATTTGGCATTGCTGATATCATTCATTATGTTATATATGTCTATCTTACTTTTCTTAAGTAAATACTCCTTGTCTCTTTAATCTTCTAAAGCGTCTACCTGCCTAGTATTTCAAAGATTTTTTTAGTGACAATGATGCTGGGGTTATAATTTTGTATAAAATTATTGATTTTTTGTGTCAATGTCAAGTGGTTCATTGCTGTACTACTTATACTGTCACAGAATAACCTAAAACCATAGATCACTAGTGGCTAACACGTTTTCTCCAGCTAACATGCCACCTTTCTTGTATTTTATTCTGGCATCAATGCTATCTCATGGTTTTCCAGTTGCTCCCCATTCAGCCAGTCTTCACCCAGTCTTCACCCAGTCTTGACGGCACTTGATGACATCGTGATGCCATATGAGGCTTTTTTATCATGAACGTGCAGAGCTTCAGTCCAAATAGATTTCACAAGCCTCCTAACAAACAGATGGCACTCACACATAACTAGTTTTTGGGCTGTGCTGGATTTCACTCTGTATCCTCTGTGTTCAAAATTATTTAGTATCTATTGCTAGACTTTTGAGTCATACAGATCTTTGCAGTTGTTAGGCTTGATACATGGGTAGGGACCTGATGGCCAGCAGCAAGTATAAGTCACCACCTACATAAGAAAGATAGCTTTGTTGTGTTAAACAACCTTTTTAGAAAATGACTTGACAAAACAATTTGATTATTCAGACAGTGCAAAATACCAATGCCAGAAGTTCAGCTTGTACAAAGTGCATTGGGATTGTTACAAAAGTTATGGAGAAGTCGTAAGTAGAGATGAACAACATATTTTGTGGAAAATACCATTTAACTTGAGCTTTTCCCTGAAGCACAAATGAGCCAAATATGAAACTTTTTTGAGGTTAGCAATAGTGTTTAATTTTACATTTTCTCACATATTGACACTTCTTGGAATCTGTGGGAGCAAAAGTGGAATTACCAAAATACCACAGGTATTTTTTGTGTACTGCTGGTCTAAAAGATGTCAGGAAATACTGTAAACCATAGAAAGACATTTTTTCTTGACATTTCCTACCATTAGCATTCTGGGATGCTTTAGACAAATTTCCAGAAGCTTTGGGTGGATGTCCAGGTTTTGCAGTTCTCCTTCAAAATGTACTGAATGGCCAAACATTTTTGCAATTCACTTGCAGCAGCTAAAATGTTTCCATTCATTATCAATGATACTGTGACATCTTTGTTTCTTCACTTACTCATGTCCTGTTCATAGATATAGATTCAAATTCTTTATATTACGGTCTACTGAGTAAGTGATAGAATGTTTTCTTCTGTCTAAAATATTTTGATCATTTGGGTTTAGGATTAGCACAGGGGAGTTCTGAGCTCTAAACCTAAAGAACCTAATGAAGAATCCAGAGAGACATGAGACGAATGTCAGGGATTGAGAGAAGACAAGGGGATCCTGGCTATTTGTTTGCTTATTTTAACTTACAAATTTTTCTAATTAAAAAATTACTTATCCTGGAAAGACCTAACTCTCTCCAGGAATCTGCAACACACACTCAGACAGCTCCCCTCCTCTATGTTTGCTGGCTCGGCCATGGTCCCCTCCCCACAGCCCCATTGCTACTCCAGAACTGCATGTTGACCCTGTATCTTCACAGCTCTCCTGCCAAGTGGTTGTCTGCCTTAGCCTTGCGCCACTCTGACTGCTCTCAAAGGTTCATTTGTTAGCTCGGCTCACACTGACATCATGTCTGCGGTACAGATTTCCCAAAACAGAATGAATTCTGTTTTTCTCATAGGTCAGTATGCTCCATTTGCCCTCCTGTCCTGGTACGGCTTTGCTAGAAGTAGTTAAGCTGAAATAGGACTGCCTAGTGTGGCCTGGTGCTGGGATGGACATGGTGGAAGACATGAGGAACAGCAACCCATGAGAGGTATGCTGCATCGACAGAGCCCACGAGCATCACCCAAACCCAGGCTTAAGTTTCATCCCTTTTCAAGTTCCTCCACAGATCGTGTTCCCTGGTTCATGTCCCAGATAATCCCCTTCAGCAAGAACTTGTCTGGGTATATTATTGATGACTGGCAAACCAGGGCAGCCTCAAGCTTTCTCCTAGTTAAGTCACAGTTCCGCTCATCAGCCCCTCTGCTATTCAGGCTGTCTCAAGGCTTCAAGTTTTTGTGTTGCTTGTTTGGTTTGGGGTTGTTTGTTTGTTTGGTTTTTTTTGTTTAAGATACCTCTGATGGCCACACATGCCATAAGGGTGCTCTAAATTTTCAGGTGTGCTATGGTTATACCTCCACAATCCTGCCTACAGCATGTTAAACCCATCCACGTGGCCAGATAGATGTTTGTACCTAGATGGCCTGAGCAGTGGTATATTTCCTGCACACCTACTCTGTTTTCCACTGGAAATCAAAACCTTACCAGTACTGCTATTCTGCTCCATCAGCTTTCCTGAGCAAATCAGTCCATTCATTGAGAGGACTGTCTGGCTATATTTACATACAACGCGTTTCTTTCCTGTTCCTCATTATACATATGTAATTATTTTTACATTGCATTCCCAGAGGTGAGTGACAGCATACAGATACCAGAGATGCTATTCTGCCTCCAGCAAATGCTCTGAGAAGTGTATGGTATTAGTAAGGACCCTGTTTCCTTGGTTACATTTAGCAAATTTGCATGCCAGCATGGTGCTATTCATCATCAGAGACATCATAGACCTGTCCATGGAGAGAGGGTTTTGGAAGAGAATAACCTTTGCGTTCTTAGCTTCTGCTTTGAATATACGGGTGAGGAAAAAATAGTTGTCAACATAAACATAGTGGGAGATAGGCAGGCTGAGAAGCTGAGTCTTGGAAGCCTTTGGGAATGAAATCAAGTCCTTTATAAGACTGAGAAAAGTATCTGTGGTTACAGGAGCAGTTCGTATGTTTGGCTCTAGTGCTGCTTATGAATGACCATGAGATAATTACATGGTCTTGCTCAGGACTTCTGTCCTGGCCTCTCTGGTTATGCACTGTGGTTATGCACTGTGATGAGGAGCGGCAGGACTCTGCTGTTCCATGCTCACTCCCTCGAGTATGAGGTATAAGGGATATTTTTTTCCTAGGTGTGTAAAAGCAATGGATCAGGAGCAAGTTAACCTGGCCACAGAGGCCAAACTAGTGAAGGCAGACCAGTAGAGACTCTCCTGGAAACTAAAGCTCACCCTCTCAGATAGCCTATGGTAAAAGTATCACCTGCCTTCTTGAAGGCATGTGTGCCTTGGCTGGAAGGGATCAGCCTTGTCCTAGTGGGCACAGCTTACCCCATATCCCCCAGACATGGTGGATAGATGGTGTCTTATTCCTATATAATCACTGGAAATGGGATTCTCCCCTAAATGAGCTATCTGCATCACTATCTACAAATTCAGGTTCAGGTCCAGTCCTAGCTGACAGTTTCAGTGAACAATCCAAAGCCAAGGCAAGCCATTCATTTAATTTATCTTTTCAGAACTTTTTTGTTAAAAAAAAGTTTATCATGTCCATTAGATGACTGAGAGCCAATGAGCCACTCACTGAATAAAAGCTCTATTACCTTTCAAACTGGACAAAGACAAGGAGGGTACTGCAGTGCCTCAGAAATGGATGAGGATTCAAGATTCAGGGGTTCTGTGTTGCTCTGCGCGTGGTCAGCTGCACACATGTGGGTAACTACCTTGTGTTCAGTTTCTCCTTTCCATAAATGTCTCTGATTTGTAAAGTGTTTTGAAATCTATAGAGAAAAAGTGCTGAGTGGTAAGCAATGTGTACATAGCTGCATTTCTAAACCAGGAAAAATGTAAGTGCGGTTTCCAGTAACACATTAGAATTGGATTGAACAGTAAGCCATTGATCCAGGCACGTAGGCAATTGAAGATGACATGACCTGTAAGTTTATTAAATTGATGTACCAGCTATTTTCCAAGTTGCTCCAGGACATGAGTTCACTGACTCCCTACCAGTGTGGTAACACAGACAGGACTATGTGCAGGCCCCATCTCCATCTCCAGATCTCATGGTGGTCCGCCAAACTCCCCAGCATTTGCTATTGTGTCTCCTCAGACAGCAACTGCAAGTGCATGGAGTTAAATGTCCCTGTGAAGTGAAGGAGTGTTACACTTTGAAAACTATTGCCCTAACTGTGCCTTTGTGGCATTGAGAGGAACACGGGATGAGCTGAGGGTCTATATAGGCCCAGACGGAAAAATTCCTTCCTGATCTCCCAAAGCAAGATCTTTGAGTCAGAGCTACCTGTGAAGGAGGAAGGAGGTAACTCTCAGACGCTCCAATGCAAGTGCTTAAATTACCAAAGGGAGGGTAAAAGCCAGCCAACTCCCCTCTACTTCAAACTGGCTAATGGGAAGTATGAATTTTTACCTAACTCCTTTGTAAAGGACTTTCCTGCCCCTTGGTCTCCACCTGATTCACCCTGATTAAATCTGGCACTTAATGAAACGGGGAGAGGGGTTTTGAGATAAATGCTCTTTCAGAACAGTAGTTAATGGTTTAAGTCTGGGAAGAATGAATACATTTTTCTCTTTTACAAAGAAGATTCTTATCAGTGTAGAAATTAATTACCTTTCTTAAAGTTTTTATATTTTTCTCATATTGCAAATTAAGATGTGGGGACATTTATTGTCCATGCATAAAATGCCAGTGTTGTCTGGCCAGGGTTTCCTGTTTTTGAGCTGCCCTTCAAAGTATCACTAAAGACATCAAAAACTAGGCTGATGTGTCCGATTTAAATTGCAGAGAAACTAATTTTAAGGTATAGAAACATTTTCAGTCCTGGCTTTTGGCTGATCTATGGAGCTGCATTGGCAGGTGGCTTGAATGAGCACTGCTTCAAGCAGCACTAGCTGTGGACTTCAGGACATCCAGCTGTGAAAACAGATCTGCGTGGCACAGTAATGATAACTGGTACTCAGGGAACTCTCTTTATCTTGAAGTATCCCAAAGCGATTTATGGCTAGTGAGGACCACAGCCAGGTGTACTGGAACCAAGATACTGATACCATTTCTGTCTCTGCTGGGGGCTTATCCATCAGACCCAGATTATTCCTTTTGGCTCTGCCTCTCACTGGGTGCTAGATGTCTTGCTTCCCAAGCAGTACTTTCTTCCCTATTACACGTCTTTTATTTCCTAGATTAGTCAGACCAGGAGCCAAGATCCTAAATCCCAGCTCTGTACAAATTTGCAGGGGTCAGAGCCAGCGTCAGAGCTAAGCCTTAACTGCTTGCAATAATCACCAGCTTGAAATCATAAGGGAGGCCTTCAGACTCTGGTGAGACAGACTTCAAAATCAATTTTAAAAAATGTGGTCTTTTTATTTGCTGCTTACATTTTGTTCCTCGTTTCAAGATCTTCTTTGTGAACTTCGGAGCTTTTTTCCTTATAAATGAAAGTGGAAATTGTCATGTAATCTCCAGATGCCAGAAGAGAATGTTGTGTCCGCTACAGGGAGATTCTTGATAAAATCATGAGAGTGGGCAGCTGGATACATGGGCCTATGAAATTATTTTAATAATAACAGAGTTTAAAGGCTCCTGCCAGAGACCCCCTGTGTTAAGCCTTGTAATCCCTAAAGATTTTACAGGCATATATATTCTGCTTTAGAGTATCTCTGTTCTTTCCATGTTTGATAAACAAAAATTATTTGTGCATAGATGTAAATTCCATGCCAAGGAAACAAAATAATCTTGGCCTTTTTTCTTGGGGGTGAGCAATGCTAGTGGTTCTTGCTCTTTTAAAAGATCACACCAGAGCTGAATGGCACCCATCTGTCTTACTCGGGGGTGGGGGCTGGACCTGCAGGTTGTGAGTTCAAGCCCTGTGCTTCCTGGGCCAAAGCAAGAAAAGGAAAACTTGAGGGATTCCAGCAAATGTCCTGAAATGAAACACTTGTTTGTTGTTGGGTTTGTTGTCGTGGTTTAACCCCAGCCGGCAACTCAGCACCACGCAGCTACTCATTCACTTCCCCCCCACCCAGTGGGATGGGGGAGAGAATCGTAAAAAAAGTAAAACTCGTGGGTTGAGATAAAGACAGCTTCATAGGAAGAAAGAAAAAAAATAATGATAATGTTGACAATAATCATAGCAACAGTAATAATAAAACAAGAATAATAATAATGAAATAACTGGAATACACAAAAGAAGTGATGCGCAATGCAATTGCTCACCACTTGCTGACCAATGCTCAGTTAGTTCCCAAGCAGCGCTCCTCCCCGCCCCCCACCCCCCAGTTTATATACCGGGCATGACGTCCCATGGTACGGAATACCCCATTGGCCAATTTGGGTCTGCTGTTCCAGCTGTGTCCCCTCCCACCTTTCCTGTGCCCCTCCAGCCTT
>JAVKLA010000073.1:19723633-19744455 GCA_034782735.1 Sagittarius serpentarius
CCTCCAGCCTTCTTGCTGGCTGGGCAGGAGAAGCTGAAAAGTCCTTGTCTGAGTCTAAACATGACTGAGCAATAGCCAAAACCATCAGGGTGTTATTGACATTCTTCTCATACTAAATCCAAGACATAGCACTATACCAGCTACTAGGAAGACAGTTAACTCTATTGTAACCGAAACCGGGACAGTTGTTCAAAATTCTACATCAATGCATACCTCAGTGTTCTCAGCATCTGGACTAAAGAACTGTTTAAAGCCCTTGGCTTAACCCAAATATACAGAATTAAATACAGAAAGCATAGTTCCATATCTTTTAACTTTTTTGTTTCTGGTCAAATATGAATTTTTCATTCCTGTCTGCTAACCGTGGTGTGAAGCCATCTGCTCAGTTGAGTATGGGCTTCTTGAAGCTGCACAAGTTCTTGTACTTGATACTTTAGGCTGGTGCTCTGCACTCCCTTCCTTCCTCCATATGCGACCTCCTTGGTGTCATATGTTAATGATGGGATTGGTCCCCTCAGAGTTGCACGGAAGAGAAAGAGAGGAGAGAAAAGAAAGGTGTGTGTAAAGATGGGAAAGGGGTGTAAACGTGTGTGGGGTGGTAACTCATATACTTCTGAGAATCTGAACTATACTTGGTATGAACTATGGGACATATTGACATTAAAAAGATAAAGATGATTTGATTAAAATTATATGTTTGAATGAGGAGCTCTGGAGGCAGGGTCTGAGTCCATGAACAAGGCCAGAACACACAATTCAATTCAAGGAAATCCAGTTTAATCTATAAAGCAACCTGGGTCTAATACTTTTACCAACACAGGCAGTCTTAAGAGCTAGATTGGGTTAAAGATAATGATTGTGGAAATCAGTTTTTCACGCTGATCTTGTCAACTTCAAGGCAGTAGGAACTTAACAGTGAAAATCTTATGGAAGATATATTAGTGGTATTTCTTTCTCACTGGCCTGCAACTGCTTGGGTGCATGGGAGCGCACTTTGGGGTGCCACAGAGGGACAGTGCACACTGGACATGCCTTTAGAGTTTCAGTCCCCTTTAATAAATACATTCTCATGTGCCCCTTAATATCCTTTTTAAAATCACAACAGACAGCGTAGGTATACTGGGGTGAATTTAGTTTGGATAAGTGAAGTATGCCCAGGTTCGCCTTTCCCCTTTCTCCCATAGAGGCAGCAGAGAGCTATTTTTCTTTTTGTCCGTGCAAGTCATCCAACTCTGGAATTTACAGAGAGTAAAACAGATTTAATGACTGCAAGTCCTCTATGCACATATATCTGTATTTCCTAAGTTATACTGACTTCTCTGAGTCACAGAACATCGGAAACTGAGAGCATATAACGGGGAAGTAATGCTCTGTGCAGTCCTTACATTTCATATTAAACATCTGCTTTTGCCTACAAGCACAGAGTACAGTGAGCTACTGGACCTTTGATATGACCTGGTATGGCCATTCCTGGGTTATATTAAGATATGTATAAAATGCCTAAAGAAAAGACCCTATACCAAAATAAGGAATTATAATGTATACAGCTCATCCCGTGCACACATAAACCAGACTTGTAACTGAGGAGCCTGTGCCAGCAGTGGTAAGTAGACAGTGCATGTGTGTGTGCGCGCGTGCACATGTGTGTGTGAATGCATATCTGTTTTTAAGGAAGTGGAAAGTAACTAATTAAAGCAAAATTTATTTCAGAGCCTGGTAGAACCCAGTTCTTCATACAGGCCTAAACCTTAAATTCATCAAATTAATTAAAAATTGCTACTTTGAGGCATCAAGAAGCCAGGTACTATGATAAATCTCCAATGGCTTAATTTGTTGCTTCAGTTTATTGAGGATGGACTATGGCCCAGCACACTGAAATGTGACTTGTTGGTGGAATCCTGGCAAACAAATAGGTGCTCTGGGATGAGGGCAGGGCTCTCTGCCGTTACCAAACATCTTGATTTAAACTTTGGATTAAGTAGGAAAAGATGGAGAAAAGTGCCTTTTTGTGTGCAGGGAAGGAAAAAAAAAAAGCACACTCTATTAATTGCATGCAATCCGGCTGGAGTGATATATATCCACTACGAGTTTCTTTTTCTGGGTAGGAGTCTGAGCACTTAAACCAGGAACACACATTTTTCTTGTTAAATTCTCAGAATTCAACACCTCTGTTTTACTCCCAGAAACATAAGTATTTATGTTTCCCATTAAAAAATAAGCAGTTTGGGCTCCCATGCATTTGAGACAATGCTTTTTCCTTGGTTTCCATGAACTAGGCTGATGTAACAGACTCCTGTTCTCTGCCCCTGTGTTTTAGCAGCTTTCAGGCAGGCAAGTGTCTCAGCTTCCAAAGGCAAAAGCAAATCCTGTTTCTAATCAGTTCTCTGAGACAACCCACTTGTTTGCTTGGTTTGTGATTAGGCTGGGGTGCTCACCTAAGAACTTGACTCACTTTGTTGGAGGAGATTTTGCAAGGTGCTTTCAATAAAATCTATGGGAAACAGGAGGCGGCCAAGTTTGGGCATGATGCTGATGAGAACAAATGTTCTGAATTAACACAGCAGGTGTCAAATTCAAGACTATTCAGAGGGAATATGAAGTTAATGCAATTAAAACATAAAAAATATTTAGCTTTTTTTTTCTTTTTCTGATAGATTCACCGCATTCTCTTTAGGATATTTTCTTCAGGATATTTTCTTCATGTATGATCAACAAAACTTGAGGGAGAGCTGAGAAGTATTTTCATTATCATGCCAAATAACCTGAAGATTTCCAAATTCAATGGCAGGGAAAGTATTGTAATAGAAACTAGTAACAAAGAAAGATCTATCTAACAATATTGTAGAACATCCAAATGGTTGGTTCTAAAAACAGAAAGGAAAATATTGTGGTTTTGCTTCAAGATAAATATTTCTGCTTTATGCATGCTATAAAAATGTATCCCCTTCTGGACAAATTAACCAGTTCTAAAAACCTGGCTTTTTTTGCACTCCCTAAATCTTTCTTTTTTTAATGACCTCTGTGCCACAATTTTTGCCTCCAAGCAGTAATTAACCACTCTGCAAGTCACGACAAGTAAGCCAGAAATGAATTACACTTAAAAAAAAAATCTGTAGCATTAATATAGTTTAAAGCAAAGTAATCAAACTTGTACTGCGACTCTCTTGTGTTTTTCAAGCACAAATGTTAGGAAATTGCCAATAGCTTTCAGTGTCCTGCATTACAGTTGTGGTTGAAAAAACTGCAAAGTCTGAACGACCAAAAGAAGCCTGAAATGAGCAGAACTGTCCGTGAACACACCTTGAAATAGTTTACAGTTATTACCCAGACAAAGGGATACTTGCTTTATGTAACTTTTTTCCAGCGTCTTGCATAAAAAGATGGGAAAATATGCAAATAAGATTAAGCATCTTGCATTGCATTTGATCATATCTTGCAACATCTTAGGGGTGGAGAAAATATGAGGAATGCCGTCATCCAATTTTCCCTCAGGTTTTTAGCTAACCAGCAGAATGTCTACATTCAGAGCTTGATTCTCTCACTTAGGCTGGTGGTACCAGTTGGGAGTAAATCTATTCAAGTCAACAAAACCTCCCTCAGGCATACAATGCTTAGAGAATTGAAGGCTACACATCCTGTCAGTTTACAGCTACAAATCTTTCAGTAAGTTTATAGTAAATCTCTTTGCTTCTGAGATATGACCTGCTTTGTTTAAGGAATATCTTTACTATGTTTGCTTTACATCAGTTTATATAGCAGCAGTTTTTATCAGGAGCCTTTCTCTGACTTCACCTTTGCCAAATGACTTTGGTTTGCATGGACAATATTGCCAAATTAGAATAAAGTGCACTACTTTACCATTTTTCATCAGTTTTCTGATCAATTTACGCTAAAGTGTGGCATATCTCATTATTTAGAGCTCTACTAAGTTTGCTGGGGTAAGAACAATTTGACATGAATGCTGATATGCAACTGTTCCCTTTTTACATCAAGGAAAAATAGATTTTAAAATAGGAATTTTGAAGCAGTGTGATTAAATTGTTTTATATACTTCTAAGTACATATTTTGGAGTCTGAGAATAAAGGCCATCTTTGAATTTGTTATGCCCAAATCCATTAAACCTGTAGAAAGTAGATTAGCAAGAATAAATCTTTTAATTTATTGGAAGTTAATTATGTAATCCATACTGAGAAGAGAACACAAAACTCGAGATACACCAATGACAAATTGACTTTGAAGATCACAGCAGTGAATTAAAAATTATTTTTATGGGCAGCACAACTTGACATTACAGTCAACTTTTTAGACTATATTATATTCATCTAGGCTGGAAATATTTCTGGCTGAAATCTTCAAGAATATCCCGCCTGCAGTCTGCCTTCATATTTGGAGTAACTGTATGCACCACAGCAAAATTAGCTAGATTTACATAAAAATAACTAAAATCAGACTTTTGACTGCTTAATCAACCTAATTTGAAATGGGGCACTGAGAATCATTTGACTATGACATTTAGACAGAGTGATCCAGTATCAGCATTGCGTTCTGCCTGCTTGGATGTACTATCTTGGATGGTACCTAGGTGTCCCGAATGTAGGCATATGTTTATTTCCTCTGTATTAGACCATTTTCTCTCTATGCATATCAGAAACCTTGGAGCAGGAAAAAAAATAGAAAGGATCATGAGTTATTACAAAAGATTTTGCGGCCAGGAGAAGGACCATACTGCATTCAGTCAGTGGCATTTTCCAAGACTATTGCACCAAAATACCTACCTAATATCCTGCTTCTTTTGTCATACTGGTCATATTTTCGGTTGTTCTTTGATGAAAAAAATACAGGTCTCGGGCGTTATGTCTGAGGCTGTAAAGGAACAAGGGTAGTATATTGGCTGTTCTGTGTCACAGAAACTATGCAGCATTTGTAAAGAACCAGGCAGGAGATAAAGAAGACTAAAATGTAAAATGGAATGCTCTCTTTTTTCTTCTTTGTCCCCCCTTCACACAGCTTTCTCTGCTCTCCCCTTCATTCCCCCCCCCCCCACCACCACTTTTTGTTTATTTCTTCCTGGATTTCCTTTTCCACCAGTCCTCTCTTTTCTGGTATTTCTGTCTCATCATTGCAAGCCTGACGTTGGAATTGCGGAGGGAGAAGTGCTGCTGTCAGCAGCCATGGGGTCTATCTCAGCACAACAGTCTCCTCTCTCTAGCCGGGCTGGCACTGGGGGGGAATCCAGTACCAGGAGTGGCAGGAGAAGCAAACAAACAAAATACCTCCATTTCATGAGCTTAGCTAGCGATTCCGCTAAGAAACAGAACCCACGGATGGGGACACAGAGGTCTCAAGCTGCCAGTGAACACCCCTGTACCCATTTCACCTGATGTGAAGGCTGGAGCAGGAGCACGAGCAGAACCAAGATCAGGAGCTCACCTGATGAATCTCTTAGGGCGGTGAAGCAGTCTGCATTTCACTCCGAGTGACTCTACTTAGTTTGAACCTCTCAGGGTGGATTTTGGGGGTCATTTCTGCCTTTTTATTGTCTGGGTTAGCACGACAACCCCAGTGTCTGATACCTGCGTAAAGCATCTCTGAAAAAACAGTTTATTTCCAAGCATTACTTCTATGCATAGCAAAGGGTTAACACAATAGCATGTTTCTCTCCCTCTGCTTGCTCCCACTTCTAGTTATGGGGAGCAGCCTTCTCTTTTTTGCTGGGTGCCTCTGTGCACGTGCTGAAAACCCATGGTTGCAGTTCCTGCATATCTCTCTCAGTTTTCCCTTTGTTCTTGGGCTCTGCCTGGGAAAGGTAAATCTTACTTGCTAGATTTCCGTCGGGCAGATGTGGTCCCTAGTTACTGGCTGCTCATGTTGTTCCCTCCAAATTTTCCTTTATAACCTTATCTTTGGCATTATCTCGTTTCCTGCTTGTTTTCCACCAGGACTTGCCTTTGATTTAGCAGGTGAACTTAGGGGTAGATCATGGTTAAAAAAATATATATGGGTGCCTTATTCCTCACTGAAGCCTCGGGAGGGCTGTTCATGTGCCTCCCTGAACTGCTCAGAGGGGTTTTTGAAACTAATTGCAGCTCCTCCTTGGCTAGCTTGGCTGCCCTCCTGCCTGCAGCTGTCTTCCAGCTCTGAAAGTCAAGGACAACCCGGAGAAAACCAAACAAAGCGAATGTTTTGTTGGCGTGTAGTTTAAAATAATTGCTTTGCTTAGACCTTGTAACAACCTCCATCATTAACTTTTGGGAGGGAGTTTTTTTCTTAAATCCAAACACGTGCTCACATGCTCTCTGGGAAATTTGTGACTTAACCCAGCGAGATGGCACGACCTTCTGCTGAGATGAATGATTTTTGAACGGAATTCCAGTGGCACTTAGTGAGCTGTGCTGAGAAGGTTGCATAGATAGTGCACTCATGATGATAACAGCATCCGAAACCTTATCATTATGTTTTTGTGTTCATAAATATTTCAGCAATAACTTGTGGCATTTTGCACTCAATTTTTCACATACGCAGAATCAAATATTGCTAGCAACAAACCAGTGAAGCAAAGGGCAGTGAAGCTGCCATTCCCCATCTGGTATATGTATTCCTCGATTTTGTATTCCCTGTGTACCCCAAGAAATGGGTTGTTTTGGCTTACATGCTAATGGCACTGTGAGGTGGGGCTGAAATGGGGTCCCCTGGAGACAAAGATCTACCACAGAGCCATCAGAAACCTCTTAAAAATACACTTCACAGCCACTTCTCTTGTCTATTCTACAGCAAAATTATGAACTGCTTACCTTAGAGCAGGATTGATGAGATAGCAACCAAAACAATTTCAGAAAGGAGCTTTTCACTTTCTGCTGGGGAGAGGAGAAAGCAAGAGCAACGCACCAAGAGCAAGAGCATGCAAATGTACAAGAACAGTAGGTGAGAAAATGTTATCCTGCCTGAGGTCATCTAGTCACCTTTGAGTGCTAGCTTCACTTTTAATTTGTCGACCAAGAAATTTAATCTTTTCTGCTTTCTCCTACCAAGGACGTTGCTTGCCTAAAAACAAACAAACACACACCATGATTTATTTTCAGCTATACACATTCCCCTTTTTGTGTTCATCTTCACAGCAAATACTCACGAGTGTTGGTGGGCATTTAATCTGGGCTTGCATGGCCCCGAGTTGAGCCCTATTGCATGAAGCAGTATTTCAAACACCACGTAGCTCCAGAGATCTCACAGGTTAATAGCTGAGGGAAAAACAAGTGGATGGATGAGATACAAGTGAGCCAGGGTAAGAGTGCAGCAAGGAGTTTTGATAGCGTATGACCACTTTGTTGCTGCTGTTCTTCTCAGTACCTATCCACAACTAGGTTTTACTTGATTACTTAGAGTACTGAAAAGATGACTTTTTGCAGATGTTTGGTTAAGAATGACTTCTTGGCTTCACAGTTTTTTACTGGAAGCTCTCTCTTGCAGGGCTACTGTGCAAATCAGGAATAACTTGGTCTGTGCCTTAAATCTGATAGATGTGAATATCTATACCAGTGATTTAAGCACAGGAAAACCCCAGTAGAATATAATGTCTGATGCATCCAGTTAAAACCAGTCAACAGATGTCAGCTGCCGGTTTGTTGACAGATCCCGTAGATTGCTCGTGAACAATCTGCAGACTACTTGCACAAATTACTTGGTGAACAGTTTTGGACAGAGAACACACCTAATAAGACTTCAAGGAAGAGTCAAAAAACCCCCAAACCCTCAAAGTACTGAGTGCTCAATTTGCTAGGAAATATTTGCTTTTTTAATCTTTAAATTTGGCCCTTAAAAAAATTCCACAGTGGCAGTTTGCTAAGAGCTGTGATAGTGCATGCTTTCTGGGTGACCACTCTGGTGCTTTCTTAGGGGTTTTAATCTTGCTAGATTTTGATGGATTAGCCATTAAAGATCCTGCCTGCTTATTAGCAATAAAGGAAAGGATTAAGTAAAAAGTGTAATGCTGACCATATTTCATTTTTATAGCAGAGAAATGAAATGCAGGAAAGAAGGGGTGCAGGGGCTAGAATCATGATTGTGAGTCCCATAGACTCTGCTGTGGGTCTCAGAATAGGTCTTGAATGACACTATAAGACTCTGTAAGAGACATAATATTTCTTAGAGTTTTTTCCATATCTACAACCATGATAGCTGCTTTAATCTCTGATTAAGAAACGGGGTCTACAGAGCATCCTACTCTACCAGTTGCAAAGTAGGCATATCATACGATGACAGAAAAGCATCAGCAGCATTTGGGTCAACTTCACACTATGACTTATTAAGCCTTTTATAAAATAAAGCTCAAAGACCTTATTAATATCAACAAGGTGTGTTATAGTCACTCTTAATGGCAGGGATTAACCTTGTCATGGTTTGCTGCTTTCGTTACAGTGCTAACAGCGAGCTAGGCTTATCATTCTGTTCACTATACTGTATCTTTACTGAGTGCAACGAATAGCTGATTCGGTCTTATTCACAGCAGTGAAATGATATTTCAGGATTTCAACTTTCAGGATATTATGAATTTCTTCTGCAAAGCATGGATCTAAGCCTTGTGATACTGTGGCTAATCAATTCTATTAATTTCTTGTTCAAGCAGTGAAATAAATTTTCTGACCTCTTATGTTGTTGAACCTCCAGTTGTGAACCAGCCAGGAGAATTGTGGGGACACGACAGACCTTCTGATTAAAAAAAGAAAACAAAACTGGAATATTGAGCTGATATTGAGCTGTTAATTTAAGGTTAAATTCTAATCTCAGTTGAGGAAACTGCTGGAGATTTATTTCAGTATCTCTGAAATCCCTATTAGTGGTATTCACTATCCTGTTTAGTGGCCAGTGCTGTACTAAAACTGTGAGGGTTTGAATAAGATTGAAGAAGTGTGTTCTGGGAAAGGGCTACTACTCCGGAGAAAACAAAGTAACCCCAATGGTTATCTATAGCTTTCAGCCATTGAAGGAACGCTCATGTTTATCCCAGACATTAATCAGCCTGTCAGTATGGAGTTGGCCATATAAAGCACACTATAACATTTTAAAGTGCAGACAGTAAACTTAAATTGCAACTTCCCAGAAAAGCAAGCCTGTTCACTTAAATCTAGGAGATTAAAATATTCATGTATACCTTATCATTTTAGGCTTTTCACCTGTGAATCTTTCTTCAAGTCAGGGGAACATCTTAAGTCTGATTCCTGCTTCCATTAGACTAAATGGCAAATCTCCATGGGACAGCTGAAAATACTTAAGACCTCAGAGACTCAAATAATACATTGTTTTTTAAAGCAGACTGAATAAGTAGAGAGAAAAACCTGCCACAGCAGTGGATCTTAATGACTGTAATGCACATTATGTTGGAAACTAGGACAATTAACGGTTTAACATAATGACAGAACATGCAGAATGGTCTCCAGTATGGCTGGGTAGATTCACTTCAAAGTCAGGAAGAATCCACATCTGGGAAGAGGTAATGCCTTTGTCTGCAGCTTCCCTGAAGTGAGTGTTTAAACAATTTTTTTCTTCCCTAACAGCTGGGGAAAAAACTCAAGGGACTCGCCGTGTTTGAACCAAATCTCAAGGTGATCTGCTTCAATGCAGCTAGTAAAGGCTGCTGTAAATACAAGGAGGAGATCAATGTGTCTTTTCATAAAGCGGGCAGGAGAGGTAAAAAGCTGCTCCCACTGCAGGAGTGCCTCACTGGAGTCTGCCAGGACACCCTGAGGTGTGTGAGACCTCCAAACGTACACACAAAGCGACCCTCCTTCTCGTGGGCTCACCAGCTCCATCACTCTTCTGCCAGGCCTGGAGGATGGCATGCATACTTCTGCATTTTGATTAGCTCGACATCATTTATTTTATCCTCATGTTTTATATCAATCTACTTCTGCCAGTTGTTCATGAATTGTTTGGGAACAGTGTTTCAAAAGGGAAGCCTGAGTACCAAAGGTGGAGAGTTATGATCCTATATGTCACATTAAATCCTATTGTTGTACGTATATGAGGTGATCGTAGGTACAGATGACTAGTTGGGCATTCACCCAGTTAATACTCTGAATAACGCATTGGTCCACACACACATCAGAACTGCGCACAGGAATGAGGTGGGTGTGCAACTGGACCTTCACACGAGCTCCAGCTTGGTGTCTTCTGCCAGTTACAGTCTGAAAGCACTCCTGTGGCCAGGTGAACGAAAGGTGAAGATGGAAGAACTGCAGCCCAGTCAGTGGAGTCTGTAATGGTTATACTGGTTTATCAGGAGACTCAGGGCCAGTTGTTCTCATTTCTGAGCATGTCCTAAAAACGTTTGGAGCTTCCAGTGAACTGATCTGATCCAAAGCTACCCACTACCTTTCAGTGCTTTGTTTTGGTAATCCTGACAACTGTTTATCTTTACAGGCTACGGTTTTATGGGATTTTCTTTTTTTTGTTTTCCTTTGCTTTTTTTTTTTTTGCCTGCTCCGTTCCAATTTCAACCACTTCAGTGGAGTAACGGGGTGAGACTTGGATCTGATTTCTCCAGCTGAGATGGAAAAAAATCCAGGGAATATAGGGTGTCTCTTGCAGTTCTTGTGCTTTCGGCTCCAGCTATACCTTGCTAATACCCAAACTCTTTTCATCTACGCTGGGACTAGTGCCAACAGTTAGAGTTGGCCCAAATACAAGGGAACTGCAGATGAACTGCCCCCTCAGCTCTCTTGTGCACAAGCTAAAGGTATCAGCAGACCTGGTCCTATTTTCTCATTTGTGGACATCCTTTTATGCAGATTCATCCTGTTTGGACACCAGAGACAGGAAGAAAGACTAACGTGCCTTTGAAACATAACACACCTCACTTAAAGAGGGATCTGGAGGAGTGACTTCTATCCCTTGCAGAAACAAAGATATTTAAAATCAGGGTTAATATGCAGACAGTGCAAACTGGCATGGTCTCCCCTTTGTTTATGTTTCAGCTCAGCTGTAATTTCAGGGCCATGGTGTTGAGGCAGAGCAGGGCACCAGGGCAGATAGCTGACAGTAAGCCACAACCATGGCGAGCCCCGTGTCTCCTCTGGAGAAAGGGTTGGTGTTACAGGATCGTTTGGTTAAGAAGGTAGTTCAAGTCCCAGGTCTGAATACTCCCCAAAGATTCAGATTTCAAGTTCGAACGCCTTTCCTCTCTGAAGACAAATTAGGAACTAAACTAAAAGTGCGTAATCAGAGATGTCCCCGGTGGAACCAAGTTATTTCAATGTAGTCCAGAAGACTGAAAAAGTGAAAAAGTATATGAGCTGTGTGATGAGTATGTCAAGAGAAATTTTAGGAGAACTTTCCGTTGTGTTGGGATGTAACCGACCCAAATAAGGGGACTAATGGAACAGCAGAGGCACTAGGAAACCTTGAGTGTTTGCAAAATCTTTCTGCACTGTTTTTGCCTTGGCTTCCCCTAGGGATTGCTCCTGTGGGCTACTTTTCTGCAGCATCTCTCTTGACTCGATTTCTACACATTTTCCTCTGAAGAACCCAGGGAAAGATCTACTGAAGGTACCAGGAGAGCTGTAGCCTCGGTGGCATTGTGGCAAGTGATGACCTTTGTGTCACCACTAGGGAAAGCAGACGCACTTCTGCGCTGCCTTCTCCTCGTCCCTGCTACCAAGCAGCCCTGAGAGCAAAGCCCAGGGTCTGCCCGAAGGAAACCAGAGCACCGAGGTGCATTAGCAGCCGGGACTAACAAGGGTGAAAGGAAGCCTCTTTGCTTTCCTTCATGAGTAGCGCACAGGTTTAGAAGGCATCCCTCACTGCATGCCAGCACCAGGGCTAGCCCCCCGGTAGGGCTGGAGGGAGAGGGACGGACGAGACCCTCTCGGTGAGCAGATGAGTTGGGTTAGCCGGTTGCAGGGCGAGTGCAATCTTGTGTAGAGGGCCCGAAAGCTGGCTCCTCAGCGTGTGCTCACCGGGAGACCCAGGAGGCAGCTGGGCTGAGTCATCCCCTCTTCCACCTGAAGCACCTGCTATCAGGCAGATCTGCATCTTTTAGTGTTTTGAAGCCAAAAGCTTGGCATCACAGCAAAATTGAGAGACCTGAAGTCCCAGTTCATGTTTAGCTTAGTCTACAGATGAGTCTTCTCCGATTTCAGTTACTTTATGGGCATGCTGAGCTTGCTCAGCGCTGCTGACGGTGATACTGTGCAGCCAGGTGTTGCTTCTGTGACCAGTCTCACACTGTGGTAATATTGTTTGACATCATGCATATTCCCGTTTTGTCTGTGTTCCTGCCTCTTTTTAATGAGGTTAGATGTTATTTCATAGAGTGAAGCTATTTCAACATAATAATTACTAAGTTTTTCCTGTTTAGGAGGAAACATTTGACTTCTTTAAAGCTCTGAGGAAATACATCCTATGTCATAGTTTTTACTAGGGCAGCAGTAAGTCCTGCTTGGTTTCTTTTTCTTCTGAGTAATTAACCTTATGAGTTTTCTTCTATGCATATATAGTAAGTCTTATGTACAAACCCACTTCTTACTTCTAGTTGTGGAAAATGACCCCAAATTAAATAAGCGTGTGTGTCCCCAACATTACAATGATGGCATCCTTAGCACTCCTCTGTGCAGCTGAGGAACACCTCAGTACTGCTTCACAGAAAGAGAAACTGAGGCACAGAGAGGGCAAGTGGCTTGCAAAGTCAGAGCCAGGCATGAATCTCAGATCTGCTGGGTCCCAGTTAAGAGTTTTGGCTACAAAACAGTCCTTTTATGGACATTGCAGCTGTGATTTGCAAAGAGGCTTACAGAATCTACTTATGCCAACCCATAAGATCTGAGCACCTAACTCCTCCAGTACCTTTGAAAATCCACTTGAAAATATTTTCTCATCCATTTTTTGTAGAAAATACTGTCTTCTCTATTCCCAATCTAGGATTATACCTGTTCATAAAGGTGGATCTAAAGTTTAAAAATATCTGTGTTTTTTTCTGATTTGGAAAAAAGCATGTAAGACCTAACATTTGACTATTTAGCAGGCTGTGTTCAACTGCCTTTCACTGCCATCACATTGTGTAATAACTTTCGTTAAGTCCCGTACCCTGTCTTGGAATGAATACATTCTTGCATAAACAACAGTGTCGGCTCCCCAAATATTGTGCTCAAAAATCCGTTGTAGGAATATTTAAAGAAAGGAGTTGGGAGTGCTGATAAATATTGCTATTATTTACCCAGCCAGTGTTCCAGCAGAGATGCTGAAAATAACTGCCGTGCTATGTAGCTAAAGAAAAAAGGAGGGAGCAAATCATCTGGCAAGTCTAGATTTTGCAAAAATCAGATTAACATCAACTGTTTTGTATTTTCATTTTTTGATTGAGAGCAAATTATTTTCTCTGTTGCAGTAGATGGAAGAGAAGTTACTGGGGAAGCACAGAGACAGCCTGTAAAATGCATGCATTTTAGGGCAAACTGCCAGGCCCCAAATCCTTCTCCCCTTCTATACACAACCCAAGCTAGTTTAGTAGAACTTCAGCAAATGTCACAGCCTTTCCTGTTTGCTTTGCACTGCTAATATATTTGTGCATTGCAAAACCTTGCATCTTCTTGAAAATATCCTTCGGGGAGGGGAGTGGGAAAACCATATTCCTCTGTTTGGCAGAATCTCTTTGACGTCTCCTCTCCTCCCCTGTCATGCTTCTGTCTGCGTGAGGATAAATGCACTACAACTGGAAAAGTGAGATAAATAGCGTAAGGAGAAATCATTATAAACCTCAGTGCCTGAGAGGTGCATTCTCGGAAACGTGCCAGTCATAAAACCTGACCAGGCCTGAAAAATAAAAATCCCTCAAATAATAATATAGGATCCCCATGGACCATTTTCTTATGCCTCTTCCACAAGCATGGAGCATTACAAGATTGAAAACTCCTTTTCACTTCATTCCATGCAGCCTGAAAAACCATACAACATACTCTACATGCATTTATAATAATAAACTGTGGAATAAAAGAATTTTCCTTTCTGGGACTGTGCACAAAATGAACCTTGTCCCTGCAAAATTAAATACAAACAAAAGGAATAGGGGACAACCATGCCATAAGCCTAAGTATTCTTCCCACCCCTCTTCTGAACAGTAAGCTGGAAGAGTGCTGAGAGCAGATGCTTTCTCCTGTCTTCTGTGGGGTGGCGAAGGTGTATATATACATCTACGTGTAATTGAAGTGCGTGTCATATAATTTATATGGGGAGTAAACCTCTTACAGGCAGGCCCAAAGACTTTCTTTTCTGAGAAAATTTCAAGTGCGCAATGAATGTGAAAACAACGTAAGAAACCTTTGGCCACCCAAGATGTCACGGTTATTGTTCTGTTGTGCTTCTGGCCTCGCTGGAGCTGACACACAGTGTAATGAGTAACAGGACTCCTCCCCGCAGTGCTCTTGTAGGCAAAATACACGACTTGTTTGTGAATCATTCTTCCTCCCTCTTATTAACAGCAACCGGTATAATGATTTTCTGACCGTAGTTACCTCCTTGAGGAAACCTTGGTGATGCAGCGTTATCCTCATTACGCTTTGCAGGTTGACTTCATCAAACTTCACCTTCTGCTTTGGTGGGTGATTCTCATGCATGAGAGGGATGTGCTTTTTCTTCCCCAAGATTATTCACTGAGTTATTATAGAAACCACATTTTGTAAATGGGGATCGCCTTAGTAGAAAAAGCCAATTAGCACAACGAGGGTTCTGCAGCATTCCCTTGCCAGCTGTGTTTAAAATAACACCAAAATGACACACTGGAAGGATCTGTCATGAGCAGCCTGTGCTGGCACTCGGCCCCTGACTTACACTCTGTTGCCTGACTGAGATTCCTGGCGTGCAGGACACGAGGTACGCAAGGCAGAAAGCAAGGCTTGCTCTGACCTGCACCCTCCTGAGTAGCTCACAAGAAAGAAGAGGCTGGTGATACCTCTCGTCCGCACCGCCTCCCCCGGCAATGCGCCCCGGGACGCGGGGAGCTCTCTGCCAGCTCCCCAGCCTTTCACCTGGTGGTAATTTTCACCTCGCTGCTTCAGCATTTTTTAACCGCCGGTGAAGTAAAAGCATTAAAATTGATGTAATAGATTGACATATTTCTTCTATGAGAGGAAATGTAAAACAGTGAGGTTTTTTCATTACAATGTTTTTATCTCTCTATCTTATAGGTAGGGTTTAATTACTCTCTAATTATGTTTTGCCAAGTTTGCCCCAATTTCTTCCTTCAGATGAACACTATTCAGATCACATATTTATGGATTTGCTACTCATGACACTACCAGTCTGGCATTTTTATTATCCTTGAACTTTATCTCTCCTCCTGAATCAAGGTTGCTGTTGTTAATAGTATTTTTACTGCCACAGTTAACTTCAGTTCAGGATTAAGATTGCGTTTTTCTCCACTTGATACAAACACCTAAGAAAAGGAGGTCTCTGTACTGGGGAGATTATCTGGTAAAGTGACATTTCAGGGTCCTCATACATTCTTTTGGAAATGGTTTCAGTTGAGCATTAATTTATTATTTTCTGCCCACATTTGAATCTCTGAAGCTGTGTTATTTTTATGTCCTCATCCTCCTGCTTCACTGCTGACTGTGAATTTATTGATATGACACATCTTGTGCCGTCGCCTAGAGAAGTACCTAGCTGTAACATCACTAGCAATTGTTATTCAGCATTCAGACACTTCACCTGCACTGAGCAATGCTCCTACCCCGGCCAATTTGATTTAGGTAAGCCTCTGCGAGATACAGTACATCACAGTCAAATACTCAATATCTCTGCGACGTTTTGCCTATATTCTTTTCTCTCTTTCCTTAAAACTGTAAAGTCATGTTGCAGTGGGCATCACTTTATATATGCAAGCACAGAAGCATCTCACTTCATTGCATGTTTTTGATCGTCTCTCTTAGCTCTTGCCAGCTTCACAGGCCACAGTAGGTGGCTAACAATTTATTTCCATTGTGCTGGAAGCTCCGTTTTCTTTCCCCTCTCAGTTACCCATCTCTGCTGATCATACACTACTGGACTTCCTCAGGTTTCCTTTGAGACACCCAGAGACTTTTTCAAGTCAATGATTCACAAGTAAAGTAAGTTTGCTTTTTAACTTCTTGCCAGGCAGAGTGCACTGTTGTTTGTTTAAGGACTGCCAGAAGTTCCTCTAAAACTGCTAGTGAAGATGGTTGTATATCGATTTGTTCATTGATTCCTGCTCTGTCATCAAATCTCTTTTGGAGAGAAATTATTATTCTGTCTCACTCAACAAGGAATATAAAATTACCTTTTGGCACAGATGCAATTAGTTAGCATTTGATATGTTTCCCTTAAATGATGCAATAAAGAATATGAGAGTAGATCATGTTTATCCCTGATTATGAATCAAATCTGAACATGAAATATTTCAAAAGGTCACTCCAAGACATTTTTTCTACTTACCCACTTACCTATGGTGTTCATATTGGCTATGCAAATACTGTAGAATGAAAAGAATGCCTGTTTCTAAATTAACTATGAAAAAGCTTATACAGCTCTGGGATATAGAGACTGCCACCAAACTGTTTTCCTTTGTCCTAGGGAAGTTTTTGTGTCCAAGCTCAGCTTTTTATAATTTATTTTTAAATTGAAAGATTTAGCTAATTAAAAAACATTCCCTGCATGAAACTCATTGTAAAAATTACTGAGGCAAAAATCTATGTCAAACCAGCTTAAGTGAAAAAAAAATTCCAAGGTAGAGTTAGGAGTCAATGTTAATTACCTAATGCCATGCAGTACAATGTCCTGCAGTGTAGACACAGTCCTTTTGGAAGTTTGTGTGGCCATTTTGGTAACCTCAGACCTAAAAGGCCGGAGTAAAATTGTTGTCAAAAAGGGAAGAGGTGCATGTAGTAGTAGAAGGGTTGAGAGGACTAATGTGAAGACTACAGAAGAAAGCAGAGGAATCTGTGGAGTTAAGGGTCAAGCCAAGGGGAGAAAACAGGCTTTTTGCTTGATCTGGGAAGAGAATTCTGATTTTAAAGGAACTTCTTAGGGCATAACAACTTGCATAATGACTAAATGGCACGTCATTGCATAATGACTAAATGATGATGGAGAGCTGACTCAGTGCAGCTAACAGCTGACCATGGTGGTACACGTAGGATCCAGTTTCTCTCCAATAACTAGCTTAAGTGAGATGAGACTCGCCTTTGCTGTCTCTGAACCATGTTCTCCATCTTCTTTGGTTCTGTAGGGGCTTTATTTCATTTGGTACAGCAGTGAACAAGCATGCAGCTCAGGTCCTACAGCAGTACAGTCCTACCTCCTGTGGGGCTGAAATCAAAGTAATGCACTCTGACAGACCACAGCTTTCTCCAAAAGGAGGCTGCTTGGGTATGTCTTCACCTATAAAGCAATTTACTCGCAAACCAGACAATCTGCCCATGAATAATGGAAAGTTAAAAATACACAGTTATGGCATGCCGGCAGCATACAATGCCTTAGGACAGGATTCAGCTTGCTGACTATGACATCAGCGTTAAATGTCTGTAGATGAGATTTGATACGTGCACTGTGTATTTAACCTCTCATGAGAGCTCATGGAGATCAAGTTGAGGCAGTCAGTGCAGCATAAAGAGTGTTTCAGTTCGTCCTAAAATAGACAGCACCTAAAGTGTGAGGCATTCACTTACTTAGACAGAGGTGTTCAGTGTCATAAAAGATGTCCCAAAATAAAGACGGCTGGGCCTCAGCCTCTGATGCAGCAGCATGATGTGGTGTGTAATGTCTGCTACCCCCACACAGGTGTCCTGGATAACCCCGGGCATCCCAGCTGGTACCATGTACTTATGCTTTGGTACAGATTCCTGCTGCAGTGGCTCATCAGCTGAGACGCTCTTGAGGTGCCGTTGACTGTCCTGACCAAATCTCCACTGAGCGCAGTGAGAGCTTGGACTCTAGCTGACATGTAGACAGCTACCTGCAGACATCTAATTTTTACTTTTGTCTTCAGCTGTGACCTAAGTCCCACCCTTGGTATCTGCATATCTGTCGTGGTTTAACCCCAGCCAGCAACTCAGTACCACGCAGCCGCTCACTCACTCCCCCCGCACCCAGTGGGATGGGGGAGAGAATTGGAAAAAATAAAGGAAAGCTCGTGGGTTGAGATAAGAACAGTTTAATAGAACAGAAAGAAAGAAACTAACAATGACACTAATAACAACAATAAAATGACAATAATAAAAGGATCGGAACACACAAGACAAGCGATGCACAGTGCAATTGCTCACCACTTGCCGACCGACGCCCCAGTCGCGCTCCTCCTCCCCACCACCTCACCGGGCATGACGTCCCATGGTATGGAATAGCCCGTTGGCCAATTTGGGTCTGCTGTTCCGGCTGTCTCCCCGCCCACCTTTCCTGTGCCCCTCCAGCCTTCTTGCTCGCTGGGCATGAGAAGCTGAAAAGTCCTTCACTTAGTCTAAACACGACTGAGCAACAGCCGAAAACATCAGGGTGTTATCGACATTCTTCTCATACTGAACTGAAAACACAGCGCTGTACCATCTACTAGGAAGACAATTAACTCTATCCCAGCCGAAACCAGGATAATGGTGCTCTGTAAAGCATAGCAGCATTGTCTCCTTCAGCATCCATCCCATTTCACGCTGGGGTAGGGAGAATGATTGGGTGGGCAGCCCCATGAGACTGAACGTGACTTTCCCTGATTTTTATTTTTGTCGCAAAGAACAAACCTTTAAGTACTCTCTGGAGGTAACTTTGTCTTTTGTGCAAGCAAAGCCCATGTTCCTAATCCCACACATCTATGATTACCCCTGTAAACTGATTTCTTTTGTGATGGAAAGTGGCACTCATTTTGACCAGGAGAGTATAAGGTACTATCAGTGAGTCATTAACTATAGGTCTCATAATACAAATCTCAATGACTTTTTACTTGTAATTAGACACATTCTGTGGCTTGAGGATGAACACTCAGATCTGATAGTGTGCTGAGGTGATTTATCAATATTTATGCACCTGTAGGGTTGCACCAAGAACATGACTTTGCTAAAACTAACCTTCCTTATGGGAACAATGTGAAACAGTGGATGGTGTAAGTAAGACACTAGTAGGCTGTGGACTTAAGCTCATCTTGGAAAGGATGAATTTACTCTATCTGACACATCCAGCTGTGCAAACAGCAGTATGGAGTGAGCTGTTACCTTTACTAATACATGGGGATTAGAACAGATCCTGTGCTACATATAAATGATTCCTCTGCTTATAAAGTACTTGAGTACTACAGAGGAAAGAAAGGAAATACAGAGGGAATGCAAGCTATTTCTCTAGCTTTCATGAAATAGGACTGAAAACTGTACATTTCAGAACTTAATTCTTACACATGCCAATGGCTTTTGCCTTTCTGGGGCAGAATTTACACAATATGAAAATTTCCATGATATATCAGCTGCTAGGAAAGAAAATTATGACCATTCCAGAACTATTTCTTCACTCCTGTAGCACAGAGCTCCTAGTAGTCTGGTGATGATGGTCTTGAGTGATGGGTGACTCCAGCTGGATCCTGAGTAAAAGCAAAGCGAACTAAAATTGTTATCTCTTCTTTTGAAACTGAGAGTATGTCAAAAATTGCAGTCATACATTGGAGGAGAGGATGTCCCATGCTTACCAGCGCTTTAGGGAGAACTGGAATCCTATTTTCCTGGATTTTTGTCCATCCAGTGATTGTAATTCAGGCCTGTGGATTTGTTTTGCTTGCCAGCTGCTATAGTGAGTTTGCTATATTACAGAAGGAAAAAAAGAAAAACAAAGAATAAAATCCATATCAGTAGCCATATACAATGCCAGATGTTATCAATGTTACAAAAATACCAGTGTCTCTTACGGAAGCTTTCTAACCAAAGTTTCAAATGATGGACATGGAGCGTGCTGCTTCCACTAGAATTTCCCCTTTTCTACAGAGCTAAACCAGTGTCCACATCTCGTTAATTCACCCAACAGTGACTACGCTGTATCAACATGTATAGCTAACCTTTGTGTTCAAACAGTTCACTTTGTGAAAACTTTTTCTTGTGCTCAGTGTCAGGCTCTTTCTTGCTGCTTTTTTTCCATTACATCACTTTTTTTCCCCCTTCAGCCAGAGATGTGTGAGAACATTTTCCCTTTGGAGCATATGCCAGTGTTGAGCTGTTGAAACAGCAGGGGAGTTTATAAACCTGGACGGGGAGCTGCTCTTCATCCTTAGCAGCTGAATGCTTTGTGGCCACTGCAGGCAATGCTTCCTCTAACCTCTGTGACCTTGCCTGGTCTCAAACACAAACCTTTCAGTTGGGGTGGAAACCAGCATTGTGCTAACACATATCCAAATCTACTGTTACTGAGTCACTTTTTTAGACAAATGTCAAATAGTAATATTAATTTGTGACTTTTCCAGTGTGTCCTCATGACCTTTTTGGACTACTTCACCTCTACAGAGATAGAAATAAAAGACGAGTAAAACCAGAAGCATATCTGAATACAGTATTAAAATTGCAAGGACTTGCTACAAAATTTCTAACACTGAAACAGCTTGGGCCCTAATTAAAAAATACTCTGTTGCATTCCTTACCATTGCCAAATATACAATTCCACAGTTGTCCAAAAACATGGCTACTGAAAGCAAAAAGGTTGAAAGAGTAACCTCTTCAGTCCCTAGAAACGTTACAGGTGTAACTTCTGTTTTTTTCATAAGAGTGGTGTAATGGGTTTAGGTGGCAAGGTTTTGGTAGCGGGGGGGGGCCACAGGGGTGGCTTCTTTAAAAGTTGCTAGAAGCTTCCCCTGTGTTCG
>JAVKLA010000073.1:19751968-19808721 GCA_034782735.1 Sagittarius serpentarius
GAGATCTGCTCCAGCGTGGATGGGCCTCCCTGGGCTGCAGGGGCACAGCCTGCCTCACCAGGGTCTTCCCCAGGGGCCGCAGGGGAACCTCTGCTTCGGCGCCTGGAGCACCTCCTCCCCCTCCTGCTTCTCTGACCTGGGGGTCTCCGGGGTTGTTTCTCTCACATGTTCTCACTCCTCTCTCTGGCTGCAGCTTCTGCACCCCAGTACTTATTTTCCTTCTCAGATCTGTTATCCCAGAGGCGCTACCACTGTCGCTGATGGGCTCGGCCTCGGCCAGCGGCGGGTTCATCTTAAAGCTGGCTGGCATTGGCTGTATCGGACACAGGGGAAGCTTCTAGCAACTTTTAAAGAAGCCGCCCCTGTGGCCCCCCCCCGCTACCAAAACCTTGCCATGTAAACCCTTTACAGATATTAAGAAGAATTTCTTTACTGAAAGCATCATTAGGCATTGGAACGGGTTGCCCAGGGCAGTGGTGGAGTTCCCATCCCTGGATGTTTTTAAAAGTTGTGTAGATGTAGAGCTTAGGGACATGGTTTAGTGGGGGACTTGTCAGTGCTAGGTTAACGATTGGACTAGATGATCTTGTAGGTCTTTTCCAATCTAAGCAATTCTACGATTCTGTGATTCTGTAGTATCTGCATCTTTGACTATAGTCTAAGAGAGGTGCAGAGAGGTGGTAGTTATGCCCAGAGAGGTAGTAGATGCTCCATCCCTGGAAACATTCACTGTTATGTTGGATGGGACTCTGAGCAACCTGACCTGGTTGAAGATGTCCCTGCTCGTTGCTGGGGGTGGTTGGACTAGATGACCTTTAAAGGTCCCTTGCAACTTGTCCTGGTTTCAGCTGGGATAGATTTAATTATCTTTTTAGTAGCTGGTATAGTGCCGTGTTTTGGATTTACTATGAGAAGAATGTTGCTAACACCCTGATGGTTCAGTTGTTGCTAAGTCATGTTTAGACTAAGTCAAGGACTTTTCAGCTTCTCACGTCCAGCCAGCAAGAGGGCTGGAGGGGCACAGGAAAGTTGGGAGGGGAGACAGCCAGGACAGCTGACCCAAACTGACCAAAGGGGTATTCTATACCATGTGATGTCATGCCCAGTACAGAAACTGGGGGGGAGTTGGCCTGGTACAGCGGTTGGATCACTGCTGGGAGACTAACTGGGCATTGGTCAGCAAGTGGTGGGCAATTGCAATGTGCATCCCTTGTTTTATATATTCCAATTCTTTTACTATTATTATTGTCATTATTATCATTATCATTATCATTATCAGTATTTTCTTCCTTTCTGTCCTATTAAATTGTTCTTATCCCAACCCACGAGCTTTATCTTTTTTCTAATTCTCTCCCCCATCCCACTGGGTGGGAAGTGAGTGAGCGGCTGCGTGGTGCTGAGTTGCCGGCTGGGGTTAAACCATGACAAAAGCCAAACTATTCTATGATTCTATATAAGTCATGGATATGCCAGTAAGGCACAGGATGCATTCAGAGTCCCTTGCCACTGCATTCACCTTTCTTCATATTTCACTTGCAAGTGATGTAATTTAAGTACTTCTCATTTAACTAGCAGGCATTGTAGAGCTTGTTGCAGAGTAAAGATGTGTAGAATATCTTTCCATCCCATCAGTGCTGTTCTAGGGTTTAGGTGGTATGTACCTGAGCACTTCCAAACCTCTGGTCTTCTATCCCAAAAAGATGCAGAAGGAAACTCTGGCCTGGAACAAAAGACAACAGTGAGCTATTAATCTTCAGGATGCAAGTCACTCCTCCTTCATGCAGGGCTCTCAGAGCTGTGCTCTGACCTGGCCATCATTTGTCAGGGAAGCAGTTAATCTGTGGTACCTCCCTGTCTGCCAGAGCAGCCACAAGCTCTGGAGCTAACATTATAACTTGGACAGAGATCGCATCTCCCCAGGCAAGAAACTCCAATGACTCCAAAAAAACAAATTTGCCAGACTTAGTCCTTACCTAAAGATTCACCTGTCACACGTAGGTTAGTTTGGAGTCCATAGCTTGTTCCACTCGGGGACAGAGTACGAGAAGAGGCCGCATGGTGGAGAAGGTCTGTTTTCTCCATTTTACTGCAGAAAAAGTGTTGGTTCATTCCAAGTATAAATCCACCCTATGGAGGAATACCTTGTGCATTGTGCAAAGGTATTGTTCTGGAGTGAGAAACGTGTCATCCAACAGGCTAAATTCAGTCAAAGCTTTTCGCTTACCATCCCTAGGTTCATGCTGACTTGAATAGTTAATAACAGGTTTTGCAAACACTAGTAGGGAACAATAAGCAAATCCAGTGCGATGTCTTTGTTCCTTCCTAGGGCAGTGTCTAGGCAGGTGATATAAAAGATGATTAAATTTCATTGGCTTTCCATAAAAGTTTTATCAAAGACCAAATAAAGATACAAAGCAGTTGTCTAATACTGCCTCACTGTTCATTTATCAGTGATGGTTTGTAATAAAGGTAGAGCATAATTCTATTAGGTAAATAAAAAAGTTAGACTCAGTAGAAAACTAGAGGCTACTGATCACTTGAATGCCTCATACAGGTCTGAGAGCACACCTTTACTGATGATGTTGGAGAAGAAATAAGAATGAAATGCAAACCACAATGCAGACTGCTCTTTTATGCACAGCACAAACTGTTTGCATGTTTTGCACGCTCCTCCCTTTAAAGACCTGATAGAATCCAGTTCAACACAAATATGATGAGCACATAAATTAAGTAGGGAGATGGTATCTTGTGACAGATGGACTGAGTAGAGGCTTCCAGATTCTGTGAAAGGGAAATGCACAAAGGGAATAGGAGAAGTGAGTTCAGATGGGAACAACACCTTTTCAGAAAGATTGTCTAGGTCAGGAACTGCTTTTTTGTCACTTATTTTATTATTTTTTTATTAAGACTTTTTTTTTTTTTTTTGGTGACTAACAAAGTATCTTTCTTAGACTGCATTATGAGCACAGTGTTAAACATGGTAGGGTGCCTATCTAGAGTCAGGGCCAAGAGCCCTTCCTAAAAACTAGGTCAGCCTCAAGGGTTATAACAAGTAACACCCCCTGGCTAAATTGCCCTTCAAGACTTTACAGTAAAATATTTTCTATTTTCACCCATTTTGCTATTTTGTGAATATGACAGCAGTTGGGAACAGATACCCCCTCTCTGTACGAGCACCACTCTTCCAGTCTGTACTGCACGTGTTCTGGGGACAGTGGCTTCAGAAACAGAGGAAAACTCAGAGGACAATAGCTGTCTGCTAGGAAACAATACAATGCATCTTATTTTCATTTTTTTACTTTTTAGAGTCTGTGCTCCAAATATTCTCTCTTCCTTGCAGTATGAGAAAGCATGCAATCTAAACAGCACTGTCTGAATGTGATTTTTTTTTGTAATGCTTTTTCAAAACAGAATAATCCCCATTCATATTTTATGACTCCTTTTCCAACACAGTTAGCCAATGAAAATAAATTGGGGAGTTGCTCATCCTAAAAGGAATCCAAATCATTTAAAAGGAGTAAATTAGGCATATTCCCCCAGGAACAGGGCATATTATTAGTCAATAAGCAGGATTAATTTAGATTCCAATATGTTATGCTCTCCATAATCTTTGCTTCTGGTGCACATTAGAGAATATTTTGCCCCACAAGATTAGTCCAGAATAAGTAGGTTTATCGGTGTTCATCTAGCCTCTGAGAATGATTTAATTTTCTCAGTACTTTAATAATGAAATGATTATTTTATCTGTTTATGTATCTAAAAGGTGATCCTCCCATTTTGAGTAGATGATTTTGTTTCCATTTTTAAGAAAAAATGAATATAGAATAGGATGAATCACTTTAAGATATTCCACCATGCTGGTGCTTCTCAGCATGCATATCTCAGTAGAGAACAAGATTTTCCTTCACTTGATTGTCAAAAGGATTTCAGATCAGGTTTTCCTAAGTCTCCTAGGATCTTTCCAAGAAAAATGTCATTCCTCAGGTTTGACTTGTTTGGTTTTACCAAACTAGAGATTCTCATTAGAACAGATAACAATGATTCATTTCTATCCCTTTCCTCTCATTCTACTGTATTAAGGTGACAGTATATTTTATTTCCATTTCACGGTTTCAGAAGGGCAAAGAAACCTGTTCAGGATCTCATGGGAAGCCAAAGTCAGAAAAAGGTGCTAGAGCCCAGGTAGAGAGAAAAAATATCTGTAGCCTTTTTCTCAGTATATGTGATGTTTCCATTGCTTGTAAGAGGCACGGCTTTGCATTAGGCTACCAGTCCAGGCCTCTTAGGGTTTGTCTGGACTTGTCTTGGCCCACCTGGAGATTTGCTTTCACGTGTAACAGCAGTTACCTATTGACCCCGGTGGGGGGCCGTTACCTGCTTGATTTTAGCTTTTACTTAGCCTGGAACACCTCTGAGGTGTAACACCTGTTATTAGACAAAGTTTTCTCACTAATCGATAGTGAAAACAAGAAGCAGACCCTAGATTAAAATGCGGCAGAGAGGGGAGAAGGCATAGGATGAGGGCAGAGGCCTTGGAAACACAGGCAAAGGCAGGTACAGGAGACCCAAGGGCTATAAATTGGGGTCAGTTACTGGTCAGCAAACAAATGCAACCTTGGGCACTGTGTAAACCAGTCTCAGGGTTAGTGATGAGAACAAAGAAGTATCCAACGTACATGTAAAACACACCATATATAGAGTACATGGAAATAAAACATGGACCTGCAGACTGATGACGAAAGAGCAAAGTGCACAGCATGTCAGCAAACATAAAAATGTCCCCTAGCAAATCTCAGAGGAGGAGGAAGAAACCTTCAATACCAATATCATACTCCTCCTAGCAAAGGGCCTGGGATACTTAAGACTCATGATAACCCTACCTGTGCCCTGCATGAATGGACACTGTCAGCCTTAGGACACCAAGGGCCAGTGGGAGGGTAAGTGTAAGACCAGAGAAGGGGGTAAGTACTATAAAGTTTGTGTATATGTCATTTTAACTGCGATATGCAATTTGAACTGTGTAGTATCACTGTAACTGCACTAATAACTCCTTGATAAGACTGTTAAGACTGTTATTAGATCAACAATAAATTACTGGCTTTGTGTATATGGTGTGTTCCTTTTGCCCATAACAACCTGTTTTTCTGACCTCAGAGTGCTGGGATAGCGCTATATGGTTTGCACTTTCTGTATGTATTTAGAAATTAATATTGGTATTAACCAAAAATCCCAGCAAACACCAGCACACATTCTGGCTTACTGGTGGGTATCCATGAGTTTCCCATCCTGAAATAAAACCTCTTTTCCCTTTTTGAATCCACAAGCTATACTCATGCTTCAATAACAGGACCTTAATGCCACAAATGTCTTTGTGTGAACAAGGGTCCGCACACAGGACAAAATACAATGGCGGCCATTCCTAGGAACAGCAAGATTATAATATTGGCCATACTAGAAGATATATTCTAGTCTCAGACTCAGCAATGTGCTTACATGTACACTGGTGTGGGACTTCACATGCAGGGCAAGTTTTAACTCACACTCTTTGTAAACAAATTCAGACAGTGTAGGAAATTCTGGCCCTGCTGTGCTGATCTGCAACTGTCTTCTCTTGCTCTTTATAAATCTCTTCCCCTGTCTGCCTGCAAAATGTTATCTTAACTAGGATTGATAAAGATACACTGGGGAGCTTCTTATCTCTCATAGGAATTATGTTTATAATAATAAAAAAATCTTTAATCTTGGAAGAGCAATGGAGGGGGAGGGAAGCTGGAAAGAAGAACTGTGTGTGTAGGAGAACAGGCAGGTAAAAGGTGAGACAAGGGCATCGGAGGTCACAGATGGGCCCACACCAAAACCTGAGATCCAAATACCCCTGAACTTTGAGAACATCTGAAGCCAGATCAAAAATTTTGATCTGGACCCCTACCTTTCTCTCCGAATTAGGGATGGATAAGCTGGTTCTGATAAAAGAAGATCCATCCTGAGACTTTTTGAAATTCAAAAGAGCTCAGTTTACCTTTTAAATTAAGTTCTGAGCGGCTTTCCTACTTCTTGTGTTCAGCCAGAAGAAGATGTGGAAATATCAAAACACAGCATGAAAGACATGCCTGCCCAGCCTGAACGAGGGCGTACTGAAAATCTCCTCAGGGAGATTGATCCTCTGAGATTTACAGAGCAAAGAATCCTGGATGTGCTTCAGAAAAAGACCTGAAGTTTTAGGCAATTGACTGAATGAAATCACAGCATCAAACAAATTGAGGTTCACCATGGCTTCCTACTTAACTGGAATATAATTACGTTTATTTTAGATATATGGGATTCTCCTGTTTGTAAGCAAAGACCAGCAGAGTTCACTGGCTCCCATGCCAAAGACATCGGTGGTTACATCTGTACTAGGAAATAAATTGCATCCTGGCTCTCCTCTGGCCATCTGAGAGGGCATGGCTCATGCCCACAGGACTGAACTCTCCTGTCCTCCAAACCCCAGTCAGTGGCTGCAATCAAACTGCCTATGGGGAATGGTCCTTGGCCCATGTTCACCCATGAGCCATGCTGAGGACTTGCTGGGGAATGAGCTAGCAGGCATGACCGAAACTGTGCCAGATAGTGTGTTCATATTTGATGGTATGGACAATCAGGGGATAGCAGTGGGCCCGTGCCCTGGCCCTTTTTATTTCAATAATAAAGAGTGAGCCAGCTTGATGCTGGTTATCTGCTGCTGTAACTGTAGTCTCCCTTCCTGGCAAAGTGTAAGGAGACCACCACAGTGGCCAGTTTTGAGTATCACCAGTCTTTCCTGCAGCTCTTCTTGCTAAGTTTCAATATGATGCTCATTGTGAATGAACTTGTTTGTCTCTAGTCAGAGATTGGATGTTCTTGTTTAACCCACTTGATTTTGGTCCTGTTCATCATTAAATATTCAGTAACAGATTCACTTTTTGTTGAGGTGTATGTATCTACTGTCAAAGTTCTATTGCTGTTCTGAGAAGCTAAGATTGGAAATTACAGGTAGTCCATCTGGCAGTGGTGCATCTCTGAAGCAATATGAACCAGTGAGAGCATGTAAAGACAATAAACATCATTGCCTTACTAATTCAATGTTGTCCTTTAAAGCCTGGGAAGCCAGCCACCATTGGGGAGCTATTTTACCCAGCTCTTGAGTCCAGTGTATATCATGGACACAGCCTGAGTCTGTGTTGGAAAGAGACCTGGGTGGACAGAACTACATCTTGTCTTCCACTGCATGCCAATTTTCCCATTGGAAAGAAGATCAAAGGCACCTTGCGGACATCTCTGATCTAGACGACTGAGGAACTAGGGCTGTAAAATATGCCATGAAGTCTAGCTACAGTGTTGCATTTATTTATTTCTGCAATAGAAGTATTTCAGGTTATAGGCTTGACACAGCCTCATGACCCTGGGTAGGCTATCACTAGAAAATTTGCTTTTGATAAAGGTTTGGGATTGCTTTAGCATCATAAATTTTGAAGCTCAGTGAAAGATCAGTTTTTCTGTATATGTGTTCTTCAAGGTGGACAACACAAAGGCATACTATAATACTGAAAAGTGGATAAGCCGTCAGTATTCTCTCTTGTTTTGACAACTCTTCAAAACAGCCTTATTAGAAATATCATTAGGTTTATCTGAATTTTCAATTGAGATATTAGATAATGTTCAAGGACCTTTGTTAGATGAAGTTACATACTTAAAATGAAATCTTTGCCCATATTTTTAGTATTATATCTAGCAATTATCTAGCAGATTTTAAATAACTCGGTCCATCTTCAGAAGACTACAAAAGAAGTTGTCAGTTTTCTGTCCACTACTTTATGAAGATCATGCTATTCTAGCGTCTAATTAATTCCCAAATCATTACCCAGTATCACTCACATGCACACTACTCTCAGTTTGCTGAAGAAATAACCGGCTTTGTTTGTGTTCTGGCTGGCTGGGGTGTTTGAATTGAAATGGAGGCAAAGGGAGAGTGGTTGTTGGGTGGTTGAGTGGAGAACAAATTGCAGAAGAGAGAGATTAAAAAGATGAGTTTTGTTCATAGTTCTGAATGCAATGAGACCTACAGCAATTAGTTTCTGCTTCAAGGGGTCTGTGCCTGACTCTGGTGTAAGATCTGTGTCCTGCACTCATGCTTCCCATGCCTTCTCCCACACATCAATCACTTAATTTCTTCAGGAAGGTGGTGTTATCCCAGGAGACCCCATATGGGAGTCTCATTGCCACCAAGGACCACAAATGGGATCTGGATATCATCTACTTTAACTGAACCCCATGGTAAGTGAGGAACCAAAATGGACTGCCAGGGCACAATAAATATGATGTCTCTCTGATGACCGTCCGTCACGTTCTGTGAGAGCTGAATTTTCAGAGCAAGGGATGAAGCTTCGTTATTGGGTATAATGAGTGAAATGGTTAAGCCTGAAGGTGATTAATGCAAGGACATCCTTTGCTGGAGCTGAGGATGTTTGGATAGAGTATGGCTTCCCAGCTAGGGAATGATTTCCTTTCGTACAATATGAATTGTGCTTATGTGCATGTATTTTTTATGTGGATGGATGTTTGTGTGAGCATCTGTGTCTGTGTTGAGGAGCTGGAGCAGAAGAAAAAAAATCCAAGCATGCAAATGAAAAAAACCTGTTATTTTATGAAGAAAATGGGTCTGTTCTTTTTTGGTTGCATTGCTTACATAGTTGTTAGTTTAATCTTTATAATAAAGTTTTTTGTTTTTTTCTTTTAAATGTGTGGCAAACTAAGTAACTGGAACATAGGTAGAAATAATATATTTGGGTTACAGGAAAAAAAACTGGCATGACTTTAAAGGCACACATTTCATAACACCACATGTGCAAAGCATTATAATAATCACACTGTGCACATCTGTAACAGGCAGAGTGAACAATGAGTATTAAAAACACATTCCTAAGGCTGGCCCAGAAGCTTGGCAGTGGTATTTTCTATGGGAGACCTGTACTAGAGTCCAAATTCTGTGTCTTCTGCATCCAGAGCTGGTGGGCTTCGGTGGCGGCTAAAGTGATGGGCTCGGGTGCAGGTGAGAGCGGTGGGGAGGAACATGGCAAGGCTGCTCCATTTACTGCTGCTTCATTCCCCAGCTTCCTACCCCACAGAAGGTATTTCGCTGAGGAAATCTGGCTGGAGCCCTCAGTGGCTGCTGTTCAAAACTGCTGAAGCGCCAGAATGAGGATGAAAAAGGATGAATGTGGAAGCAGAACAGTGACAAGCAAATGGTCTGAAGGCCACGCTGGGAACACCTGGCCTCTCTTCCCAGCAACGATACAGAGACACACAGATTTCCTGAGATACGCACTCCTGGGCAAGATGGGCAAGATAAGTACCCACACTGAAGTTGTGTGGTTCCTGCTAATTGGTGATACACGCCATTTAATTAGTGGGCTATGCAGCATGTTAAAGGCATTTTATGGGGAAGAACACTGGGATATCATTCAATCAAAACCTTGCAGACAGTGGAGAAGGCAGTAGCTACCTCTCAAGGAATGGTTCATCTTTCCAGTAAACAGCCAACTCCAGAATGAACATCATGGAGCAAAAAACAGGATATCCTGTTTTTCATTTTATAGCAGCAGGAGACACGCCATGAAAAGCCCCGGAACTCAGATGCCTTGCACAAGCACAGGAGAGTAAACTTCCTGCCAGACCCTAAAAATGGGACAGATGTCAAGATGTCCCAGCTCTGAATCCAGTGGCTTTGCCATGAGATTGCAGCTGTGAAAGCAATGCCCAAGATTTCATTATGTCCTGTAGAAGGAGAAATGTGGAACGCTTGGTCTACAGACCCAAATGGTAATCATTTAACAGGGAAATGCTCTTCTTTTCCCTTTTCTCTTCTCTCTTTATGTTGAGTTCATTCATAAATCCAAATTATTTTAGTTATTAGGACCATTTTCTGCCCTTCCTTTTCCTTCTTTTTGCACCTTAGAACTTTTCTCTTTGCATGCCTACAAAAATTAACAACTGTGATGTTGTTGCTGTGTTGTCTACCACACTCAGCACTGCTATTTCACTGTTGTCTTTTACTTCTGCATTAATCAATCTGTACCATAGATTAAGAGCATAAGGTTTTTAGAGGAAAGACCATCCTTACATTCTGTGCTCATATAATGTCAGCCTGACCCATGATTAATGTGCAAAAGTGCAATGGTAATACTTCTGTTATTACCACTACTAATCCATCCGTGGTTAAATCTTTAACAAGTACTATTTAAGACAATGAAAAATATTTCAAGACTGTTTTGAACTTCAACAAAAATAGCATCTTCATTGTCATGAAACAGATTTTAAAATCATGCTATTAAAAATAATAAATAATGAGACTTTTCCTGAGGCAATGCAAAATAGATGCTTTCTTTTTTGCTGGAAAGTGGGGATTTGCCAGCAATTCTGTAACGTTAAGAGCAGGAGCTTAGAGGAAAAACAAACATTAAGAGATTAGCAATAAAGTCATAAGAAATGAAAACATTGGTTATTCATAAGCTAATAGTCACAAAAATCAGAGATGCGATGAATTTGAATAGTAAACACATCGGTCATCTAAAAAAATAATCATAATCCCATTTTCTTTTCTTTCCTTCTTTGACACACTTCCCTAGTTAAATGAACTTAGCTAAACTGTGGATTGCTTAGCCCAAACATGTAATACCTTCAAAGACAATTAACAGCATTCAAAAAAGCCCTTTGATGTGAAATGAGAGAAAATTAATGTATTAAAAAATATGTATTTGGATTTTGATTAAGCAACCCAATAAAGAGCTCTTCTGAGATGGAGAGGTAGAATTTTGTATTCCTTAAACAGGACAGTCATGGTTTGTCTAAACCCAAGCAATGGGTCACCGTGTCTTGCAATGGGTCACTGTGTCTTACAGTTAAATTCAAGGAGGTTACATAGAAAAAGTACTTAAATGCCATGCCAGTCATCTTCTTTATTAACGTGCCATATATGGCCTCTATCAAAAACTCACAGTGACCTAGATATTATGAAATCTAAAGAGAAGTATTGCAAATTAATAGTTCTGATGTTACATGATTCAAAAAATACCGTAGCGCTCTTGAGTCATTGCAAAGAGCAAGAAAGCCAGTGGGGCCAGAGGAATGTGCTAATTAAGGAATGCTCTTGGAATGTAAACTCAGGTAGGTTTCCAACAGACTGTGGGGAGAAGAAATCTGATCCTAGCCGGCAGGGAAGAGGGAGTCATACTTCATGTAAATCTTAAACCTACATTCCCAAGAGCCAGAGATAAAGATAAAGCAAAAGGAAGGCAGGAGAAGTGGGAAGGGATCCATCTTGGACAGAGAATGCAACCTGAAATATCTCACTGATGCTGGCAGCCCTGGAGTGGTGGTGGGGTTTTGGATATCTGCCTTTCTTTCCTTCCCTCCAGTCTTCTATTAATGTTATAAATCCGCTCTGTAAGACGGCATTAAAGAGACAAAGAGCTACTAAACTGCTGCCTTGTTTATTGAAGCTGACTACAACCTCAGAGAGTATGATCTGAAACAAAGCATCCTCAAGGAAAGGCTAGCCAGAGTCTATTACCACCTATCATTGCTAAGTAATATCTCAGAGAAGTCATGAATGGCAATTTGAAGAAGAGACTAATTCCAGAGGTATTTTAAGCTGTCAGAAGTGTGTTGCTCAAGAAGAGTCCAACCCAGTGAGCAGGAAATCAAGCAAGGATGTCAGGAGGCCTGCATGGATGAACACGGAGCTCCTGACAAAACTCAAACATAAAAAGAAAATGTACAAGCAATGGAACCAGAGTCAAACTTCCAAAGAGGAATATAGAGACACTGTCTGAGTGTGTTGGTATGGGATTAGGAAAGCGAAAGCCCACCTGGAGCTGAATCTGGCAAGGGACATGAAGGGCAACAAGAAAGGCTTCTACAGGTATAGCAGCAGCAAAAGCAAGGCAGGGGAAAATGTTGGCCCATAGCTAAACTGGGCATGGGACCTGGTGGACATGGAAGGTACCTCTTTCACCTCTTTACTGGAAAGGCTGGCCTTCAGGAATCCCAGATCCATGAGCCCAGTGGGAGAGTCTGGACCAAGGAAGACTTACCCTTGGTGGAGAAGGATCAGTTTAGGGCATGTTTAAACAAACATGACATGAACAACTCTATGGGGCCTGATGGGATATACCCACAAGTCCTGAGGGTGCTGGCCAATGTCATTGTGGGGCCATTCTTGATAATCCTTGAGAGTTCATGGAGATTGGGGGAGACACCTGAGAACTGAAAGAAAGAAAATGTTACTGCCATGTCCAAGACGGGCAAGAAGGAAGAAACAGAACTATAGGCCAGTCAGCCTCAATCCCTGAGAAGCTGAAGAAGCAAATAATTCTGGAAACCATTTCCAAACTCAGTTAAGACAAAAGGGTGCTTGAGAGTAGTCAGCATGGTTTTATGAACAGGAAATCATGCTTGGCCAGCCTGATAACCTTCTATGATAAGATGACTGGCTTGGTGGATGGGGGGGATAACACTGGATGTTTATCTTGACTTAAGAAACTTCAGCTTTCAACACTATCTTCCATAGGATCCATAGACTAATTGATGAAGTCCAGGGTAGATAAATGGACAGCGAGGTGGATTGAAAACTGTCTGAACTGCTGGGCTAAAAGGGTTCTGAACACTAGCATGAAGACCATTTGAAGGCCAGTCACTAGCATTGTACCCAAGGGGTTGATGCTGGGGCCAATACTGTTTAACTTCTTCATTGATGGCCTGGATTATGTGACAGAGGGCACCCTCAGGAGCTTTACAGATCATAGAATACTGGAAGGAGTGGCTGATACATCAAATGGTTATGCTGCCCTCCAGAGAGACCTCAACAGGCTGGAGAAATGGGCTGACTTGTGAAGTTCAACAAGAGGAATTGCGAAGTGCTACACCTGGGGAGGAATAACCCCATGTACCAGTATACACTGAGGGCCAACTGGCTGGAAAGCAGCTTTGCAGAAAAGGACCTGGGGTCCTGGTAGGTGACACGTTGAACACTAAACAAGAACCAGGAGGTTGAGGGAGGTGTTCCTTCCCCACTACTCAGCACTGGTGAGACACATCTGGAGTGCTGGGTCCAGGTCTGGGCTCCCCAGTACAAGAGTGACACGGACATACTGGAGCAAGTCCAGCAGAAGGCCACAAAGATGACTAAGGGACTACAGCACATGTCATATGAGGAGAGGCTGAGAAAGCTGGGGCTGTTCAGCTTGGAGAAGAGAAGGCACAAGGGAATCTTATCAATGTGTATAAATATCTGATAGGTGGAATGAAGAAGATAGTGCCAGACACTTAGTGGTGCCCAGTGACAGGACAAGAGGCAATGGGCACAAACTGAAACACAGGAAATTCCATTTGAGCATAAGTAAAAACCTTTTAACTGTGAGGGTGATCAAACACTGGCACAGATTGCCCAGAGAGGTTGTGGAGTTTCCATCCGTGAACACCTCCAAAGCGCAACTGGACACAATCCTGGGTAACTTGCTCTAGCTGCTCGTGTTCTGAGCAGAGGGGTTCAACCAGATGATCTCCAGAGATCCCTTCCAGACTCAATGATTTTGTGATTCTGTCATTGCATTTACTTCACTTATTTTCTTTTCAGATTTTGTGATCAATACTTTAACAGTTTTGCTAATGTAATACTGATTGATTTGACTTTAAGCTTGTCTGGTGCCCAGTGAAAATGCAGGTTAATCTTAGAGGCAACAGATCCACATAAATCCAGGTGTCCATGACTCTCATGAAGTTTGGATATTGGAGTGCTTCCCATAAAGGTGCCAATTAAAAGTCAATATGAATTCTGGTACTACCAGATTCCAAGTGAAACAGAATAGGCTGTCCTGAGTTGACATTTGCAAGGCCTCCCCAACAGAAAATGGTGAAGCAAACTTCAATTATAGCCAACCTTTATGTCCTCATAACATGCAAAATGTTTGTCTTCTGTACATCTTATGGAGAAGTACGTGGGGTGGACAACATACGAGGTAGAGAAAGTCCCCTTCTATTTGCCACCACTTGTTCTCATGGATCCGAAGCTTAACAGTCCTATTGCTCTGAAAGTCTAGGTGTTGCACATGGGAGGAACATGGAGCTATAAAGCTTCTACCAGATGCTTCTGCTGCTGCTGCAAGACAGCACCAGGGATGTAGTACAGTTTGGCATGGGGATACTGGAAATTTGCCATAGTATAGGCTTGCAGGAGACAGGAAAAAATCAGAGAAGCTTTGGACAGAGACTTTACAGAGCAATGGCCAATCATCTTCTTAACCTAGTTATCCCTCATACCCGTGCACAGTTTTGCAAGAAGGACTTCCAGTACAGTCTTGTTGTAAACTTGAAGCTGTAAAAGCCTTGGGAAGCATATCATCTTGCACTAAAAGATAACTATACTGATGCAGTCATAACGCATTAAAATAATTAATCTCTTCAGCTGTATCAAATAGTTTTCTTTTAAGGAAAGAAAGCAAACACATTTATGTAGCCTTGGGGAACAGTTTGCCTAATGGTGATGTCACAAGGTTCATACAGCAGGTATTTAGGATTCACCTACCAGTAAATGACAGCTTGCTGACAAGTCTGTCTTCATTTGCATAAATAAAGTCAGGAAAAAATTAAGTGGTACAATTTTTTAGACATGTTCAGCTTGAAAACAGTCTTAGATGTTGTAGCAATGTAGTTATGTGGAAAAAGAACTTGACAATAGAATTCAAAAAAATATTCCTATCCCTTTTAACATAGCTGATTTCTTTAGAAGGTCAGATAATGAAATCTAGCTCTCTTCAATTGCTGGGTAACCTTGAAACCACATTTATGATATGAAGGATGCATGCTAACGTTAGCTAATCTCTCTGATTACAATTCTACACAAGTTATTTTAGTTTTAAGGTGTGAGCCTTTTCCTACTCTAAAAGACAGATTGAGAGTTATTAAATTCTATAGGGAATAGGTGAATAACACAATATATGAATTATTTACTTGTTTACATTAAAATGTTCCAGTACATAAAATCATGTGAAAATATGTATCATATATATCTTCACCTCTGCACTTTGAGATACAGGGCTAGATTAAGATCTTAACATGGTTTTATTTTGAGTATGAAACTCCATTCATTTCAGGGGAGTTACTCCAGGCTTGCATCCAGAATGAAAACACATGCAAGTTCAAATCATAATGAAGATAAGGATTTATTGATAATATTTGTGATTTTAATGGTTTGGCTGCTTGGAACTGTTTTTTTTTTTGTGAGAACTTCTCTTACAGGAATAACAAGAACTAGTTGTAGGATTCTATCAGTAAACGCATGTCCTGCCATCAATAAATGTAATTTGTCTAAAAGGTGTGCAGAAACCCCTTGTCATTACACTGGGATATAGAACATGTTCCAACTGCAGTGAATAGAACAGAAAAAAACGCAGAACTTCTCAGAAAGAGGCCACTTATGGCTCAATTCATGGACTTCACTATAGCATCAACATTCTTGCCCTGGAACATCTGAAAGCAAAGTAAGTGGATTTACCAAAATTATGGTATTATTGGGAAAGGAGTAGGGTTAAAATCAGAATGTTTGGACATGTGACAATAACCGCATTTTTATGCAAATACCAAAGTAAGGACTAGTTTGGGCTACCAAAAATTCTAGATGACAAATAGAATTCCTCACTTTATTCTAATCCTGTGTGACAAGAACTGGTGAAATGAATAAACAGACTGGTACAGTACAGGGCTCAGTTTGACATGGTTATTAAACACGCAAGCCTGATGCATGTGCTATAAAATAGTGCTAGGAATTGAAGAGATGTGCAAAATATCTAGAAAAGGAGTTTAATTTCACAAATAATGTGGCTTTTTGAGATATAAAATTTCCACCTGTAAACTCACAGGTTTTATCATTTTGCAGGGAGTAATAATTCATTCTGTCTGTGGTGTTTTCTGAATAAGGCCACAGCTTTCCTCTCAACAAAATTACTTTTTATAAAATGAAAATTTTGCATCTTTTATGGCTTCACATTACATTATTCACCTGTTAGTGAACCCTATTACATCAGAGAAGCGATGGAGGGCACAGACAGGTATTGAAAAAACCCCCTCATCCTAGGAATCATTCTTCGCCTTCTTTAATATATATATTCCAGTAGTGCTCAAAGACTTTATTGTTGTGTGTAAGATACAAACACGGTGATACAAATGGACTCTTTTCAATGTGCTTGCAATCAAAGAATCAAAAAAATGAAATAAGCAGGGAGACTTTAAAAAAAGAATATTTAAAAAAGGATAATAGCTTGCAGAGCTTGTAAGAGGGCCGCTCCTCGCTCTCAGTTCTGACTTCGTATTTTAAGGGGTCTCTGAGCAGATGGAGGAGATTTCTTCAGCATCCTAAGCAAGGGTAAGACTATAAGAGATCAGAGAACTAAAACTGATCTGGAAAGAAACAAGGCCACATAGCACATAATCTAGATTCCTCATCGTGATTATTATTCCTAGTTAACTGTCAATTTAATAGGCAACAAATCTAGTCAATCATCATATGGAATGCTTCCCACATGGAAAAAGATTTTTTCAGATTAGACAAGAAGCTGATAGGATAATGCCACACCATAAGCCCAGAAAAAAAAAAACCAACCCCTGAGTGATTACCAAATAATTTACAGCTAGTTTTGCACAGCTGTCTGAGAGAAAAATGACTGGGGAGAAGGGGAGGAAGCAAACCAAATATCTGCTGACATATAAATGTGAGAACTAAAGAGCAAAAGAAATTAGGTTAACCTTCAAATGACTGTGCGAGGTAAAATCAAATCTGTACAGCTGCATTAATTCATTTTGGTAAGCAGTGAAACTGGGAGAGGAAGTTTTTAAACTACTAGATTTTGCAAAGGGAGGACTAGATGGAGTGCGAAAGAAGCTTTTTTCAGCGATGGTCTTGGTCTGGGGTCTGCAGAGAACTTTGAAATTGTTTGCAAAAGGTGACTGTGGAAACCAAGCTCATAAATATTCTATAGCAATCCGCATGTGTTAATTTTCACTGGGGTTTCCACTTCTCTGAGTGAATTAGTAAAGGGTCCACAAATCAAAAAAGCTGAAAACCACTGGGCTGTGGGCTAACCTCTGTCCTCGGATATGCACCCAATTCTCATCACAGGGCCTGGGAATGGCTCTTGTGGCTGAAGAATTGGCCCTATTCATCCAACAGTCATTAAGAAAGAAAAGTCGTCCCTGGCTGAATACTGAGCAGGCGTAGGTATATGTGAGATAATGGACAGCCCCAGTGTACACAGAGGCTGTAATTCACCCGTGGGGTCCTGGCGAGTGCATGTGCTTTAACTGCACAGCAGTTTGAATTCAGCCTTGTGTTTGCACCACAGCCATCTGGTGCTATTTAAAATATATACTTTTCAACTTTGACCTTTTAATCTTTCTGGTTTGAAAACATACACCAGTTCAAAGGTTACCTCTCTTAACCTTGAGCAATTCCCTTTCAGAAACAGCACTGAAGGGTTGTTATTATTATCATCACTTTTACTGGTGTTAATGAAGGGGTAATTCTCTATTGTGGTTTGTACACACATTTTGAAATAAACCAAAACACAATTGTTATACATTTAAAACCACATTTTCCATAAGTGCTGTGATTTTTAGGTGCCTCCGTTCTGGGAAATTCGAAATGAACAGCTTTCTCAGGGGCCTAATTATCAGATGGTCTGAGCACTTATAACCTCTCCACTGCCCCCAAAATACCAGAATTGGAGGCGCCTGGGAGTGGAATTAATGATTTAAAACTTTGGCCATACATGGCCATGCAGATGCACGCAAATCACTCTGTCAGACTATGTTCTGTTCTGTCTGTGATAACAGAAAAACGTAAAGTCACCCCAAACATGTTTTCCACCCCCAGGACTGGGACGCACAACATTTCGGTCCTTTTCCTTCTCACAGCTAGCAGGGAGAGTTTCCTTATCTTTCCTGTAAGGAAAGGTCCTAAAGGAACCTAACCACCTTTATCTGGCCAGTATTGAGAGAGCCTGTAGGTAAGCGTGGTGCAGTAATATCCTTTTTTTTCAGTGCCCAAGAAGTAGCCTCGACAACCAGTTTCGTCTATCTCTTCTTTTTAGCTGATTACTTGTACTGAACGTCACCCAGATAGTTTAATGCTGCATGAAGATTTGCATCAGGCAGACTGAGGCATTTGCACTAGGGAGCCCTCTCTCTGGACCTGTTCTATAAGGAATTTGAAGTTTTATTTTAAAGGAATGCAGATTTATAATATTACTTGAAGGGACACTATTTCCTGAACCAATCTACAAGAAGAGCATACTCTATGGAGAGGTAACTGACTCTGTAGGTACCATTTGAAAGAGCTCAGACCTAGCCCTCCTACGTTATCCTCAGACTTAGGTTTGGATTTCCACAACTGCAATACCTGTTACTGATTATTTTAACAGGGCTCCAGATCCCCTGGGACTGAGGGTGAAGTATGAGAAGCATACCTCTCATTTGTCCCCAATTTTGAGCCTAGGGTTTGAGTTTTTCTATCAAGTTAGATTAATTCTTGTTTCTACCCAACTTGATTCACAAACACATACTCATTTCAACATCAACTTAAAAATGGTATTGAATAACCTGGGGTAGGGGCTGTAGTTTTACCATTGCACAGCAGATTTTAAGTATCATGCAGAGAATATGAGAGGAACCGATTCTCTCCCTTACATTTAAAAAAAATATTGGAACTCCTAAAAAGGATTTACACATATTGCTTCAGGCTGCTAGCCACTTGCCTACAGGTGGGTGGTGTTTGTTTAATAGCTGAAATACTTTTTGACTTGACTTTCTGTTTTCCTTGTTTCCCAGGTGATTGGTTCTGGTGTTTTTAGAACTGTCTGCTGCATCCTGAACATTTTCCATGCATCAGTGACTGGGAACATTTTAAGCTGGCGTCAAAGATAGAGTCTGTGGGGAAGTCTGCACACAAATAATACTTCTTCATTGTTCTTGCTCAGCAGTGATCATGCCTTTTGCGAGCTGCTTCACCCATTGCAGCAGAAGAGTAAACTAAAAATAATCGATCAGATAATTTTTTTCCTAAGCATTCCATATTCTCATTTTCAGAGCCAACGTAGCACTGGATGACAGAAAGTGCTCAACTCCATTAGCACCAGCCATCCAGTAGAGCCTGACTTGGCAGGCCTGTGATAACAGCCATGTAAGGAAGCATAAGAGAGGCCACACAGGAAGATTATATAAATGAGAACCACAGTTGTAGATGAATAGTGAAATACAATGAAATGGGCTGGAGAATACTGGATGTCCTTTGGCATAAGGAAACAATCTAATTTCTGTAAGCCTTTATTCAGGAAAAATGCCTTGACATCAGCATATATAGACCACAATCTGCAAGAGTGGCATAAAAAATAACTGCAAATCTTGAAGAAGTCTCCTAAGCAGAGACACTAATGAAACAAGGGTCACCTTTGAAAGTGCAGTGACTGATAGCTCCCATTGGGGTGAAACCTTAAGCATCTTATTTTATCATATTTATCTGTGAAGTAGGAGGGGAAGGTGAACAGTAGGGTGTTGTACACAGCATTTGATCTTACAGATTTGGTCAGGGTCATTAAATTTTGAAGGGTGTCTTCACAAGCCAGAAGGGAAACAAGCAGAGTGTGATAATCTGTCTCTGAAGAGGCACTGGAAGCTGCATTTGCCAGGACTTTATGAGTGACCTAGACCTATATCCATCCCATCAAACTGGAGCTTCAGGCATCACAACAACTGTGGGAACTACCCTGGCTACTCATGCATGCTCTGCTGTGCAGTATCTGCCAGCAGCCCCAGGCATGGCCCCAGGCTACAGAGCTGTGCAAGGCAAGGAACAAAATGGTAATTTTTGTCAGTAACTTTCTCCTTCTGCATTTGGTCTGAGTAAGAAATGGTAGGAAAGGGGAAAGCAAAGTAAAGTAATAGGGAAAGACCCTGAGAGTACGGGTTCTCCTGACCTTGCCTATATAGACCCTAGAAGGAAGACAGTCATCTAGAAATGGTGCAAAAGAGGGAATTTAGTCATGAAGAAAAGGTAAGGAAAGAAGCTAAGAGTCCAGAGGGAACATGATGTTTAGTGAAAAGCTGTCTAAGAAGTAGTTCCCTTGGGAAACAGTTAATTGCTGCATTCAGAAGACTTTGGCTATCTCTGGGAGCTCTTATAGCTGCTACCTCTTGGACCTCAAATGGGTAAATTCCACTTACTGGCCGTGTAGGAAATCTGAGGTGTAAAAAACAAGAAATCCACATAGCAACCAGGTTCTGAACAGGAAAAGAGTGTAAGTCCCCACAAAAAGTTCATTGTGGACGTTTTTATGGAGAAGGAAAGAGTGCAACTTGCAGGCCTTCAAGCAAAGGCCGGGGAATTTCAGCAATGTTACACCTGGATCCTGGAGGGAGACCTAAACTGAAGCCAACAGAGTGGAGAAAATGTTCTCTATTCCAGTAAATGTACATACAATTCTAACTTAGGGTTCACAATTTTTGAAAATAACTTCTGCTCTGATGAAAGGAAGGTTCTGTGTTGAGTGTCCTGTATGTCCTCTATACATTTTTTTCTGAAAGAGTCTCTACTGCCTGTATTTGCACTCTTTGGAAACAAGATACTTCTGCTTGTCCTCACATCTGAATTCTGAGCTGGAAATCCTGTTTACCAAGTTACCACTTGCCTGGGTAAAGACTTTCTTTGCTAGCTCTTTACTCGTGGGACACACAGAGCTCTGAGGAAAAAGAAAAATTTGCAACACATAATTTATTTGGCAAAGTTAGCCTTTTGCTCTTTTTTCCATGAGCGCAGCAGCAGCATGGTTTCTTGAATGTACTCATTATTCAAATATATTCTCTGAATAAAAAGCTGAATGCTCTGTACTGTCAGATTTTGCCATGACATGTTGATGGGTGATGCATCTCTCCAAAGGCTTGGCTGATCACTCTGAGGTTGAGAACACTTATGTGGAGAAAATATCCTGCTGTGGTTTGTAATTTGCCTCCGAGCCCCTCTCCCCCTGTTCTGAAAGGCTGATCTGTGTGATTATAAAGGCTAAACTTAGGTGCAGGTGGTGGGAGGGGGCATCAAAGAAGAGCCTACTATTCTGCACTTCTGTAGTGTCTGATAGGACAAGCAGTCTCATATCAAGGGTGCTCTTCTCTATTTCGTTATTCAGAAGGAATTTCTGGAGAGAGCTGGAGAGTGAGGAAAAGCAACTGAGTTTTGTCTGTCCCAGAGCCTGACTGAATTGCTCTGGTGGTGGTGGTGTTTTCTACCTAGACAAGACTCCCTTGTCTGTTTGCATCTCAAGTCAAGCTGCTGTGGCACCAGTACAGGGTGGGGAGAATCTGCCGAGGATCTCTTTGAGCAGTGCAGGCAGAGCTGGGAGGGCTGGGGTGTGTGGGAGGAGTTGGCAGCGTGTGAGGGAATGAGGTATCCCCATCTGCACAAGGCACAGGAAATATTTGGTGGGAGAGAGGAACCAGGTCAAGGCCAGTTCTTTGTTACAGAAAAGGGTGGAAAAATGCACGTATTTCCTTATCTACCACCTACTCCATGCAAGCATGGGAGGCCGTGCATGAGTCTGTCGTGGTGGAAACATGCAGGCAGCCTCAGTGTCTATCATATCTCTGCTCTGTCACTTTGACTTAAACCTTGGACAAAGAAGAAACATCAAATACATGTGGGACATTCCACAGTTGGAAGATGTCACCTGTCTGAGCATATGAAACAAAATCAACAGTAAGGCAGATGCTTGAACACAAGCTGATTTAAGCTGCCAGTTCTTTGACTTCACTGTTCTGGAGGCAAACACACATTCTGCATCACAAATTGAATTTAGAAAAATCTGCAGATAGCTTATTTGTGCACAGAAACTATAGTATATTTTCCTTTTATGAGCTTTATAATAATGCATCGCTTCCCTTGCTAGCTAATGTAGTTATAATCAAAGGCAGGTCTTAACTCTGGTGAAAGTGAAAGACGCTACCAGAACTCAAATTGAACTTGGCACATCAATTGTTACCACCTCAAATCATCGAATGATGGTTATCAGTGTTCACACTGGGTCTGGATCTGAAAAGCCCCAAGTAGTCGCAACTTAGTGGGGCTTCCCACAGGGTAGTTGCAATTTTTCTCATCTCTCACAACTGGGTCCCATCACAACAGGAAGCCTTGGAAGGAAGGGAAGGGTTGGTTATACCAGTGCCTGTTTCCATTCTTCAAGTGAAACTCCTGCGTAATATAAACAGCTCTCTATATCAACCACAAGGATTGCAGAGGGTGCAGATTTAAAAAGAAAAAAACCTCCTCCCGAGACATCTTGATTGCAGATGTTATTAAATGATTCTCTGGTGCTGGAAATACTCATCCTGGCTGCATGTTGATCATAGAATACATTCCGTTCTCATGGTTTTCTGACTCAAAGAATGGAAGAAATGGCTCAGAATGTAACAAGGGAGAAAAATACTTCTGTATGTGGTGATAGTTCTCCCTATCTTTTGGTCTGGGAGTCAGGTTCTTGCCTGAGGGGGCCTGTATGAGGGACGGTGAAAGTAATTATCCTGTCAGCTTAAATATGATTTTCTTCTATGTGTCTGTTTCTTGTGATGTCAGTTGATTAAGCTGTCAGTCATCTTCACATGGCATGTGGCCACATGATGTCATGTGCTGAGGTACATGGTTTATCGTGCTAGTCTAACATAAAATTGAAAAAGTCTCCAATTTAAGTCTTATTTCTTCACCTACATTTTATATTTTTCTTTTGCTTCAATCTTACATGTTTCTTCTTTTCTTGACTCATTCCCATCTTACTCAACTTCTTTTTTCTCTTCCCTAACTAGGTTTTTCCTTTAATTTGCTATCTTGGTTCATCTCACTTTTTCTTTTTCTCTCCCACACTGCAGTTCTGCTCCACCCTTCCAACATCCCAACCCATCTCCTCATTGTTTCCACATCAGGGCAGACCACAGAGACCATTTTGCCTTTGCCTCCCTTACTCCTCTCACTGTGCTGGATGTGAGCCATTCTAAAAAAGGAAAAAAAACAAATGAAAACCACACATCTTCACCTTAAATGCCCTGGTTATCTCTGAAAAACTGGGGGCAATCTAGACAGTGCTGTAGGTTACATACAAACCTTCCTTGTACTGCTGAGTTTTACTCTTTTCCTAGTGATACCAGGTTTTAATCTTAAAGGATTTCACTTTAATATCCTCAAATGGCAGTAAAGTCCGCTTTATTTGTTACCTCATTCTTCTCCCTCATTTGGTATTAGATACTCAAACAGGCATCATGACTATTTTATTTGGGGAAGAACATCTTAGCTAGAGCCCAGCTGGATGGGAGGAGGATTTAAGATGAAGCCTTAGCATGAGAAGGTTCAAAATCACTAGGACAGCTATCATATTCCTCTAACTGAAGCCAAAATATGTATATCAAAGGTATTTTGTTGGCTTGGGATGCAGGAAGTGTAAAAATAACAAGTTATTTCACCTACGTGTCTGCTTTGAGGCCCATGCCAAGCACAGGGTGGTCATGTAAGAGACTCGGACATACGGTGTTCCTATTTCAGAAATTAAAAAATCAGGTGCAGTACACATTTACATTAGCAAGCTAGGGATAGGATTGTGCGAATGCATTTCTCACACAGACTAAATCTGTTCTTCGCATTTCACATGGGCAATGTGCTTTCCCATCCAGGTGGAGGACAGTTCTGTATGAGTTCTGCTCTCAGTAACCAGGAGTGGAGACATAAAAAGAACTATTCAATGTCTCTGGTTATAGAGATAAGTGAAAGAGTCACTGGCAATAACTCTGTAGTAATAGCAGCAGTAAGTACTGGGCATGATTTGAATCTCTTGATAGTGATACCAGGATGCCAGAATATTTATCAAGCCATTAGGAGGGTCTGTGCCTAGCTGATAAGATGACTACAACTGATGAAGTCCACCTGAAGACTCTGATGATGCTGGGACAGATTTGCAGCCGACAACGGAGGACAGCGGGGAGTGCTGCCCTTAAGAGCGGCAGGTACCATTCGTCAGCAAAATTCTACCATCTCCCGCCTGGGGCAAGCTTGTGGAATCTTTAATAAAAAGAGTTAAGAAACATCCTGATGTATACGTTCCTTACGGCTGGGGAGCCAGGATCAGCCAGCCCTGCCGAGAAACTGTTTCGCTGCGTTGGTGGCAGAGGGGAGGGAGCTGGGAGAGGTCGGGAGAAAATCAGTTCCAAGAGTGATTAATCCAGGGCCTCATTTTAAACCTTCCCTATATCAAACTGCCAAACTTGTGATGGTTCTCTCTTTGGAAGACAAAATTGCCCAATTTATATCACTTAATGTCTTCTAGTGTCATCAAATCAAAAGAACATTCCATCATTTTGACTGGAACTGGATTGGGAACAGATTTTTTGCTATAATCATCTGTAAGCAACATGAATGAGGAAGGATTTCTCTCTGCTTTTCTGATGTTTAATCAGCACACATGCTGTATCATGGATAAGATCAGGTGCTAGCACTTGAATTTAAGTTGAGAAGTGTTTTTCTTTGAGTGGCTTTTGTTAGTCAAGGTTTTAATAACTATAGAAAGATTTTATTACCTACTTTGCCTCAACTGCTTATCATCTGCCCAGGTAAAGCACTGAAGTTAATGCTAGCATTTGTTTTTCCTCCTTGTTTTGTGGTGGAACCTCCTCTCTGCTGATGATTGGAGCCCTCTGGAACATGGAAACTGGTATGGCCATCAGGTCGGGCAAGTTCAAAATACGTTTTCCATATTTCTGTGTATCTCTGTGTGTAGAGGTATAGACAGAGAGCTCAATATAAACAGACAAGTTTTTCCTTGAAGAAATTTTAAAGATTATAACTATAAAGGATTTAGAAATGAAAAGACTTTGTGCTGTTTACTTCCAGTAAACAGAAAACAGTAGAAAGAGAGGAGGAATGGACAACCAACTTGTTTTGTTGTTTACAATGAATTAAGTGTATAAATCCTTAACAATGAATAAACACCATTGACAGAGAAAAGTAAATACGTCTTAAATTTTTTCTGGCTTTTAAAGCAAAGAATATCAATAGCAAAATTGTGTTTTCAAATGTGTTTTGAATTTGACAGTGTCTCTTTGACATTTATAAAGCACAGTGATGAGTATGTAATTAAAGTTCTTTGCTTATTTTTCAGTATTGCATTCTCAGTCCTCCAAATTTCCTTTGAGCTAGAGAGTGACTGAACAAAGGAGGGAGGCTTGCCAGCGAGCGGCCCGTTCCCATGCATGCCATGCTGTGCACCAGCAATGTGCTCGCCTTTGAACCCAACGATGAGCCAGCCCATGTGCATGCACTGAGGAGCATCCCTTCTCAATGTACTTGGGGTTTTGTTTCAATTACCACAAAAGGGCTAAGTAAGGAATAGAATGTTTTTCTAAATTTATTTGCCTTTCCTTCTGTCTAAATATGAAGTATCAGGAATTTCATGGCAAAGAGAGACATTTTCTTGGGAGCTCACACATCTGGTGTGACTGCAGATAAAATACTGCACAGCATGTATAACCCTGGAACATTAGCATTGAATCCACAGGTAATGAATTTTGCTGTAGGCTGTTTTTCAATTGTTGTTTCACTCCTTCCTCTCAGAGTGTGCTTTTCAGTAGTAAGCATCCTGTTCAGGATTACAGCACCGACGCTCCAGCCTGAGAGGTTTGGAGTGGGCTTAGCTGTGTCGGTAACACAAGCCCTCGAGCCAACAAACTCTCTGTCACAAGCAAAGAAAAAGGCACAGCACTGAAGCTGTCTAGAGTCTTTCACTGTTTCCATATGAAAAATCCTTATTTGGTTGGGACCATAACTAGAGATACATGTTTACCTCAAATTACTCATAAAATGCAAATTACTATCATTAAGCTGAACACTGCATTAAATAGCCATTGGTCAAAGTACATAGCCAGGCTGAAGGTCAGGGACAGGAATCTGGGCATTCCCCTTACTGTCTGCTTGGCTCCAGATTGATGTTCCCTCCTCTGACTGCCCACCAGATTGCCCTTTGGCTGGAGATGGGACGTGTTGGTTTGAATCCTTTCTGATGAAAGAGCGAAGTGGACCTGAGTCTCCTCCATCTCCAAGACCGGGTGGTGGCAGTAGAGCTGTGGGCAGGAGCTGCTCCTTGGGCACCGTTTTGAAGGAGGGCTGCTGTCCCCATTCTCTCTGGACTGATTTTGCAGATGTACGCTAGCTGTGCCCTGAGCACACCTGCAGGCTTGATGCCTCCCAGTTCCCAATGGCTGACTTAGCTGTCACACAGGTGTCAAATTGCATGGTAGTAGCACGTGAAGGCGGTTCATGGCATGTCCACATACAGCTTGAACAACTGGAATTTTTCTGGTATGTAAGCCTTTACATTAGATATCCCAGTCTTTTTGTGAATTAATTCTCCCTAGGTCAGTTGCTAAATTCATATGGAAAGTCATCAGCAGGAGATGGGATTGAATATGAGTCTCCAGAAGCCCAGTCCAGGAGCCTCTGGATACCCTTTTCTGAAGGCACTGGAGGTTGGATACCTAAAATGGATGCATTCAAAATTATTTAGATCTTCAGACGTTAGAAGATAAAGTAACTATTTCAAACAGGAGGCTAATCCGTGACTGGATATTGAATGACTGCTGCAGGAAAAGGGAGACAAGATTACTAAAGGCAGTTGCTTCAGGAAAAATAGCAGAAGGTTCCCCTAAGGGACTTGTAAGAGCTCCTGGAGAGGGTCGGGTTATGGCAAGAGAGCAGCCAAGTGTGGCAACAGCCTGATCAATGGCGGATAGGAGCCACCTGTGGACAGAAGTACAAGATCTCTCTGTCACGTGAATGTCACGGTCGGTCCTATCTCAGGAGGGAAGTGGAGCATGGGTCCTGTATCCATTCTCTGTTGTACGCAGTTGGTTTACCCTCAGCAAATATTGTTCTAACAGCGCCAGCTGTCAGATTTGCATCTGTTGAGCAGATACAAAACACTGATCTCAGTGGGAGGCAGGCACCTACTCTGCATAAGCACTTTTGCAAATCCCAAAAGGCATTTCTCCATCTTCAGGCACTTCAATATCTTTGAAAATCTTGCCCTTTGTGCCTAGCTTTACCTCTCTACAAAACAGAGAGAAATCTACCTCCCTAGGAAGTGAAACAGAGTTAAATTTATTCATATTTGCTTTAAGCTTTGGAACCATAGAGAAGATATATGGCACAAAGGTGTACTTTTTCGGCATATTATACAATGAAACACCTGTGTGTCCCATTATTGTCCATGCTGTCATTGGCCTCATTTTGAAAGATGTATCCATGAATCAGAGGAAGACAAGGTGCCACAATAATAAATGATAGCTATAGAAAGATCACAGTATATAAGCTACACTGTTTTTTCATGGCCCGGCAGTTCTTTTATGAAGGACACAAGCAATAGGATCTGCTTCAGGTATCCTCCTGTGCTTGAATGCCTTGCAGAAAAGAGGTAGGAAACTACTACAGGTGCTCATTATGGTCATTGTGCAAGATGTTTGGTGAGATAAAGACAGCAAAGATGGCTGTATGTCCAGATCTTCAATTTTAGTGTCTAAAAGAACTCTCAGTTTTCCAAAAAGGGCCCCAGGCTCCGTGTACTGAGGTCCTTCTGCAGTGAAAAATTTGGCAGCTTCACTGGGGCTTCCTGGTTGCAGATGTCTTCTGGCCCTCGCATCAGTGTTTGCTCCGCTGCATCTTGCCTTGACTGTGAATTTCCCAGTGTTTCAGAATCTGTCCCTGCACTCTTTTGATAACGAACAAAAGCAGAGGTTGCATTTGTGCCCTGCAAAGTCCTTTTGCCCTCGTTTCTCCATGGACTGCCTGGGGTGGACGTTACTACCTGACTTGCTAGCCCTACCCTCAGATACATGAGTTCACTCAGGCTGTTCAGTTATTGCTGATCTCATCTTGGGGTTTTTAGCCACTTTTCTGTTGCTGGGGCAGGAGCTATCCTGCTAGTGGGCTTATCCTGGCCTCCGCAGGATGCTCCACCCTCCGCCTGACTGTGCCTTTGATCCCTGGCTCATCCCAGCTTCCCGGGTAATGGTCTATCCTCTATACCTAGGAAGAGTCCCCCTTGCCCAGGGGAAATTGAGGATAGTGTCTCCTGCTTTCTGCTTCCTCCTGTTTGCTTGTCTGCACAGACAACACCATGCTGTATGAGTGTGACGGGTTTTCTTAATTATCATCGACTTTGGCCATTTAGCATTTGAGGTTATTTTAGTTTATTTAGCTGGGGAGGTTCTTGACCTTTCCCTGTGGCAAATGCTGTAGAAAGCCATATCAGGACTTTACTATTTTCTTAAGCAGCAGGGCAACATATCTTAGCTTTCAATAGCTGAGAGTTTTGATAGCTGAGAGGCAAATGGAAGACAATTAAGTGACATGATTTGAAGCAAGGGTTCTTCATTTTAGTGCCTGGCCAGCCCAGGCATTCTGGTGCTCTGCTTATAACTTTTCCATTTACTGCTATGAAGACAGAAATATGATCAAAGAAAATAAAAAAGGAGGATCTGCAGAAAAGTTGTTTAAGCATTACTGAAACATTCTATGTTAGCAGCGCCAAAGGCTGCGAACTTTCTTAGTGTGTTAAAGCTTTTTAATAATTTGAAATCACATTATAATCCCCTTGTCCAGAATCCTTATAATTTAGACATGGTTTAATGCTTGGAATAAAGTTAGAGTCTCAGTCTCTCTCTCTTTTTTTTTACCCTTATGTCACAGTCAAGGATAATAATTTTAAATGCTGAAATGTGTTAGAAGCATTAATTGCACTAGTTGAAGTATTTTATTTTGAGTTAAAGTCACTCAAAACTTTAATATGACAGATAAGATATAAAGCAATAATTCTAGCTGTGAGTCAGAACAGGAAAAAAATCCTGACTTTGATCTGAGTAATAACACTTCTCTCCCTGACCGACAAGGTTGCTTTCGTGCCGTAGTGAGCCTTAACATCAGGAGCACCCAAAGAGCTGCTGGCTCCCAGCGCAGGGGAGGCAGCTGGCAGCCAGCAGGTGCTGGAGCTCACCCCGGGCTCAGCCCTGCGTCCCGGCCACGCGGGTGGGAGAGGAGAGGACGTCCCACGTCACCACCAGCACTCTGGAGCAGAGAGGAGCTGCCTGCCCCAGTGCTTTTAATCTGTTTCAAGGCAGTCATGGAAGTTAGCTTAGACCACTTCTGGCATGAAAGAAAACGTATTATGTCTCAGTATACATAGATGTGTAAAGCTGGAGCATTTTATGCATTTGGTAGAGTGGTTAAACAAGCAAAGCAACAGATGTGAGACAGCAGAAACCTCTGGGGGGAGAAGGGGCAGCTGGAACAAACGTGTAGGGGACCAGCATGGGGGGACAGTGGGTCAGGTCTCCCTCCCAAGGATGAGGGTATGTTTCCACAGCTCTGGTTCAGCTCCCAGCCCCGGTGGGGAACAGTAGGGTTTCGCTTAGTGCATATTCCCACAGCAATTCGGGGTATAAAATGTGCATGCTAGCAGGAAAACATCAAATGAGCCTGGGGTTGGGAGTTTAATGACACAGCTATACTGTTGAACCCTTGTGCTAGTTCACCTCAGGCCTGTTAATCACCTTTGGGGATACAGTGAAGCTATTCAGGGATCGATTTCTAAAAGCATGAAGGGCAAGCTGCCATGTCAGTTCCACTTGAAGACACCTAGGATGTGTTTTGGGTGCCTGAACATGTATGTCCAACACAATTTAGATGTCCTGTGGTCTCCTGCCTCATTGCAGAAGGCCATGGGTTTCCCATATACCTGTCAGCCCACCAGAAATCATCTGAAATAACACTAGTCACCTATGTTTAGGCACCTGAATATCTCCCTTAATGCCACGTTGTGCTTGCAGCTATTCCAGCTTGTAACAGAAAGAGGGAAAATCTGCTCAGTTCTCCAAGCTTATTTCAGTGGGTCACTTCCACCTATTTTACAAAACCACAGTGAGCTGGTGGTCTTGCAGTTTGGACAGATTTTCCTAATTTTTTAATGTTTTGATTGGGAAGAATTCAGACTTCAGAATTTTGTGCCTAAAGTTAATCTAGCATTATTGGGTTTCAGAGTTAACTTCCATTTGAAAGAACCTAACTTCTTCACCTCATAGGCCACCATCCGCACTGTGCCAAATATTTTGAAGGAATGTTGGTCTTGGCAGCATGTTTGGAAAGTTACGGGAATCCAGTTAAGCAGCATCACAGAAGAAATTTTTTTGGAGTTGTCTGACTTTCACAAAAGATGTGCTACCAGAAGCTCTCTTTTCACCTTGAACTCTTCTGGTGATATGGAGGGATGGATAGACTTGATCAACCTGGTTTCAAAATCTGAAGGTCTTACAGCTCTGATCAAAAATCTACCAGTGTAAGTACTACAACTCTTTTGAAAAGCAACATCGCTGTGCTACACCTCCCATTACACTAGTAGTATGCACTCCTGAAGGTTTTCCTCGTTGCTTGTGTCTGTTGCACATCCAACAACCTGAACAACTTCCCAGGGCTTCCCAGCATGAGTGACCCAAGCTCCATCTGCCTGTGTCTCCGTCCATCCAGTCTCTCTGCGGGACCCCTGCGTCTCATTCTTCTCTGGCTCTAAGACCAAGGAAACTCCCCTGTTTGATCACTCTGCTGCTTTTCTGCCCGAGCCTGTTAATGCCCAGCTTGGACAAGCATTTCTGCCACTTGCCTAGTTTCAGCTCTCCCCAGTGCAAACCTTCCTGTTCAGGGTATTTTATAGCCCCCCCCACCCCAAGGAGAGCATCTGCCTTTCCAGGAAGCTTCTACTGAACTAATTCTGTCGCTTCTTCACTCTTGCCATCTCCTCTCCGTATTCATTACATCAAGTGCCACATACAGCACCCATTTAGCTGTCTCAGGTTAGAAAAAACGGCAACAGAATGCCCTTATTTGATTTAAATACTGAACTACTTGCACATTATATATGTTTTGGACAAGAGGATTTTCACGTGACAATGAACTGTAAGGCACAGCCATGGGTCACCTTCTCTATCCCTTGGGTAAAAGCTGCTTAGGGTGACTGGCAAGCCTGCAACACACATATACAAATCATGCAAGGAATTCATTGCCAGATGATATCATTGGAGGCAAAAGCCCATAAAATGAGCTAGGGCCTATGCTGTGAGGATCTCGGATTCTGAGCGTCCAACTGGATTTTCCTTAAAAGGCTTTGATTTTCCAAAAAGTAGTGGACAGCTAATTTCTGAAAGTCAGAATCATCAGCCACTTAGGGAAATCAAGACCTAAACGCTGGAGCTACATTAATGTATATTCATTATGTGTATACATCCAAAATATATATTATTTTTGAATGAAGGCATATAAACCCTGAAGTTGCAGTCCATTAAGTTAGAAATTACCAGAGGTCATGAATAAATTTCATCAATGAAGAGGTTTAAATTTCAGTGACTGCTTAAGGAAAAATTGTATTTTTGCATTGCTTTAATTGCCACAGGCTACAGTTTCAGAGGAAAGAATGACTGGCTAAGCAGTCAGCAAAAAAAGGATACCATTAGCACATGATATATTGTGCTGTTTTCTGTGCTGTGGATTCTCTTCCATATTGCTCCATCTTATCCAGATCTCACAGCAAACTCCAATCTGTCTGTCTGCAGCCTGGCTGTTATTCCTGCTAAGATCAATGCCTCCTGGTTGGCTGTAGATATTTAATTGTCCCCAGACGTGTAGCGTACGGACTGGAGCCTTACTGTACATATAACACTGAGGATAAAGGGTCTGTGACCAAACCTTTCTCTGTGCAAAAGTCACTTAACACATTTTTGCATTACAAAATATCCCACAGTGAAATCTCACTGGAACCAGATGTTCATAGCAGAAAGCATATGGCAGGAGGATGTAGATCCATTTTTCTTAAATCCTCTTGAAAAGTCATTGTATCGTAGCCCAAATTCTGCTGAAATTCATGCTTATAATCCCCAAAGCCTTTTCCCAGTAAAAAAAAAGCACGTCTCTGTTTTCATTGCTTGTGAATCACATCCACATCCATTGATTTCCAATGGTTTGCAAAGAAAGCAGCTGAGAAGAGAATTTGACCCACAGCGTACAAGGTGTGCATGAAGCTTGAATGAATGGAACATGTGTGATGAATTACCGAACGAGTGTTTGTCCTGGAGAAGTAGAGACAATGGCCAAATAAAAGTCAGCCTTTGTGTGTTCCATAAGTATTTAAGCTCAACCTGAAGAGACAGATATTTCCAAACAATATGTATGCTGTTTATCATATCGTGTCATCTCATCTTGTACAATGCCTGTTGGTACACAACAGCTGCCTAATCTTTTTATGTAGTTGGGCTTAATCAGGTGAGTTTGTTCTTATTGCATGGATTAGGGTGTCTGACAACAGACCTCTTTTTAAATTGAAAGTCTCTGCCAATACAGACAAGAGCAGGGCCTTAAAAAACACTGTAATCCAATGCCCTGGGCTAATGAAGGCTGAACCAGTGCTTCAGTCGCTCATTTAACCCCCTCGAGCCCACTGCATTTGCCAAGGGGGTTAACCGCTATGTCCTGCTAGTACAAACTACACCCAGCAAAACCCTAGTTGCACGGTCAGGAGTATGTCCTTTATGCCAGAAATCCAGCGCCAAGAGGAGCATTTTGAAGCGTGGGGCAGGCAGGCACCCAGGGACGGTAGCAGTGACCGGGACGCAGAACGGTGTGTGCTTCCTCTCCTGCTTGCTCTCTCGCCTGGCGGATAAGTACAAGAAGCGTGAGGCCCAGGGGTTGCTTCCTTGGTGGCTCAGGGTCAAATCTCCCGTGGTCAGTGCTGCTAGCGCTGCTCAGAAGCGTGGCAGGGAGAGTGCAAGAGTGCACAAGTGTCTGAGGAAGTATATGAAGAGTCACACTTCAGTTCTTTCTATATGAGGTGGTCATAATTTGCCATCCTTAAGCACAATCCAAGCTACTCTGCGTAGAAATGTTACTATTTCTTGACTGTATTTGACCTTGCTGACAAAAGGAACATTGCCAGTCATAGTCAGTAATATGTCCTCTGTTCTTTGTTCAGTTTGCTCTTCACTTAGGATCTTTCAGGCAGTTGCATTTTTTAAAGTTATTGGAGGTTGGCAGTACTTTCAACAGCATTCGCAATATGTAGGAAATAGTAAACTGGACAAGACTTTCATGGTTTGGCATTTAATAAACCCCAAATATATGAATCATGTTACAAATATGATATGGTAGCCTGTGCTCAGGAAAATAAAATACTTATTTGATTTGTAGGCTTTAAATAAGTAAATTGTATTTTTAGTTCCTATCTGTCTCTTTTATTTAAAGAGACATATGTTGTCTTACTGAATTTCCATGTTCATAAAGAGCTAGTACATGTCATATGTAGACACAACAGGAAACTTTGGAATACATGAAGAGCTGGTCCAGTATGACAGAAGAAAATCTGTAAAATCAGGATGGCAATTAGGAATGCTTTTTATAAATTTTGAATTGAGAAATATGTGTCCGATAGGAATTACATGGATTTATGTTTGATTTTTAACAAATCAGTAAAGCATAATTTTCAAATACTCAAAGCAGTCACGTTCTGTTTGCAAGCCCGGACCATTTTTTATTCCATGCTTTTATAAAGCCATAAACCCTTGCAAAGATTATATAATATTGATATATAATCCTTTATGCAACTGAACTTTCTCTGTGATGATGTGAAAGCACTTCTCGTCCACTGATGACTGAATTCTCACCGTACCCTTTTTTAGAGATTTTTTTGCCACTTTGGAGATGAGTGACTGAAAAATACAGGTTGCACCTATACTGGGAATGCTTTACTAGTATAGGAGTTCCTGTACATTGTGGGAATGAAGTACACTTAGTCTGTTGGACAAGCAGGATTGCTTTGTACTGGTATAATAAAATCATTTTGCCCTTCAAATGAAACAAGCCGTACGAGTAAAAGCACAATTTTCCTAATGTGACTGCAAACCTAAATTCCCCTGGACAGGTCTTCTTTATCTAAATGAAAATCCTGTCAGAGCAGATTTTTAGGATTTTCTGCCTTTGTCTAGACTTTATGGGTGGATGCCTCGCAGCCCTCGGGCGCCGCTGAGCGCGGCGGCAGCAGCTCTGGCCGCGCTGCTGCAGTCAGACATTCAGGAGATACCAGCGTGAGCAGCAGGTCCCGGGTCCGACGGGGCTAGGTGTGCTCTGCGATGCTGGTGCTGCTGCTGGGGATCCGTGCACAACTGCCAGCACTGCTGGGTTGTCTAAGCTATCGGTGCAAATCAGCAGCAAAGCCAGCGGCAGAAGTGTATCCCGTTAAAAGCCAGGCCATGCAAGGAAAAGCAGTTCCCATTGAGTTCCCCCAGCAATAATAACGTAGCCTCTTTTCACTAGGGCAACCGTGTCGCTGTGCAGCATTTCTGGGATAGCAGCGTATTTCTGTGTACCATGTGGTACATATGTTGGGTTTGAAGTTTTCAGGGTAGGGAAGGCTTATTGTATATATATATATGTCTGTATCAAATGTAGGCCGTGTTCACATAGTTGCTGATACTTCCCATAGAGTCAGACAGATATCATTCGTGAACAAGTCAGTGATTACTAAGCAGTCAGCCTGCTTAGTAGTATCTGACTTGAAAAGTACCTGGTAACTCTAGAAATTCCAAGCAAATACAGAAAAATCCTCAGAATTTCTAGACAGAAAGAGAGGAGATTTCAGAAAATCCAGGCATATGGTAGCATTATTTTTCAGCAATACGAAAATACAATAAACGAATTTTGAAGCAAGTTTTCTAGGGTACATCCTATTTTCCCTTTTTTTTTCCCACTGCGTTGGTACTGGTAGAAATGCATCTATCATTTTTTAACCTTAGTTTCTGTAGCAATTCTTTTAGTAATCAGACATATTAATTAGAGTCAGAAAATTCTTTAATCCTACAAGTTTGTAATTCCATGAGGTTGAAGGGAATTAAACAGAAAGTGGACCCTTAAATGGAAAACAATTACTTTTAATAAGGAAAACTGAGCCTCTTCTTTACCTAGTGCTAATGAAAGACCAGAAATAAATCACATAAATACTAGTATAACTTCTACAGACTTCAAGATGGGGAGCCAAATGTTATGCAACCTGTTTAACTGAGCTCATACAGGATTAAATCACTGTAACCATGGAAAAAAACACTATGAGGAATGGATTTATCATGTTGGTTTCACATTTGCCAGTTTGATTTAGAAGTACATAAAATCAATGAGAGCTTTCAGGCCAAGCTGCATGTGAACCATTATCTGTTATGTTTTATGTCTTTTCTCCCACCTACAAATGCACACCAGGTCAGGAATGCCTGTCCTCCTGAAATGTGATCTTGGGTGCTTTATGCTGCAGGTCAAGGGAATGCTCCTGCCAAAAGGATTTCACCAGCCAGATGAGCACATACCTTTGGTTGGGATTCACTAGCTCCGTAACCCCCTGTCTGAGGACTGTTTAGCTCAAGATAAAAATGCTGTCTTGCCAAAAAGAGGGAAGGAATGAGCTCCTAAAACAAGCACCGGCACGTTCCTCTGAACCTTTAAATAAGCCTTTCAAAATGTAAGTTTGAAATAGATTATTCTCAAGGTGGATTTACAATTACCAATAAACTCCTCACTGACTTGGAATAACTTTTGTAAGAGGGAAGAAGTGCTTTTTGTGGTTATGGCCCAGAAGCTGTATTGCTGAGGTGTTTTCTGGGGCAGCTGTAGCCTCATTGCAGGGATGGGTGAATGTCCCAGGAAAATGCTTTAAAATGCGGATGCATAAAGTTACTTTAACTAAAGTTAAAGACATATTGGGGAGCAAGTTTGAAAACAGGACCTTTAACCTCTTTGTACTGCATTTTGCTCAGCTACACACAGGTCTGTTGGGAAGCTTAATTATTGCCTTTGTCCTGGTTTCGGCCGGGATAGAGTTCATTTTCTTTTTAGTAGCTGGTACAGTGCTGTGTTTTGGATTTACTGTGAGAATAATGTTGATAACACCCTGATGCTTCAGTTGTTGCTAAGTAGCACTTGTCCTAAGTTAACGATTTTTCACTTTCCCATGCCCTGCCAGCAAGCAGGTGTACAGGTCCCTGGGAGGGACCGTGGCCAGGACAGCTGACCTGAACTAGCCAAAGGGATATTCCATACCATAGGACATCACGCTCCATATACAAACTGGGGGAAGTTGGCTGGGAGGGGCAGATCGCTGCTCGGGCATCGGTCAGTGGGTGGTGAGCAACTGCACTGTGCATCACTTGTCTTTCCTTGGGTTTTATTTCTCTCTCTTTTTGCTATATTCCTTTTCATTGCAATTATATTTTAATATTATTATTATTGTTATTATATTTTAGTTTAGTTTAGTTATTAAGCCGTTCTTATCTCAACCCACGAGTCTTACTTTTTTTTTCCCCCGATTCTATCCCACTGGGAGCGGGGAGGAGTGAGCGAGCGGCTGTGTGGTGCTTAGTTGCCGGCTGGGGTTCAACCACCAAATCCCTCAAGAATAATACTACAGAAACACAGGATTTGATCACCTTTAATTCTCTGTCCCTGAAGAATAATCAGCACACAAGTTCAAGTGATAATGGCCGAACACATCTTTTGCTAGATACGTGCTGTGCCTTTAGGGTCGTCTCTGTATAAAGTACGGTGTGCAGCATGCAAACCTCCATGGGGAGTATTCTCGAAGGAGATATTCTCCATGTCCCCATCTAACAAGAGGGAAGAATAACAGATATCTTCCTCCCTTCTCCCCTCCATCAGGAGCAGCCCAGAGAGCAGTTGTGCTGGAACCTCTGAGGGCGGAGAGCATATTTTGTTTCCTCTGTACACTTTGTCTCTCCTGTATCCACACCCAGAGACCATACCCTTTCTCCTCCCATCTGAGGTCAGGGAAAAAAATCAGCTCCATGTGCATCAGATGTACCATTTGTATTTTGGCAGTACCCATGGCACGCAACCCTACACACCAGTGGGGAAGTGGGCCTGAAATGCTTGGGGAACTAATAGGCTAAGGCTTGACTTTCTCTGAAACAAAACCACGTGAGTTTCTGTTGCTTAATTTGTTTTGGTAACAAGATAACTGAGATACAATAATTGCCTTACTGCATGTAACTTCTCTGCTCGTGGTCGTCTTCTCCAAGTTACCTCTCAGTAAAGTAACAGGCCTTCCCTAGGGCCTTTCCCAGATGGAAAGCTCTGGAGCAAGAGCCAGAGAAAAAAGCTGGATGCTGAGTGACAGGACACACTTATCCCCTTAGCAGGGCTGAGTTCTGGAGACACAAGGCAGTCCTTCCATCAAATAGCACTGTCTGCAGTGGCTGTAAGAGCCTTTCCTAAACAATTTCTGATTGCAAAGGAGAGATTCAGCCTCAGGATATTAGTGTCTTGTCTCCACCATGGTTTTACACTAGACAACTAACATTAGCTTTACCTTCCAGAGGTAAAACACCCTCCATTTTTGTCAGTGAAGACATGGTATAAACGAGATCAGGGGCCTTGTCCCGTGTTTGCCTCTTTTTTCTGCCAGACTTTGCTCCTCCAGGAGATCCTGAAAAGCAACAGTTTCCATGATATGGGAAGCTGACAAAGTAAGGTCCTGAAAGAGAAGGATGCAGCTGAGAGAAAGGCTGCAAGTAAATAAATACCACCAGGATAATTTATTTCTCTTTCTTTTGGCTTAAAGGAGTTACTGTTTTGCAATCCAGCCCAGAGAGACTGAACTCCCCTTGGTATCCTGCAAAAGGCCTTCTAATGTCACTGGATATTTATTACTCCGCTATTTAGCTGGTGATAGCCCCTCTTTATCTTCATATTTCTGAATTAGTTTACATTCTGGAGATGTTAAAATAAACATGGCTCTGTGATTTTTGGACCAGGAAAGCAGAGGCCAAGCGCCATTGTGGAAAATGGTATGTGATTAGAAACTCTATTTTTGCCACATAAGCCCTAGCTACACAGGAGTCATAAAAGGTGAGGGGGAAAAAAGTGGTTTAGGCATAACCCAGCATTCCTTCTGTACCCACCTCACTCACTGACCTCAGGAGGAGACTTGGGCATCCAGGGAAGTCGGAGCTTAACTCTCAGGATCAGGTGAGAGTCTCTGATATATACACATACGTACATGTCTAAAGAGGCTAAAGCGGCAAATAGGTGCCCAGGTACCTCTCAAAATTCCATTAGCTGCTTTAAATACACCCAAAATAATGCTGACACGTCAGCATTTTATTTTTATGTATACACACCCGAGCTAGTTACCTGGCCTTCTTTTTTAATTAGTACAGGAAAATAGGCACTTTTAGACACAATTAATTTCAGTTGAAAGTAGTTGTCTAGTAAGGAGCAGACATTACAGAAGTGTGTATTTCTCACCAACAGCTGGGCTGGGAACTCAAGGTCATGAGCTCAGGTACAGCTGTCTACACTGCAGACAAGTTGAGCTGGGTGAGATGAATCCTACACCTAAAGACTTGCTCATCATTTCTTGCCATGGCTTCCTGTGTATAAGCTTGTCACTTGAAGTATAATTTTGGTGAGCAGGGGATATATGGCATGTAGACACTCTGGTAGAACACGATGATTTGGCAGAGGCTCTGGACACCGCTGTGGTGTTACCATTAATGATGGCTGATTGCACAGTTCACAAAAGGAAGACCACACCGCTGTCTTTGTTCTACACCAAGAGAGGGGCCTCCCTACCCTGCCTGTACAGGAACAAATGTGCCCAGCCATTGTAATCAAAGCATAAATGGAAATACTTGCTCTTTATTTTGCTCCATCTGTCCCTAATTTTGAAGACTGGTGATCTAGACTTCCATGTGTTTTCACACATTCCTCTGACTGACCATTAGCTTCTCCTTTGTGAGCTAGAGACTATGACTAGCACCTGATTTAACTTGAACCCAAGACAGCAAGCACCTTATGTCCAGCTCTGTTTGGAGTTTATCAGAGTGGCTTTGGACTGGGGAGTTTTCTGAGCAGGGATATCCAGTCACTCTCTTTCGCAGAAAGCTATACTTAAAAATTGTTTATTCTGCCTCAGCTGACTCCAAATATTTCTGCACTTCAAAGCACCTCTTTATTCACCTGAGCATTTCATATGTCAATGTGCTATCATTAGCACATTTAATTGAATAATTCATTATGATGATAGGCCAGTCCGTATATACCATACAGACAAATTCGTTACTGCTTCTTTGGCTCACAGTAGTTTTAACAGCTCTCTAATATGTCGGGTTATTTGAAGAATAAATATTCCCCATGTGTGTGACAGAGAAAAAGGAGAGTATGCAGAAACTCCTACAGGCATACAAGTCAAAACACACTGTTACACATTTTGTCCCCACAGGATAATGGTGAGACATCCACAGTATGTGGCCTACTTTTCTCACAGACACAAGATTAAAGTCTTGAGAACTGAAAAATGCACTAAATGTTCCCTCCTTATTCTCTTATCACGCTCACATGAAGATCCTGATGTGATAGGTACAGACCGTCCCTCCTAAAGCAGCCTACAGGACCACAACCTAGCGTGGGAGTGCTCTGACCTGTTTTTTAAATGAAGTCTAGATGAGATATTTTTTGAAATAATCCATTGGCTATTAGAACAAGTGAAGGGGAAAAAAACCCCATACCCAAAATTTTCTGCAGGATGTTTGGGACTAGGTCTCAAAATAGCAGTATTTTTTGCAGTAGAAGTTGCTCAGGTGGATGTCCTGGTCAAATTCCAGTTTGCATAATTGCATTTTGTTGATTTGCAGTAACCTCCTATTTCTGTAGTATAATGCATCCTGTACCAGTATGGGTCTGGAAGATGGCTGGGTGCATTTTTTCCTGTCCATACATATTTTAAATCAAATCCGATTTCATGTTGTCTGCACCACTGACTTCCAGTGAACTTTTAAGTGAGACTGACTTTGTCTGCAGAAACATTTGGGGAATATAATTTCTCTACATAATTTAAGTACTCTAAGGCAGCCTATTTTTATGACTCCTGTTATCGTGATAGCTGGATGCTGAATGTTGATTTGCTTAGATTTTGATCTCATGTGAGGCTTTGCGCACCCTTGCCTTGTATTTGAAAACATAATAAAGTGAAAAATCCCTCAGAGCAGTGGTTTCCCAGACACTGTTGCTAGGTGATCCTCCAAAGCTGAATGAATTCTTAAACTCCTCGGGCTCCAGGCACCTGACTAATAATCAGTAACCGTACGTTCAAGTGGAAAGGGAGCATCATTGCTTTTCTAGTTGCTTCCCAGTTTTACATCCTTGCACAGACGGAGATGGGCACCAGCTGTCCTGGTTTAAGCTTTTTCTCCCTTGGAAACTGGGCAAGGTATTTACAAATACTATCAAGATTAGATGAATTAGCTGGGTAGAAAATCAACATACTTAAAGCACGTCAATCTGTACCTCCTCACTGATTCTTCCGGCAGCTATGTATGTGACAATGGTTATGCTAAAAAACAAATACGTGCATTTATACGAATAAGTGTTCCCTCAAAGATACTCATGAACGCTAGAAAAGCTAAAAGCCTATGTTGGTAGAAATGGAACAAAATAATTTGGTTTTTTAAAACTGCAGTTGTATAAAAGGACAGACTTTCCTAAAACTCAGTTAATTTAATCAGAATTTAGCTCAGAATTGGTTAATTATGTTGTATAATACATAATACTATCCTATGATGTCTTCCAGATAAAACTTAGTTTCCCCTTTTTTGTCTTCACTAAATATGTCTGTCCTTCACAAGGCTTGAGTCAGCACAGACTGACCCTGCAAGCTAGTGGTCAGATAACATGTATGTTAGCCCTTGCAAACAGAATAGTGAATATGCATGCATTTGTATGAATGTGATATAGCGGAACAAAAAGCACATACAGCCAGTAAATCTACTTTTTTGTGGCTTTGTCTTGACTTCCTTGCTGCTAGGACGCTACCAAGATATTGTAAACCCATTGCTTCATCTACACTGCCAAAATTCCTCCAGAAAGAAGGAAAGTTCTAGCTTTCCATAATGTTATCAAGCTTCCCTATCTCTTGACAAGCTGAAAATCCTCCTCCTTTCTCCCTTGATGCTCCCTACCTTATTCGGAATAATTCTCTCACATACGAAACACAGCTCCCTATCTTCCTCTAAACCAAGGTCCACACCTTTGCTGTAATGAGTACGTCAACTTGCCTGCAAAGCAGGGACTGGTCAAGGCATGGCAGTGACGGCAGGTGGTGAGGGAAGCCTTCTGAAGGTCCCTCCTTTTCTCCTGCCCCAAGGGAGAGGCACACCGAAACCTCTTGGCTTTGTGAGAAAAACTCCAAACTTCATTTCTGATGTCAGACCGGCAAATTCCCAGCAGTGTCGCAGAGAGACAGTTACCTCACCACAAAGTAATCTGTGATTGTGTAATTAAAGGCTGTCATAATGTATACACACCAGACACCAGATTAATCTTGCACTGGCAGCTTTAGTATTCACACTGAGTTATTGACATTTCAGTCTTAATAACAGTCCTCTAACTTTGATTCTGTGCATGATTTCCTAAGCTCTGTAAAAACTAAATTTGTAAAAAATAAGATCAAACCATCCCATTATCTGAGATGTTCACTACCCATATATGAATTATTAGGAGTGCTACTAATGATGAGAAAAGATTCAAAAGGAACTTGTCAAAATATTTTATGGAGATGTTTCTTTTTTGCTGCTTTCATGTAGGATCTATGCCTGTGTCAGTCCAAAGCTGACCCTTCAGATAGGTTGGGAAACTGTTGGGAAACTGCTTTCATTAGTCCATTGCCCATCCTGCTCCTGGGAGCCCATTAAGTGAGCTAATGCCATGTTGTGACCCTAAATGGGGAGGCATTCTCCGGTAGGCCCAGTTTCCAGTCCTCCTGGTAAAGTGTGGCAGAATGAGACTATCCTAAATAAAAGCTTGACAGAATTGTTTTTCGCATGGGCAAGGATAATTTTCCCCAACCCTCATTCTTGAAAATAGGTCAGGAAGAGCGACAAAGATTTGTGGAAACTCTTGAGCCTGAGGCTAATACATGACAAGGCAAATTTCAGCCCAGCCAGCTCAAGTCTGGCATTTGAAAAGAGTAGGTGTCCTGTGAATGTATTGAATGCAAAGGTTCATCTTTATCAGGCACCAGTCAAGAGCAATGTCAACAAAAATGAATACTGACGATTTCCCTCGTGACCAGGGAATGAGCATCACTGGTGCAAAAGCTGTTTGCTGGCGAGGCAGACCTTCTCAGGCAGTCCCTCTGGAAACAGATGGACAATGCAGGCATCGTTGCCACCACCTCCTCACACATTACAACCACTATGAGGGTCTCAGGCCAACAACACAAATCAATAAACATGTCTGAGCTGTCAAGTGAGACCCTCGGTGCTCCTGCATGTTTTAACAAGAAAAACTACTGTGGTAGGCAGGGCTGCGAGAGTGGTCCCTTTCAACAGAAAAAAAGATTACAGCCTTAGGGCTTCTCTCTAAATGCCTTCAGAGAGGAGAGAGAGAAGGAGGGGTGCAGAGTGGGATTTAGGTACCTTTCATGTAGCACACAGGTTTTGATCCTCAGCATTGGGGCACTTAGAACTCTTGGTGACAGATTTGGAAAGCAGAAGCTGCAGTCCAAAATTAGTCCTCGGTGGGTCATTTATCTGCACTGTGGATTACCTGTGGCCTGAAAGAAGAGACACTGAGATGGTCCTACTGACTCAGCAGTGCCACTCAGGGGCACAGGTAAGCTTATATTGGGGCTAGGTTGAGTCATGATCCCAATCAGTAGACCTCACCCAAATTAAAAAGGTGCTGTGCTGAGCCAGCCCTGTGTTTTCATTAACAGGACCCTCAGAAATTTGGAAGTAGTGGTGCTGAGACACCTCTCTAGGGCTCTGGGAGGGCTTGCTTGCTCCGTATCATGAACTAGCATGGAGCCATTGGAAGTCCACTGCTTTATTAATGACAAGTCCTCGTTCCTCAAAGGTGCAGAGTCAGGAGCATACCTTAGCAATACCTGGGATAGTTTAGGTCCAGCTGGGCTTGTGAGCTCCAAGTCAGCACCAGACCAAGCACTCAGGTGCTTTGCTGTCTTCCTAACAAACCTGGGATGCCCTGTTATGTCAGCGTTTCTGCAAAGTCTGTTTGCAAGTTCCACCGCAGGTCCTGCACAAAGCACAGCAGCTTATGAAACCCAGGAAGGACCATGAGTAATCAGAAGCCTTCCTAAGCAGTGTGGCATTCATTTTGTAAGTAACTTGAGAAATATTTTCTGTTCAGCCAGGTGCCTAGGGCAAGATCCAGCTCCCCTAATTTTAGTTATCTGCAATTTAGGTGTCTAGTCTAAGCAAATTATCTAGTTTCTCTGGATGGAGCCTATATGGAGATATGCACCTTTAGAGTGTTGTTCATCCCACTTACTGTAAACACCCGTATTGAAATTGGATGATATGTACCATGAAAGAGACTGTCTTTTTCCATTGCTTATCAAGGAATTCTGATGAAAATTTACATTAGTCACCTACCTGGTAGATAGCTGAAGTTAATGAATCCTGCTCAAGTGTTTTAGGGCAAATTACTCTTATTTCTTGAACTGAGATTTCCTAGGTGATTATATGCTTACTATCAGATTTCTTCATGTTGCTTACCCAGTACTAAATAATGATTTTTCTCCTTTTCTTCGGGTATAAGTCTTCTTGGTGTCTCAGTGCCCGGAGAAGATGGGTGGGGGGTTGTATATAACCCGTTTCAGTTTGGAGGGACATGGTCAGATGGTCTTGCTTTCATGCTGCAGACTGAGTGTTCTTCATAGCCAGCATTAGTACGCCTTCTGGGCACAGCCCAAAAGGAGAAAATGGAAACATATGGACTTATTTAAACATTTCCTTTAAAATAGGTTATTAATTTGAGGATGGCACTGAAAGTGACAGGTGTGAGATCCGTGTCTCTGGAAAGGAGTGCACTGCAATAGCAGAAAACGTTTCTTTTTTTTACTTAAACAGCACTTAACAGAGATGCAATTCAGGAAAGGAAATTTGAAATATCTCAGCTGTGGAAATTATACCAAGAAGACCAAGAGACATTTTGTAAACACTGACTTAGGGGTTTTGCCCTCAATGGAAGAAGACCAAAGCATTCATTATGTTTTCTTGGACAATATTGTTTGAAGTAAGGAAATTTTCAAATGTACATGGATATATTTTCCTAATCAAGGATCAAAAATAGTGCCAATACCATCTTACTGCATATTATAGGCCATCCTATGAGTTGCAAAATGTCTATAAACATTAAAAAACCCACCCAACAACCAACCAAATCTATGGAAACATAACAGAATAAGGGATTAGCATAATTTTAAAGCAGTTTGTGAAAGAGGAAAATTCTATTAACAATTTATTCACTACAAAAAAGTACATACCTCTTGTTTTAAGCTGTTTTCTATTGTTATTCCACTTTCTTTTATCTAATTTCCAACTTTTAGATCTCAGTTTTTGGAAGTTTGGTATTCATTTTTGACCAAATAGTGACAGCTGGCCTGATCTATTGTCAGAGTTCTGCTGTTAGATCATGACTTTTTAGAGACAGTATTTTCTTCCTAAATATAGAGGCTGAAAGCCAAACATTATTCAGATGTAGATTCCAGATAAGCCTGAAGGCAAAGACACATGCATTGGGGATTTCAGTCCAATGTGTCAAAATAGGGACCTTTTGAGAAGGGATCTGAATTTGTATTTTTGACAGTGGGTGCAGGCAATTGGTTTAGGCTTAAGCCTCTTCTTCAGGATGACTATAAATAAAATTGCAGCTAATTAACCTATTAAGAATGCTGGTCGATGCTTACAAGTGGTGATGAACAGAATTAATATTCAGAAAGAAAACAAAGACCAGTACCAGATTCTTCTAATTATTATAATTGCAGTAAGGCTGAAAATGTATGCTCTGAAAAGTGACCAGAATGGTAGCTTAGGTGACCAGTGGGAAGGTTCACTGACAGCCCTGACTTTAACATAATGCTCTTGAAATCAATTACCTATCACAGATGCTATTCAAGTAATTAAGTGTTACAGGATAAGTTCTCAGATACCATAATATAACCCTGTCTTAAACTAATGAAGACAGACCAGTGTAGGCCATCTGAAGTCTTAATCTTATACTTATTTTCTTTCTTAAATCAATATGCTTCTGAATAAAAAAAAAAATGTTGATTTGCTTTATATACTAGACAGCAGGGAAGTGAATTTCTGTCCCAGTAACTCCATGGTGAAGCACAAGTACCAGTAAGACTTCAGGTCCTCCTGGCTGTCCTGCTTGTCATCCTGCTATCACTCTGGAAGGGCACAAACCTTCTCTGTGGCCCTGTGTTGTACATACCAGCCCATGCAGCTGTTAGGTAACCTTAGGTGTCCAAATTGACATCAGGTGCCTAAGTTTAAGCACTAGGTGATTTTTTAAATCGGCAATACTTTTAAGATCATACTGGAAAGATAATGATAGGCATCAAAGTCCCATTATCTGATCGACACAGATGTATCAAAATCTTTGACCTTGTTGTGCATCTTTATATCGTGCTTTATTTTTATGCGTATTTGTGTCTGATATTTAACCCTAGTAGGTTTAGAACAAGGAGCTGCCTTCTATTATTGGTGCTGGCTTTAGTCACAGGAGCTGGAAACTTAAAAATTTAATCAGCAGAAGTAAAGAAAAGACAAAGACATGATGGAGATACAGATTTTTTTTGTATGAGTCTACAATTAAAACTATATATATATATGAAAAACACAGTCACCAAGAATTAAATTATTGCTGTGCTATCTACTTAAAAAATATGCCCTCTTCCCACCATGCAGAAGGAGGGCAACTAAAGTGAAACTTACTGGGAGTCTAAGGCTAGGAGGGTTGTAACAAAAATCTCGTCCAAGCCCGCGCACAACACAGGAATCCTCCTATCAAGGCTGATTCTGTTTGAATCTGTCTTAGAAAGACATCCCGCCTTGTTTGAAAGCCTTCAAATGAAGGAGAATCCACAGCAAGCTGTTTCAATAGTTAATTGCACGCCCTGTTGAAAAAGCAGTGCTTTATTTCTAGTCTTATTCCTTCTTTTTTTCTTTGAAGGAAGAGATTAAAAAAGAGAACGATTCATCTGTGGATCTCATCAGGCTTGTTCTACATTGTTCACTTGTATTCCCTCCTGTAACTGCTCCTGTTTGCTCACCAGCTCAGAAATGAACTGCAGCCTTAAACGAGTCCCCCACACAGAGACAATACTCTTATCTTTCTACTTTAAGCTGTGTTAAATGAATGATAATGTCTTTCCACAGGATGAAGGCGCAAGCAGAACCACCTCACTGGGAAAAAAGCGATTTCAAACAGAGCTGGCAGCCTATTTTGTACTATTCAGGTTCCTCCAATGTGCCCATCACCATGTATATAAGCACCTTTGAGAGAAATCCAGCACCAACACATTAAAGTTGCCTTTCCACCTCCTCGGCCATGGGGTGTGCACGCAGTAAAAGCTGAGGGATTAGGAGCTGCCTCCTGGGACATGGAGACACAGAAGAAAACATTGTGTGGAGATTTGAAAGAGACAGAATTTGCCAAGAAGCTAAGCTGCTTCAAGAGTAAATTCCTGTGTCTTGGTGTAGCTGCCGAGGACAACCTGTTTCCCACATGCACAAGGCTGTTCCAGATGAACAGCAGGGCTGTACGTAGGCAGTGCAGGTACTGAGTCATCAGGCTGGCCAAGGGGCAGAAGGTTAAGTGGAAGAGGCTTCCTTTGGACCCTTTACTGCCAGGTGTGATTGCCAGACCAGCTGATGCCACAGAGTCCTCCAAATGCAGAAGTTACGCAGAGCTCCAAGGAGCCAAGGAGGACTGGTTTGATTTTGGAGCTGGTTGTCAACCCCCAGTCTCCCAGGTAGGTTCAAATGATGGAAAACAGTCTTGGGGCTGACCCTGTAAGGAAATTACTCTCCCTTAGCTTCCTACAAGCTCAGAAAGGCTCCTAGGATGTCGACAGACAAGCCTTGTCATGGGAAGACACCAGGACTCCCACTTCTAAACTAAAGGGAAAACTGAGATACTGACTGATCTGCTTTGCTTGCAGTTTGGCATAAAATTCATTGTCTAAATCTGAGATCTCTCATGCTCTTTCTCAGCTACTTAAATGCCTACATTTGATTTTTGCCCTTCCAATAACATTGTTGACAGTTACTAATGAAACTTGCTCACTCAATTCTTAGTGTATAGCAAGAGCAATACAGTTGTAGTGGTTGTAAAGCTTTTCCACAGCTTTTCCACAGCTTTTCCACAACTACCTACCATAGAAAGGTAGCATTTTATACACACTTTGAATGTAAATAACTACAAAGCATGTGGAACAAGATGAAATCAAGTTTGCAGCAGTGCCTCAGAGTATAAGAAGGCAGTTAAAAATATGTTTCTTCTGTAATTAAGTCAAATAGAGAGGTTCCCATGGTTTTTTTAATCATTACAGCAATCTGGCTTACAACATCGATCCACAAATTGCTGCACTGGCACAAACGAGGGAGCAGTAGCACAGAGGTGAGAGGGAGTAGCCAGAAGGTGGGAAGGCAAGAAATTGTTATGCTGGCTTTGTCACCTGTATCCTGAAACTTTTAGAAACTTTAGCACTTCCAGAAAAATATGTAGAATCTCCATCCCCAGTATCTGTAAAAATCAAGACTGCTTGTCTGTTTAATGAGCTGTGTTCCAGTTCAGCCACAAGTTATTGAATGGGAATTACTGGAAGAGGTTGTGAATCTGTGTCAGGAGATCAGACTGCCTTTGTGGTTCCTGTCCCTCAAATCTATGAACTCTCATTAGGGCTTCTCAAGACTGAATTCAGCCAGCTAGTATCTTTCAATAAGAACAGGAGGAAGGACAATGCTCATACAAATTGCATTGTTTATCTAACTCTCAGTATTGTATCCCTGTATTCAATGGGGGTCAGGAGCCTACTGCAGAATAGCTATGCAACGTCAGTGTTTTGACCAAAGGCCTGTTCAGTCAAGTGTTTCACTGCTCATCTGTCATTGGGGCTGCCAGTAATAACAATTAGCTTGACTTAATTGTGCATTTTAACAGCTGCTTAATATTACCCAGCTCTTTCCTTCACTCATAATGTGAGATACCTTTCTGCTGAATGTGGTTTTAATTAAGGCTCTGTTCACAACTTTTCACAAGCTGTTGAAAAATTCATGTCCTGCAAGGAAAGTGATGATGCAGTAAATGCTACTGGGGCAGAGACTAATTTTTTCTTAGATGAGCATTGGGCCCTTATGAATTCGTGACTCTAGATTAACTGATGCGGGTGCCAAATGGAAGATGGAATAGATTTAATAACTGCAGTGACATAAAAGGTGTAAAATATGCAGGTACTGCCACCAGTGAGGTTGTATGCTGGGAGGGATTGTGTCGTTAAAGTGGTGGCAAGCTGTAATCAATTGCAGAGCACTGTAGTACCCGTTGACCAGATTTCCATCTGATTGAGAAGTACCAAGCTGGTGAAGAGCGCTGTGACTGAGCAGTACTGCAGCATTGTTTCCACTTAAAGCCTACAGCATTTGTTGCACAAGAAAAAACAAACAAAGTCACATTTTTCAGGAATGTCACGGGAAACAAATGAACCCTGGAATATCTGTGTGTGCACCAAATGGGTAATTCTTTACAAGATAGTAGTTACTGAGTTATTACCCCTCATCTTCACAAGGGGAATTTGAATTCCAAACTCTCTTAACAAGCCAATACTATTACACTGACAGTCCTCCCCAGATGCCCCAAATAATTCCTTGGTAACTGCAAAAAAAGTTGAGGAAGTTGTTATATATGTGGAATTACATTATGAGCATGAATTACTTTCATCTGGACCAGATGTCATGTGTCCTTAGCTTGGCTTCTACTCAGACATGGAAGGCATGACATTTATATATCATTATAAATGGGCTGGGATTTGGGACTGTGCAAACTTTTGAGTTACAGACATTCAGAAGTACAATCATCACCCTCTCCTCCTTTTTTATTGTCCAGAAGCAAAAATTTTATAAAATTCTCTCCTCATATTCTGTCAATAAACATTTTAGTTATCCTAGCAACAATTTTTAGATGTGCTGTAAATATACTTGGCAAGCTAATGGGTGCCCTTAGCCACTTTAAACAGCCACTTTCCACTTAGTTTATGTATTTCACACATCTGGAAAACAGCAAAGCAGGGTGGAGCAGCATATGCAGGTCCACAGTATTCCTGCCTTTGGTATCTAGGAAGGTGGGAACTCCCTGCCCGAGGACTTTTGTCAGGGCTACGGCACGGTCTTTTTTTTTTTTTTTTGTAGACAGTTTCCCAATTTAATGGTTCGTTAGGAAATTGATGATCTTTGAGAATTTACCCCATTGTGAACTTGGTTGAAATATGGAACATCTTGAAAAGTTGTTTTGACAAGGCATGGGTCTGTGGAAACCCAAGCAGTCACACAAATAATAGCGATCCCATGGCTGTGTTTCTATAGGAACCTGAGCTATATATCAAAAACTGACACAGAGCAACTGATTCAGAAAAATGTCAGAGCACAGAAGCCACAGGTGATGGTATCTTCTGCTCATCCCCCTTGTGATAAAGTCCTAGCCATGGGAGGACATTGTCCAAACAACTGGCCCATCTCCTGAACAAGTCACCAGCTTCTCCCAATTCCTAAGGTTTAAAACCTGAATGAACATAGCATTAAATGTCGCCTAAAGAAGCAGGCTGCTCTGTGAGCTGTGGATCTAGCAGTGATCCTGCCTTCCCAAGGGTCGGTGTCCCACGCTGAGATTCTCTGGTGTTTCATAAAGGGGAAGACACTCACCCATGCTTTTCCCTCAATATGGGCAACAATTTTTTCTTTCTCATCAAGTGGCTAGCTATTATCATACAGCTCGCAGGAACTTTACAGATCTAAGGTAAATCCCAGAATTCAAAAATTTAAAATGTATACATACATATGCACTTATACAAACAACAAAGCCATACGAATCTCATTTTCAATTCACAGGAAGTCAGGCTAAAAATTAACCCACATTGTGCCCTTTCATGTAAATATGTCAATTCAATCAAATAAACCCTAACAGTTTGCTTGCACAGCAGAATAGTTTCCTTCCTGTAAGAAGTGAAGGCTCTACGTGTAGCCAAGTTTCCGAACCATTTTCCCCAAATAGTCCCTGAGAAATCTTTTCTCATAATGGTCTTTCTTGATTTAAAGACAATGAAGAGCACAGGTTCACAGTAGAAGAGATTGTTCCTGCTCCGAATCTTCAGAGAATTCAACAGGATTTTTATAGGACTTTTTTACACAGGTGAAGGTGAACCAGTTACTGTGTTAATGATCCTTGCTGAGTTTAATGATGAAAAGAACTGACTGGCAAGCCAATGCAAAAGACTGGGCCATCTGAAAGTCTTCCTCAGCTACTTCCAAAGCAGCAGCTTGAGTCCCTTCTTTGGGAATTTAACTGCTCTGGGGAGTTGTCTTTGCTGTGTTTTAATGTCCGTTTGACTACAGCTGTGAATGTTGGATCAGTGGGGTACCGCTGCTCCTACTTATTCAGAAATGAGCCCAAAATGCCAAATGTGGGTCCAGATCTGGGTCTAGAATTCAAATGTTGGAAAGCCTCAGGATGTTTGGATCTGAGGTTTGGTCTCAGTGCTACAAATAGAGGCACAACTCGAAGGAGCCATACTCTTCTTTGGCCCTGATTTCATGGCTGTAGAAGGTTTACATTTTTACAAAGAAACATCTAAATCTTTCATCAGACCAGGCTTCCCATAGCTGACCCATGCTGCCATCATCACAGGCAGCCTGGCACATTTGCCTGTCCCTCTGTGCTCCCGCATGCCCAGGACAGAGAAGGTAGGACAACAGGATAAAGGTGCAGATGTGCTTTTTTTGGAAAAAGCCCTACAGGAGTTTGCACAACATAACAAGTCCAAGCAGGTAACAGGAGAACTAGTATTTTTCCCAAACACCAAGACAGTCATAATTACAGTCATATAAATCAATATGATGAAAGAAAAATCACTTATTTCCAGATGCCCATGGTAAAACTACTTACTGTAAATTAGAGCCAGAGTTAAGTGTGTGGAAAACTCCTATAATTTGGGCCACAGCTGCAAGAAAAGCTGTAAGAAAAGCTCTGAGCTGTGACTTTGTTTTCATCACAGCATTTTGTTATGTCTCTTATTATTGTTTTATCAAAAGAAAGTCGGGTTAACAACATTCTCTTTTACAACAGCTTTATTATTCATTTGGGAAAAAAAAATTACACTAAATCAGTTGAATGATTACCTTTAATTACTATTCACTGATTAAGCTATGTCAGATAGAAAGATTCCTGTATTAAAATGAATGCTTTTGAAAAATACATCAAGGACATTGCTGTGATTTGTCCTGCCAGCAGATTCCAACACTAATCCTTCCCCAGCGTTGCAACAGAGAACCGAGGTCTCGCCAGAATTTCAATAGCAGTCATTGCACAGAGCTACATGATTAATCTTTTGTGAAAAGGCATCAGTACCTCATCTGTTGTATTTTGTTTCATAACAATAATTTGTAGCTTATTGATCCTTTGAGACTTACCTTTTCCTACCAGATGGCTTGATATTATATTTTTTCATTAATAAGCATTATTAATGATAGATGATGATTCATGAATAAATAAAGTAGTCATGGATCTTTTTTTTTATTGTTTACCCTGTTTTACAGCCAGGACTCTGCTTTGCCAACAGGTTTCAGTACTACGGCTTTAATAGTGATGGGATCTTTTACACTAATGGCTAGTATGCAAATGTCATGTACCTTCTTTACAGCTTCTAGCTATAGGAATATGCCCTCTAGAAAGATAAAGGACATGGGTTTTCTCCAGTCATACTGATAAATGCTTAGGGATGGCTGTTGGTCATCCCCCACACACAGCTTGCAAGTGCCTTCATACAGCTCAGTAGAAGTTCCCAAACCGCTATACGACAGGCTGCCGTTCTGGCCCTGCGTGTTGCCTGTGCTCTGTGCCGAGCGCTTCCAACCAGGACGGAAGTTTTGCTTTACACGACATGACCCGCAATCTGCTTCCCATTGTTGTGGTAACATCTCCAGCTGGGAGAAATCCATCCCAACCCAAGCCACAAGCCTCCCAGCTCTGCAGTACCTGCAGGCCATTGTAACTAAACTAATTTGCCCACCAACTATTTTGTTTCATTTTGCTTTAATAGAATATTCCAGTGATAAATTGGTTTCAGACTAATTTTCTGCTCAATCTAAATTGTCATCATGGCCTGGCAGACTGTGAACACCAGAAAGAGGATCTTGCCCAAGCAGATATCCTGCTAGGATATCACCAGGGAGCCGAGCAAAATCTGCAAGAGCAGGCAAATGACCAGAAAAGGCCCTTTTCTCACCGCCAGTGCCCAGGGCCAGCAGGGCTCCCCCATGCCGGCAGCCCCGGACCACTGCCTGCAGCCTGCCAGCCCAGGGGCACCCTCAGGGACTGCACGGGCTCTCGGTGGTTTTGGGGACGGTCTGCTGTCCTGTCAGAAAGAGATGGTGCTGGCAGCCCCTGAGGGGTGTTTCAGCTGCTTGCAAGGCGTGAACACTTACAGGGGAATGTTAAAATGGGGCTTTTAGCATCTGCAGCCGAGGACTGCGGCTCAGTATGTTAGCATCTGAGGCTTTCCATGCTGCGGCTTCTGTCAAAGGCAGTCCTCTGTCAAAGGCTTTCCATTTTTAAAGACAAATACGCTTTTCTTCTAAGCAAAAGTCATCTGAAATTGTTTAAAATCTGAGTCTTATTTTGCCTGTCTTTTGCTAAGAAAATGTACATAGCACGTCATTTATACAGAGCAAAAGTGAACACATTTTCACAGCCATAGGTTCAAGGGCACAGCACACACAACTGTATTTAATTCTGCTCACTTACATTATTAAGCACTCATGCCAGATCAGGAGCATTAACATTTTTGGATTCAGGCTACGGAAAGCTAAACAGTATGGCCAACGTTTTCAGGCTTCAGTGCCTAACTATCACGATCTAAAGTCATCCCTATGGAAAAGCCAGTTCAGAGGGAATGAGAGATAATCAAGACCCTGAAACGTAACTGGGGTCCATAAACAACACCTTAAACCTCCACAGATGTATTGTTTTGTTTCAGACAGCCTTTTCTTCTATAGCTTATATGTATTCTGTTTAGCTTTATCAAGTGGTTTTATAAATTTGGGCCTTTTTTTTAATTGCAAAGGGGCATTCCATTAGAGTGTGTTGAGGGACTTGGAGGAAGAGTGATATTTACTGATGAGGGGGCCAATCCAACTCCTGTTGCAGATGTTTTATTAACACCTCCTGGAGAGAACCGAGCCATTTGCTTTGGTGTGTAGATATGGATTGACAGCCTCACTTCAGAGCCACTCTGTTCAGAATACTACCCAAATATTTGGCGTGCACCAAATACGGATTTTCAGCAGGGCCTGTTACAAGGAATGGATTTTTGGTAACAAAGTCTGGAAAATTTCTTTCAAAACCACTTCTTACCCTAGAGCCCTAGTTGAGCATCATATTATATCCAGATATCTACAGTTTGCATTAATAATTTACTAATCTAATTAATCTTAATTACTCTTACTAATTAGTAAGCTGTTCTAGGAATTCCAGCTGTTCTAGAAACCTAATCCTTTTCCACGTACTGAAATAAGTAGATTTTGGTCATACTCATATTGAATGTAAGAAATCTGCTTATAAGAACAGCAGTGAACGATCAGGCCTAGTACCTAATAACAGATCTACTAATCAGTAATTGCATAATAGCTGACATGAGTAAAACAGGATATTATGAACTCACATTTGCTATAGACAGCAATGACTCAAGAGTGTTCTTTTCTGCCTTTTTGCTGGTATAATTATTCACACTGACTACTGAATTTGGGTATTTTTATTTGAATAAATGATTCATGAATACAACTTGTGATTGTTTAATTACCCTGGGAGAATAATAGTCAAGATAATTCAATAATATTCAGCTAATAATGCCTTGGTTGATTTTTATTCCTGCTCTCAATTCCATCAATTGTGAATCTATCTTTTTCTTTGATTTGCTTGATCTCTTTTAGAATTAATGCAGAAAAAAAGTAGAAAGAAAATTGCCTCAGAAAAGTAAGGAAAAAAATAACATCACCTTTTTTTCTACATATGCCCTATAAATTTCTTATTGTAGTAGGAAACATTTAAAATCAAACAACCCATACCATAATTAGAGTACAGTTCATGGGAAGGAGCACACTCAGCCTTATGTTTCCGGAACTATACTTAAGTCGTGCAATAATAGCCAAACCAATGTATCCATTATTTTATCAGATAAAAGTCACTAAAGTAAACTGAAAAGCTTGCTCTGAAACATATAATGTGGTTTTATATATATGTATTTTTACTTATTTTACAGGTGGTAGGAGATTAGAGTGGATTTAAGTATTCCACTAAAACAATTCAACTATAAAGCTTGAGCACAGGCATGTGCAAAAGGCATGAAACTATTCTGTGTTTTATTGCACTAGTTACAATGACCATTATATTTACAGCTTTCTTTTGAATGTACATTAAAATGATATTGAACAGAAGCAGGTAAAACAGAAACCTTAGTCTTTAGCTCTTCTGGTTTCCAGGACAGTTTAAATAAAAAAAAGAAAGAAAGAATTATGAGTTAGTTGTAACCAAAGCCTCGAAGCGGATATAGAATCCAAGTTAATGATATCCTGTAATCTGATCCTGAGCGGACACGGACAGCTGTTCTCGGGCCCTAATGAAGCATGCACATTTACAGATCACTGATTAGCAGAACTTGATACTGGTGGGCACAGACAAGTCCTAACACTATTTGAAATAGCTCTGGTGGTATTAAATAACAGGGATCTGTTATCATGTGATTACCTGTCTGTAAAATTCCTATTTATCTTCATTATGCTGCTGCTTTTCTCAGAGATGAAAGTGGGAAAGGCTTGTCATCTTTGATACTACACCTGTTGCTTTAACACTTTGTGCTTCTTTGGTAGAGGAACAGATTCTTTGCTCAGGTTGCAGAGAGAAGCTCTGCAGCAGAGAGCTGCTCTGGGCACAGCCATGGCCCTGCTGCCTCCTCTGATGGATGCTCCGTGGGGCAACGGCGACTCCAGCCAAAACACACAGAAGGATTTCTTCTTGATTTATGACAATAGTCACTGTTTATTGGGGGTGTGGAAATATGGTCCCATGCAAATAACAGTACAGGCAAAGATGTTCAGTACAGGCAAAGATGTTCAGTTTCAAGCACCTGGATTTACTGAGACGACCAGCGATAGCAGCGATGACAATTATGCTACAGCGCAATCCAGTACGCTTTATCTATGTATCTAGCTTCTGTACTTCCTTGATGATATTTCAAGTGCTTAGCCCAGTCTGTGCAATCTGAACATTTAATTTCCATTTAAAAAAATTAGGTAGCTGCTAGACACATGCATCCATTTGCAGTGCAGTTTGCCTAGCTCTCTCCTTGAAAACAGTAATAAGTTAAAAGTAACAGCACTGATCCTTTGCGTAACAGTAACAGACTAAAGCATGCAACTGTCTGCGTGATGTTGAGCTGATAGGCATTACTGATGGCCGGTCTTCAGTTGAGGAGGACTCAACATGTAAAATACTGCTAAATGCAAAGTGATCTTGCTAGACAAGTGGGACTCCAGTCACTCCAGGTATTCAGGGACGAAGGAGATATTAAGGGATGAAGGATGGAAACCTCAGCACTGAAAATGTTTTTATCTCACTTCAAAAAGTGACTAAACTAATCTCTGTAAAACGTTACTCATTACAACTTTTCTTTTAAAACCCCAAGTGTGACTTTAAATTAGTGAGCTTTCCAGGTACTTTCCTTCACCTGGGTTTTCTCAAAATGAATTATTCTGCAACGTTTGTCGCCTGTAAGTCATCAGCTTGGTCCTGTGTACATGTACAACCTTTCACGTCCAAGAGAAGGTAAAAGTCATGTGTCTAAGCAACACTGAACACTGAAAATGAGCTCACTTGTGGCATCACCCACTGGTCCCTGAATCGCCATTTCCCTCAACTTTGCCACTTCCCAAACTGGCTGAGCAAAATGAGCGATACCTGTACTGACATCCTTGGGATAACGGTTAGCTTAAAATCAGAAAAACTAAGAATCAAATAATTATGGATGCAATCAAACCTGTACAACACCACCACATTCCAAACTTGTGCTTGTTATTCTAGCTTTTTTTTCACTGTGAGAGGTTAAAGATTTTAAATATCCTTGAGTAACACTGACTGCTATAAAAGCACCTTACTTACAGAGATAGAAAATTCTTTTTCTGAGTTTATTTGTCCTCATTTGCATTTTCTTGGGAGCTTTTTCTTAAATATTCAGTGTTTCCTTTTATAAATTGCTTGTAGAACAAGCTGTTGTTTTTTTCTGATCAGAGGGACAGAGGGAACAAAATAAGATTACTGGGAGACATTATTTCTTCTGCGGCTGTGTCCTGGTTTCGGCTGGGATAGAATTAATTGTCTTCCTAGTAGCTGGTACAGCGCTGTGTTTTCAGTGTGGTATGAGAAGAATGTTGATAACACCCTGATG
>JAVKLA010000073.1:19808857-19831592 GCA_034782735.1 Sagittarius serpentarius
AACACTGCAATTGCTCACCACTTACTGACCGATGCCCAGTTAGTTCCTGAGCAGTGAATCCCCCCAGGCCAACTCCCCCCATTTTGTATACTGGGCATGACATACCATGGTATGGAATACCCTTTTGGCCAGTTTGGGTCAGCTGTTCCAGCTGTGTCCCCTCCCAACTTTCCTGTGCCCCTCCGGCCTTCTTGCTGGTTGGGCAGGAGAAGCTGAAAAATTCTTGACTTAGTCTAAACACGACTGAGCAACAGCCAAAAACATCAGGGTGTTATCAACATTCTCATACTAAACCCGAAACATAGCACTATACCAGCTACTAGGAAGACAATTAACTTTATGCCAGCCAAAACCAGGACAACCATCCAGCCTTTCTAGGAAATTAATGCAATCTTGTCCAATGAGCCCATCCTGCTGGGTGGAGGATGCCAGATGGCTTTATATGCCTAATAATTTATGTTCTGAAATGAAAGGTTTTATTTCCTTGATTTTTACTTTAATGTTGATTTCAGAAACAGTTTCAAAATACTATCTAAGTTATCTCTAACATAACCCTACCATGCAAAGTTAAAGGAACCTCATAACAGTCAATATGTATAGCTTGGGGTTCCTCCTGCTGGCAGCTACCAGCTTGTATTTAATGTTCTCCCTAGGATATTCTCCCTTTCTTTCTTCTTCTAAGATACTAACAAGGCAGCATTTCAATAACATTTTTCTTCAGTCCTTAAAGAAAATAATCTTTTCTGTGATGACACGAAGTTTGGGGATGCTAACATTTGTCTGGACTGCCATCCAGTTAGGGAACACAGCCTAGGTGAAACGTTCCAGCTGCCTATTTATGATGGGATTCATCGGCCTTCATCCTAGACCTCTGAAGTTAGGCGTTTATTCTCTGCCAGTCATTAGGGTCCCTTAATAGTCAATGGGAAGAGACAGGCACTTCCAGAGGGTGATTTATTCCATCCTAAAACAGGTGTTTGAGATAGGGAAGATGAATTGCCCTGTGGAGGTCCTATCTCTCCTGGATGACTAGAGCAGTCTGAAGTCGTTTGTTCCTAGGATCTGTACAAGAGGACCATGAAGTATGCTCTGTCATTAATTCCAGAATAAAGGAGTCATTGAAAATGATGTGGCTGGGGTGAACAGAAAGTATAGCCAGGCTTTTCAAATCATACACAAGGAAAATTTAAGCTGTAGTCAATGAGGTACTTCAGAAAACGGCAACTGGAATCTAATTCCGAGGGCAGACAATGGTGGGGAGAGCTCAGCGCTGAGCTGACAGAAGTTGAGCCTTTGGCTGTTAGAAGCATGGTTTCTTCTTTCTGATCGCTTTAATTTTACACCTTATATCCTGAAGAGAGGCAGTTAATTTTTGTACTTCCCTCAGCTACAGCTCATTTAGGAAAACCTCCATGGAACTGCAGAACTAGAAAACGCAGAGAATACTCTTACAAATTGAAACCCTCAGCTGTCCTCTTGGCACAGCATAATCACCTCTTTTTAACCACCATTTTGGGAGAACCATCCAGAACGGCATGGAGTAAGGGGTGAATGCAAAGGCAGATGCCCCCTTCTGTGCCCTCTTCACATAACCAATCAGTTCCTTAGTTGCTCAGAGACTCTGAAAAAGAAAGAAACTGAAAATAGAGGCCAGGGAGAGGACTTTTGATCAACACTGAGGCACAGTGGGACTGAGCATCACAGACAAAAGACCTTTTCCCAGGCACAGAGATTGGAAACCCTCCTAGCCGAGCCAGGGGAAACAGGACCTCCTTCAGCAGAGACCTCCCATCTGCGGGTGGCCACCGAGGCTGCGGGTACCCAAGGGATGCCGGGAGTCACTTCCCACGGACGGATGAAGCACCCTGTGAGTAGGGTAGGGTGAAAGGGTACACTTAATATTTGGAAGATGAACAAGTATTATTTGATTCTGCTTCGCTAATGCACTCTTCCTTGTTTTTATTAAACCAACCAGCTTTGATTGAATCATATTATCTTAAGACAGTAGAGATCATCCAGAGTGGATGGTGCCGTTTCAGGTAGATATCTTTTGTGCTACACAGAAATTACATTACTCATTCACTTGGGGGTATATCTTTCAACACGGTTGTAATCCGATTATCAGATCTAAACATTGCCAGTGAAGGTGCCTGAGATGAAAGAGATAATTTTCTAGAGGCCGTAAAAACATTTAATTTCTGATTCTTGAGGCAGAATAGACTTTTTAAAATCTTTGGTGTTGGCTTTAGCAAAGTAAAAGGTATTGACGTGTACCAACTATATGATTTCAAACACAGGAATAACAAAAGAGCTGTGAAGTAACTCTAAAGATAAGTGATACATTCATTATATCCAGTCAATAACACAATCTCTCTCACCAGGTCTAAATCAGTCTAGAGACTCCAAGAGCAATATCCAGCTTTCCCTATAGCAGTTATACAGAATCAGAGAGGAAGTGGCATGCAGCAGACCTCTGCTTTACTCTGTTACTGAAGGCAATGGAAAGCCCAGGATGTGTATAAACCACCTGGAGAAGACTATATTCTTTCTCTAAAATCTTCTGTGGTTGCAGCAGGTGCATAAGAGAGCTGGTCCTGTCCTGCTCCATCTTCAGTCTGGCTGTCTCTGCAAAAGAGAGGCAGTGCTACAGAGAAGGCTGAGCTGAATTCAGCCTTTTTCAGGGGAACTTGCTGACGCATGCAGGTGACACTCTTGGGCTCCTGGATGTACTTGGCAAGGGCAAGTGAGGGGTGGAAGTCATCTCACCTGAACACTGGCATTTACAGTGCGGATGCATTTGTCTAAGCTAGTCTCAATTTACAATCAATGCAGAGAGACAGCCATTTTATAGGGGCTGTTTTTAAAGCTTTGGAGTGAAATGAAGCATGTATTGGTTCCATTGTTATTAATGGCATTGGTGACCATCTCAACGTAAACATCTGTATTTAATCAGAGGCCTTTCCTTCCCCGTTCGTATTACCCCAAAACCTGTGGGACAAGGATACAACTTTCACCCTGTAGATGTGGCTTAGACCCTTCTCTGGCATCAGTGCAAAGGAGCTAGAAAGCTGCCTTAGCAGGATGACTGATGATAACATTTATCTGCAATACTCTTGGTTACATTCTGTTCTAGTGAATTTTGTTGCAACACAGACCTTAAAGTATAAATGTAAGCTAGCATACGCTGTCTTGAGATTGCTTTGTCTTTCGCTGGGAGCCAAAGAGGCCATCTGCTCCCTAGAGACTGCTGAATTGTTTTAAACCATTTTAAAGCGGGTCTGCAAGCAGTACCTCTACCACCACTGACCGCTAGTGCACTGTTGGAATACTCCAAATCAATAATCAGCTTCTTCCTCTGCAGTCCTCAAGCACTAGGCAGCCAGACTGTGGCATCCTCTGTGTTTTCTTTCTTTGAGGGAAGCCTTGGAAGAGTGTCCCTAACTGAGGTCTAAGTGAGAAGCTGCCGTACTGTCCTCAGAGCAGAGTCTCCCATGCTGATGGAAAATCTGCCCTTTTATCACTCCTGTAGAGAAATTAAAGTCATGGATGGAATTCTGAAATACTAGGATCCTGCTTTTAATATTTAGGTGCTATCATTGAAACTCACATTGCTACCCAAGAAATCTTAGCAATAAGTGCTTTGACTATGAAGATACGCAAAAACAAGCAGCAGAAATGACTCAAGATGCTGAAAACTCTCATAAAGAGTGTCTTTTTTAAACCACTACCCCTGAGTTTTAACCTATGCTCATTTGTCAATATGAAAATACCACTTGATCTCAACAGGAACAGGAATAGCCCATAAAGCAATCTTTAGATCTGAATGGAAACACAAACCACTGCATATTTTCAACTTTAGACCTATTGCAAGGCCATTGCAGAGTATCTGATAATGGCATTTATGTTTATATAGTCCATTGTTTTTCCTGTGCTGCAGACTTTCCACTCTTGACAGCCCTGTTTCCTGTTTCCCATTATGGAAGTCTCCAAAGGGGGTTTCCTTCTGTTTTTCTTATGGTCAAAAGGAATTTCATAAGTACAAGTCAAGTTTCTTTTCAGTGCTACACGTGCAGAATGGAATCTGAAAGCTCCCAGCGTAATCATCTCCAGCATGTACATAGTTAGTCTTACATATAATCCACATCTGGGTCACAAAATCTCTGAAACGCTTCCAGGAATATTTAGACAGCCATAATGCAACACTTTGCTGTATAAGGGAGAAATAGAGCTAACCTCAATGTCAAGGTTACAGCTTTTGAGAAACACAGCAGCTCCCCTTCAGAACTTTGCAACACACCTTCTGGGTCCTCACTGCCGTCAGTTTGAGTACCATTAATATTTTCCTTTCCACTCAAGTCCATAGACACATCTGAAAACAGTTTACATCCCAACATGCCTTATGCTGCTGATATTTAAGTCTAAACTGTGTATAAAACTTGATGCATATGTAACCCATATATTTTAATACAAGAGTCTGTCTTGGCACCTTTTTCTGCTACAATCAGCTCAGAACCCCAGGAGATAAAATACGGTTGAAACCGAACTAGCAGGCAGTCTGCATTACAGTATTCATTTCAGAGTTAAAACACATTTCTAGATTAGATCTGGGCTTGGCACTATGCTGCAGCACTGCCTTGTGTGTAATATAGTATCTATAAACTACTTTCTAACCACAGCTTATGGCATAGAACCCATGGTAATATAAATGCTATATGAAGCCCTTCAAAATTTTCTTTTCAGCATAGTTTACTTAAAGAGAGGATTAAAGATGGTGCATCAAGGAACACAACAGCAGGCATTACCTGTAGCCATCAATCATAATAGCTATTGTTGTAATTTGTTAACAAAATTTTTGGAGGAGTGAGGGTAAAAAGGTGGTTGATATTTGGTGTATCTACTTTTCGCGCAGCTGTGTCTGCTGCACAAATGATCTGTGCCAAAAAATTCCTTCATTTTGCTGTTTTCAATCCCAAAAAGGGATCTAACCAGGAAAGATTATCTGGATCTATGTTAATATGCTCTGTCTTGCCACTGCCTTTGAACTTTCTAGCTGCAAATTTGCCTTTTGAATTGCTTTTGCTACCAATGACTCTCTCATTTTGTGTCGCTGCCCATATAGGTCCACTGATCAGTAAATGTTCCTGCCTGTCCCTGTACAGACCCTCTTCTGCAGAAAAGATGAGAATCTTTCAGCAAGACAGGTTTTGGGTTCAGTCCCTGGTCAAGATGGTAGATATCGTGTCTAAAGAGCAAATGCAATAGCACTTATCCACTGTCCATCTGTGTACACCTCTGTTGTTGACAGGTTCACACAAAAGCCTGCGAAGACAGAAGAAGGATACGGCCCTTGGAGAGGCCTCTCTCTCCCTACACACTATAAAAGAGGCTAAGTAAGTATCCTAGATGAGACACCTACCTTGTAGACTGCTGAAGCTGAGTGAGTTGATTCCCACCCCCCTAGCTTCTTATACTCATTCTTCTCCTCCTTTCCCTCACCCTTTGTATGCCAAATGGTGCAAATAATTCTTGGGGGAACAGGAAGAAAACGGTTACTTGTTCCCTCTACTGCGAGAAGATACACCATGGTATCAGAGGTAGTGCTCTGCTTCGTAGTGGCTTGGACAGGGTAGGGGTGATATCACTGTTTACTTATTTATTTTACTTCTTGCTAAGCTTTGTGTGTTGTTAGTGCCCCTGACACTGACTACTCATCCAGCAGACATACTTTCAGAATCTTTTCTTTTCTGAATGTATTCTTTTTTCCCCCCTTCCTTTGTGTAAAGGATATGTACTGGCTTTGTGGAATCCCTGTAGCAAGTTGTGAATGATGTATGAACCGAAAAATCTTTGCCTGGTACACAGTAGGAATACAGAAAGTGCTGTGCAGTCACTGCTGTGCTCTGCTTTTTTCTATATATACAGAGACACAGTAGTCATCTCATATTCATTTTGACAAGCCCTTTATGTCCAGGCACCTTGGGATGGGATGGCTTGTGTACCATTGGCCTGCACTGGAATATATGTCAGAGATTTTTGTGCATAATTGTTCCCTGTGCTGTGCTTGGAAGAAACTGGTGTCTTCTGCTTTTGCTAATATGCCAGCCTGAGGTTCCTCCTCAGTTCATATTTCAGGCAGCAAGCATACCTGGGAAGCATTGCTAAGATGTCTGTATTTTGCAAATGTGTGCTCAGACAGGGACTTGAATCCTAGGCACAGAGCTACGAACTTGAGGACATGCTCATTTTTTTAATTGGCATGAACCATGGCTTTTCCCTGTTTACAGCCTATTGTGGACTCATTCATTTTGTTTCCTTTGGGCATCCAGTCCAGCTTAGCTAGTGAAAGAATACAGAATACCCAGTAGAAATGCAAGTGCAAATAATCAGAGAGGAGATTTTTCCCCTCTATTTTAATGGCTACAAGATTCATATTCCTCCTTAGACACTTAGTGCTAACTTAGATTTTTTATTTCCCATGCAGCCATACCCGAAAGAGAATGCTTTGCACTAAGATATTTCTGCAAGATATGTGCCACCCAGAGAAATCTTACTCGGTTTCCCCTGATTATACAAGGGCATCTTCCTAATGTGGGATGGCTGACTGTTTTTCCCTGTGTGGTCACACAGTACATTATTAGTTGCTTGAACCTGTTGTTTGAATCCACCTGACTGAAGAGATTTCATTTTTATGAGCATTGGCCAGTGAGACACAAGTTAATTTTAGCCTTCTCCTAGGTGTAGTTTTCTCATTAATAACAACAGATACTGAAGTCAAAGCAAAGGCTCATTTTATTAAAAGTGGAGAGCTTAGGGAGGAAGCAGAGGTGACTGACTAAGGCACCAGGATCCTGGGTTACCTTGAATAAATCACATCCCTGCTCTGAGCCTCAGTTTCCTAATTTGAAAATAGGGATAAAACAGCTAGCTCTTCAGTTCTGGAGACTGACAGGTGAACAGCACTGAACAGAAATTAAGGACTTGTATAAAGTATGAGTAAAAAGAGAAGCAAACAGATGAGGCCACAGAGGGAGAGAAGCAGTCGCTGGGGAGGGGATACACCCCAGTCACCTGAAAATAGGATGCCAGAAATCCTTATGCACAGTGAGGCGGGCGGCGAAGGTTTGCAAGGGGAGGTGAAGCACAGCCAGTCTGGCCGCAGAAGTTCCAGAGAAGACAGGTAAATCTTGATGGACGGAGAACTCTCTTGGGAAAAGAAGACAGGAAGAAAAAAAGCCAGAATTAGCTACAGCTGAGTCCTCTGCTTTGCCCTAGGCATCCCCAAGCCATGGGGAGAGAACAGAAGGGTCCTGAGCCAGGGGCAGGGCTGCTGCAGCCGAGGCTGTCGGGGCTGCACAGGGAGATGTCAGGACGCTTACCTTACTACAACAATTAATATAAAAATTGTTATCAGCAACTATTGTTTTGTCTTTTTTTTTTTCTCTAGTTCCCCCAAGTAAAACAGACATTTACAGTATGCCCAGAATAGCAGACTGTTTACGAGGGGTTTTTTGTAATTGCAAATAAAGATTATCCTTGGCAACATTTCTTCCTTATTCTTAGCAATCAGTTGCTGAACCCTACCCAGAGTGTGCCACGTCTGATATTCCCCTGTATTCACGTCTGGACAAACGAAGGTGATTCCTGAGCCTGTGAACACATTGAAACGGTTCCCGCATTCATTGCAATCTCGGCAGAAGTAAATTGGACCAAGGCACTACTCCTGGCCATGCTTTCAGGATAAATCCTTTCTTTTCACTACAGAACCCTGACGTGGTCCTGCCCTAACCTTTCTTTGAGTCAGTTCTCCTGCTGGGGGAGTTAGACAGGGAAAAAAGGTTTCTGGACTTGCTTGAATTCAGCGAGAGTGGCTAATGAGCCCTCCGGATCCTCTGTGCCACTGGGGTGTGCGGACTCCGCAGCAGTGGCTCTGCCTGAGCCGTGGGGACCCGAAGCTGCCCTGCACCCCGCGCCCCATCCCGGGCTGCGGGGTGGAACGGGCGGCCACCGGCTCCCCCGCGTCCAACAGGGCCAGCACACTCCTACCTGCACCCTGCAGAGGGGTCGGCTTCCCCCACCCCCAGGATGGGCATCTGGCTGTCTCCTCAGGCAGGCACACATCTGCCCTGGCTTCCAGAGGTTGTGGCCACCCTTGGGCACCCCAAACCACCCACCTGCTGTGGGCAGTTTCTGCCGCGCTGCGCAGTAGGTGTGCCTTACGCCTGTTTTTTGTAACGATATTGTGGCATACCGTACATCTTCCAGACTTTTTATTTTTGCACTGTCTTATGCTCATAAAACAGTATAAGATACTCCCTACCAACTAGATGATGAATGTTTGGCTCAAGAGTAGCCTATAAATTGGTTTTGGATGCTTGCAGGAAACTGCTGTAAAAATGTTTCTAGATAATTGGAATGTTCTGGAAACTTACGATTTTTGTCATCAGAATATGTTAAAATTGACTGTGATAGTATAGTCTGCATTTCGTTAATGCCCCTGAGGTTTTCTCACTGCTCTACTTTTTAAGAGTTTAAAACTAATATATCCAAGTCTTTTCCACCCAATTTTTATTCATAGGTTGAAAGAAAAAAACAAACTTCCCTGTTTTTTTAGTATCCAATCAGTTTCTCAGCTTGAATGAAAAACTTGAATAAGTCTAAATGCAGAAAAAAACTCTCTGCACCTGTGGAGAAGCTACAGCTGGCAAAAGCAAACATTTTTCCAGGTGTTCAGTCACGGACTTCCTGTGCCTGAATGGTGGGACTCTCTTAAAGTTTCAAGAATAAATATGCTTAACTCAAGTAGTATTTTTAATTTAACACGAAATGGCCTTAAGTTATTTCAGTGATCTTAGGCCTTTGTATAGGTTAACCTAATTTCAGAGTTAATTTGAAATTATTTAAATATTTTAATGAGTCAGTATTAGAAACACTTAAATACAGACCCTTTCATTATTATTTCTGAGTACTAGTTTTTGTACCCTTCGTCTGTAGAAAAAGTTGTTTAGAAGTTTCCAACTACTAAATCATACTGAGAGAGTAACAGTGATGTTATTTTTCATGTAAGAAGAGCAAAAACTGTGATTACCAAATAAATATGATGTGATCAGAAGTCAGAATGATTGTACCCAGTAGGCAATTTTTTTTAAGACTTGGCTCACGTTATTCAAAATATTTGAGCCCCCTGCTCCAAAGCAAGGGCCCGGCCAGACCACCGCTCCTTGCTGGGTTGGTGCTCTTCTTCCCCGGGTGGTATGGTCTTTTCATCACCAAACAGCTGGGGAACACTGATCCAGGGAGGGAAATTAAAACTACCTATACTGAAATGACTTTCTAAAGTTGACAAAGGGATAGACACCAGGCAATTTAATACGTCTGCCTTGGAAACTCCGCAGCGTACTATCAATGAGGCCGTCATGAGCAATCCTAGTCACCTCCCCTTTACTGTCCGAACCCATCTGCTAACAGGCATTCTAGGGCTGCGTTTCCCATTTGCAGGAAACAAAACGTTGCTCTCTGCGGAGAGGAAGCGCTCAGACTGAATCTGTGATACACCGTGCTTCCACAAACAGAGCTTCGGCACAGGAGAGCACAGAAAAGGGATGCTCTGAGGCCACGCGCAGGGCTACCGTTGGGCGGTTTTGGGTCCAGCGGCAGCAGGGCATTTCGGTGTGCCCCGAGCTGATTCGCAGGGCCCTGAGGGTGAGCTGTGCCACCCAGAGGGACCCCCTGCTCCCCGGAGTGGCCCTGCCACAGCACGGCAGCGTGCCTGGCATGCCCCACGACGGCTCGCGCCCCGTGCTCGCGCGTGCAGCACTTCCTTGCACGAGTCCGCAGTGATTACTTACAGATATTTACTTTAGCACATGGCATATAGAACATTAAAAGGGTTTTGAAAATCTCTCAGTTTTTCAACTTCTGAAGGATTATTAACTTCAAAGTCTGAAGAAATGTCGGCCTTCTATGTTTGGAAATGCCAGCAGCTTTTGCATATCCCCACCGCAGTACCAAGCAACCCCCAGCAGAGAGGAACGATTACTGCCTCCGTGGCGTAAGGATGGCTTTTGATCTCCTAACATATTGGAAATTACTTAAAGGTAAGCCATCTGCTAGCTGAGGAACAAAAATAGATTACATCACACCCTGCTAGAAAGATCGTGTTAAATCCTGTGTATCAAGGCTTTTAATAATTCTAAATTAAGTCAGCTAATAGGATTAGGTACACATTTTCCTTAGGCTTCTTTCACCAACTATTCACAAAAAACTTTTTTCGGTGGAGGTCTGTTAAATTCAGGCATGTTCCACTGTGAATAAAAAGAGTTCTTTCAAAAATGAAACATTTCTTCAGACCACAATTGCTCTCCAAAAACACTTACAGTAGGAGAGCAAATCAGTATGTGAGGAGCAGGAGGAACTCAACCCCCTTATTTTTTGTTAATATAGTAGTATTAACTGCAAATGTTGGATTGCTTTGCTGGGGTATTGCAGCTACTTATATATGATGCAACCTGTCCTTAAAAGATCATTCAAGAAACTGTTAAAAGGCTTTAATTTTTCTTTTTTTTTTTAAAGTAGTTGGCCACCTAAGAAAGGTGGTTCAGACCGGTTCTGTTTACACTTAGAAGAAACTTTGGCTAGTATTCCTTGCATAAACCTCACTATTTTGGCTTTGACACTGTCCAGGAAAAGACGCTCATAAGACAATCCTCCCACGCTCCTTTCACTGGTACATCCTTCTGGTTCCTGGCAATCTGTGAATCACGGACTACAATAGCTGGAACTTACATCCAAGTCTTTGAGTTTAATAGCACTTGGTGGACATTTTCTTTCATTAATTTGTGCAATTATTTTGTAAGGTCATTTATAGTTTTGGCTTCTGTAACATACTTCGGCAATGAGTTTCACAATTTAGCTATGTGTTGTGTGGTAACCACTTCCTTTTGTTAAAAGCTTTGGAGCTCATAATTTTATACGGGGCACGATTTACTGACTACTTTTCTTGCCAGAATTAAAGAATTTGGAATCATGTTTGTATGCAAGATAATTTAGTCGTATCCTATTTGGAACTTGTTTTATTATACTTTTTGCCATTAATTCTTGTGAATTTATCAGTGACTAAGTTTTACTATCTTTTCATCAAAAACACATGAAAGAAAAATTATCTGTGATTTTTTTTTCTTTCAGGTGGTCTAGGATTTATTACTGAAGATTTTTAATATGACAGAAGAAGGCATGCTCATTACCATTAAGAAATCCTCCTTAGCCAACAAATATTCATGGCCTTACCATGGATTAATAGTTAACATACTCAACTGTGGTAAGTGGTATCTTCCTCTATGAGTAATTTATTTCATTTCAAAGCAAATTATCCCCACATAAAATAAGACTATAAGAATCTGGAAACATATCAGTTAGAACCAAACCCAGACTGTATGGTTTCTGAGCAATGCAAGAAATGCAAATATAAAGCAATTGTGGCCCCATGCCACAAAAACTTCTGGGCAGAAACTTGGTAAGTTCCAGTATCTCAGACACAGTTATAGTCACCAGGATTACTCTTGTCCTCAGGGTTAAGTATGTATTACTTTTCTATATGTGAACCCCAGAAGCCATTTCTTGTGTTAGATCAGAGTTTGGAAAACTAAAGCCCCAATTAGTTGGTTATGGTTTTACACCTATGTTTAGCACAAAAGAAGTATTTTCCATTTCTGATGTCAAATACACCGTCATGAAGATATTAAGACAAAAGCAGAAGACAAGGTTGCCAAGTATGGAATTGTATTAAAACAATAATAAGAATTCCCCTTCAACTTCGGTGTTCTGGCAGTTAAGTATTTCTGGAACTTCAGTTCAGTAGAACTGGGGAAGTTGACTGGCCAGGGAAAGCAAAGTGCTTTATACTTCATTAAAATGGAAAGTGAAGCATAACAGAGCAATACAGACATTTGAAGATGAGATATCCAGTAGCATATCTCATATTGACTGGAAAAATGTACAGTTATCTTTGCAGGAAGCAAAACACACCACTCTGGATTTTTTGGATATTGGACTTGCATGCAGCAGACACCGCACAAGCATGCATCGCATAGTTGAATATTCTGTTTATATGCAAACTAAGTAATCTAGAGAGAGATGAGGAACAAGCTTTACTGCAGCTCAGTCAATCTGCTAATCTTGGTCTTCAGACATCCCTTTGTGTCACTGAAGAGCAGTTTCTTTTCCACGTCCTTTCAGTCCTTGCCTTTTCCAATGTGAAGCTGCCAACAATATCCCTGTAAAAGCTGAAAAGGAGAGGAGAATTGACTTTGGAGCTCCTATGCAAACAGCGATCCTCACAACTTCCACCCACCAGCTCCCTATCCCATGGAGAGGTTTAGAGTCCTCAAGCACCCTAGTTTACAAACCCTGCAGTTTGGAACACATATAAACACTAAATAATTTAAAAATATAAACATGACCTTATTACTTCAGCTCAAAGGTCAATGTAGCTCTGTTTTCTGCCTGCAGCAGTGGACATAAGCATGTGCCCATGGAGAAATAGAGCACGTCAAGTCCGTGTGATACTTTGCACTAAGCCTCACATCCAGCTTTCAACTATTTTCAGCTCCATTTGGCCACCATTGCATACCCAGTAGTTCTGGCACTGGAAGAGCCTGTGAAGAAATGTTCCCTACCTAGCTCTTGATGCCACTGATGATTTCATAGATCTAAAACTCTTTTCTAGACCTAATTGCCTAGAACCTGGTTTAGATCTATTGCAACCATTCTGAGACAACGAGATTTCAACTTTACAGAGCCTTAGGACATCAGTAGATCGTGGCTTTATACAGTGGCGTAGCAATGCTCTCTGCTCTACTCCTTTCCAAAAAATTCTTAACGTTTGACTTGCTTTTTTGACTACTACTCAATATTTATATGACATTTTTATAGTTATCCACCTTTGCAGCTAGATCTCAGTCCTGAGTGGTGAGATCATCTCAGAGCCTGCTATTTTCTAGATTAAGTTAGAATTTTCCCATGCACATTGCTTTACATTTATTAACAGTGAATTTCCTTCACCATTTTATTGCCCAGTTGCTTAGTGACATACAGTCCTCCACACTTGGCCTTTGTGCTTTGATGTTCTGGGTAACTAAGTATGATTAGCAAACTTGATCCCAGTGCTCATCCCTTTTGCAGGACATTTCAAACATATCGAACAGTCCCTGAAGAATTCTTCTGGTGATTTCACTTCAATGTGAAACTAAACATTTACTCCTACCCTCTGTTTTGTCTTTCATTCACATATTCATCTAAACAAAAATTCCCCTTTAGGCCACAGATGTTTAGCTTTCTTAAAATCTTTACTGAGGGATTTTGTAAAAAGCTTTTTGGAAATCCAAGTAGACTTTACCTACCAGATCACCCTTATCTACATAGGGATTTTATTTTTCAAAGAACTCTACATTTATGAAGCCATGCTTCCATGGACAAAGACATGGAGTAGTTCCAGATGTGCATTATTCTATTCTTATTAAACATGCTACTGATGTGCCCTGTATAGATGTCAGTCTTACAGTCCTGCAGTTCCTCAGATCTTCCCTGGAATAATTTCTAAAAACTGTCCCATTTGGCACTCTTCAATCCTGCTGCTAAGGCAATTTCAAACAAGGAATTAGACACCCTCACTAATAATTCAACTATTGCATCCTTGCATCGTCCTAGAACTACTGGCTGAATAACATCTGCTCTTGGCAATTTTTTTTGCTGTTCAGCTGTCCATTTGTTCCTTATCCTTTTCTGCAGTCATTTCAATTTCAAAGAGATACTCTACTCATTACCCAACAAAAAAAAAATGCTCCTGACTGGGAAGGTCCTTAGTTTCTTCCATAGTGAACACTGATGCAAATAATTCATTTTACTTCTCTGAAGTGATCTTTTCCTTCTGTATTGCGATCATCAAGTAGTCCTGTAGACACCCTAGAAAGCCTACTGTTTAAAAAATAATTTTTAATAGTTTTGCTGGCCTTACTGCATTTTTATATTTAAACTTCCAGAATTTATTATTGTATTTTCCTTGTTTGAATATTTCAGGTTTTTGAAGGATGCCCTAATACTGTACAAAGCAGTGTTTTTCCAGCTATGTTAATTGATACACTCAACTGCAATTAGGCACAGTCAGGGAATTCTTACAAGAACTGGTTTTGCACATAAAACAGCTGAAAGAATAATTCAGGCCCATATCCATGCCCTAATCAACAGGCAGATTTTTGGACAAAACCCCTTTCCTCCCTTCTTGTTGAAGATGTTCCTTTTCTTATAGCATTTGTAAAGTGTTGCCTAGGTGGCAGAACATTTATTTTGGAAGGGAAGTCTCCTGTTAGGTCCCATCACCTGTGACTTTTTCTGTTACACATTACATGACCACTCGATAACACACATATACAGCTTTTAGTACTGCGGCAGGACTCAGCGGTCCACCTTATACGGTGAATGCTGTTAAGCTGCAGAGCCATACTGACTATATCTCAAAGAACCAGCGTAAAGTAGAACTTCAGCAAAAAGGAATGTGTTTTTGATTTTCCCTCAGCCCAAAAGACCCAAAAGACCCTGTGTTCCCTGTCTTTAGGGAACACATTGGGAGGTACGGATTTAAACTCACCATGATCACAGTAAGAACTCACCCATGGTGTCCCAGGTTGAAACTGAATTGTGTGGAGCCAGCAGACAGAAAAAGATATTAAAGTAATGTTTTACCCAGACACCCATCTTTAGAGGGAGAGAGAGGCTAAGCCTGAGTCCTCTGACAGAGTTTAAACGCTGGTCTTCAGAAGACTGTCGAGGGTCCAAGGCTGTGCCGCAGGGTCTGACCAGCTTTGGTGGGCTGCCTTTGTCAATCTCCTCTGAGGTACCGAGGGGGGAACTGGACCTCTTGTTCAGAAGTGCAAATTCTGTTATGTGGGTGTCTTTGAATTTGGGCCAAAGGGCTGAATCAACGAAGAGATTTATATGACTAACTGCTAGGTAGGCACCTAAATCCAACGTTTCTATATCACTGAGACTCTCAAAACTCCCACTGAATTGCTGCTTACCATTTTAACTCATCCTTACTCTCAGGTTTTATATCACCTAACCTTAAACATTTGCAATGTAGATGTTTACATCTGAGTTAGTCATCCTCAGTTGCTCTTGTGCTCAGCAGAGGGAAAAGGGAGTTTCTGAGGAATGACTCATCTGACCCAGTTTAGAGGTCTACGGTACATCCCATGGACTATGCAGAGAGCCTGCGGTGACAAGCTCAGATGTACCTGCCAGCGCAGTGGGTGATTGCATTTAGACACATGAATTGAAACCCCGGTGTCAGAGGAGCCATGGATCATTTGTACGTTCTGTACAGCCATAAACCACCTGTGCATAGCAAATGTGAGCTATTTTAAACCTCAAAGAAAAAATCACGTTGCACATTGATGTAAGCTAAGAGCCAGCCCATGAACCGTTACGATGGCTGACATGCAGGGAACAAGCCAAGCTGCTCCGTGTGGTGTGTGTGTGTAAAATGGCCGAGGGCCTCCTGGGCTAGAGCTACACAGAGCCCTCATCACCTCCATGCCTCACCGGGCTGCTGGCACTAGGCATGACCACATCTCCCCCAAAAGCGCCAGCACACTAGACAGTCTCCATTTACACAGTGCTCTTCTCAGAGAGCCTGAACATAAATGGATGCCTGAAATTTCAGGCTGCCTAAAATTTAAGCATTGCTAGCCCTAGATGGAGTGAATTTCAGTATAAAAACTTCCTGTGGCTTTAATCTCTAGATGTGAGAATTTAGTGTTGAATTAATAGTAATTTGACCTCTTAGCCTATCTATTATTTCTTTCTCGTGGGAAAAAAATGATGGTGAATATCCTTTTAACAATAGGTTCTGGAATACTCTGACTTCAGTCTGAACTGTGACAAGGCAAAACAGTCTGGGTGTCCTAAAACCTGTTAGTTAGAAGTTGGACTTGGGGCCTTTACAACACTAAGGTATGCAGACGAGAATTTGCTGAAGGAATAACTTGGGTGGTCAAAGTGATCTGCAGCACAAAAAAAAGAGCTGCATGGTGAAGCCTGTACCTAAGCAGCTGGGTAGACAGGATGCAGTATTTTACTTACATATGATCATTAAAGACTGTCAGAAATACTAGTAACTCTTAACTATAAAGTTAAGAAGCAGTATTTCAATGACCACTGGAGAACACTGGAAATGTGTATTTTTAACTAAAACAAGCTCAAAGCCATTTGTTGAACCATACTTGAACAGATTTTTTACGCTTGAGTGAATGGCCTGGGTTTACAACTAAGGTATCAGCACACCCAGAAATGACAGAAGGAATTCTCTGAAAACTTGCTATCTTAACTGGAGGACACCTGAATGCTGACATTCATCCTGGTCTTAAAGTACGTGGAAGATGTCTCTGTTCTCCTACATCTGGAAGCTAGTTGTGAGAAATAAAGATCACTAATGCCTTTTAATAATAAATTTACTTCCCTTTCTGAGCTACTTTTTGAAGTGGCCCTCTCAAATGCTTCTTATCCTTGTTGCACTTGACAAGCTCGAACAAGACAATGGCAGGCAGCTAGTGCCATATTCACTGCAGAAGGGAAAGATTCCCAACAGCGGTTTATGAGAGAAAAGGTTGTTATGTTTTATTTGTTATTTGTCCTGATTCTTCACTGAGGGAGGAATTAATGTATTTTTTAACATAAATGTTATTAATTGTATGTATCTACAGCTCTCTCTAGTGACAAGAAGCTCATAAAAACTAGCTTAGAACATTTAGTAGCTGTCTGTTATTCTTTAAGTAACGCAAATTACTTGATTTTCTCATTTTAATCCACTTACTTCACAAATCTACGTAGCTATGGCCAAAACATGCTGTACTGACTCATTATACACTCAGTACTCCCAGCGATGTCAACACAGATTGTGACAAAACAATCACTGCAAGATTTGGTCTGGATGGATCACTGCATCCCCGAGTCATGGATATTGCACAGCTTTTACACGGATGTGTCAGTGCTACCCCTATTTAGATTCATTTGCTTTAGGGTTCTTCCCTTTTTTGCCCAGAGACAAAACAGCATGCACACTGCTGAAGCTCCCATGCCTTTTGACCTTGCCAAGCTTTGTTAGAGCATCTTATCTTTACACAATACCCACAAGCATGCGTAGGACACTAGAATCAGTGTACCAGAAACTCAGTGTAGTCTTGAGTCACAGCACCATAGGCTAAGAAGATGTGACATATATTTCCATATCAAAACAAGAAAAAACCTTTCTTTCCCCTCTTCACCGATGCATAACATCCCAAAAGGCAAGAATGGCCTTCAGCTAACACAGATCAATTTTCTTTCAGCTTCAATCACCATTTAATTACTGTTGACTTCTTTAACCTTTTTTTCTTCCTTTATGGATTAGATTCCTTTATACTCTATTGCCATTTACTTTCTCTGTGACATAATCAAAATGGTATGATAAAATTTCACATTTTTCTTCTTCCTTCCTACTCTTTATGTTCAATTTACTTCAAAAAACGAATCATTTCTTGAGGAGAAAAATATTTTTAATGAATTGACTTTTAACTTTATCTTTCTCCAGTATCTAGACGTCATTTGCTTTAAGCAAGTAATTGCTCAGATGACTGGATGGCATGCTGGATAAAAGCACTAGCTTTTCACCTCTTAACATTTCAGGAGAAAAACACTCACATGGCAATATATTTCGGATGCAATGAGTTCTGATGACTCAGCTTCATCTTCAGCAAATATTTCACATTTCACTGACTCTGAGCCCAGATAAAAATAGTACAGTTAGCACTTTTTATCAGAAGGAAGCCATTGCTCAGTAGACACAGAAAAGGAATGATTCCTGTACTAACGGCTGTAAAACAAGCAGAACATTGGGCAGAGATCCTCCCAGCCAAATCGGAGTATTCATTCTTTATCACTTATTCCTTCTGCTGGATCAGATCCATGTAGGCACGTGTCACTGAGCATGAGCTGGTATAATTCAGGACAGAATATGGCCCCCTACCCTTCGTGGTTTAACCCCAGCCAGCCACTCAGCACCACGCAGCCGCTCACTCACTTCCCCCACACCCACTGGGATGGGGGAGAGAATCGGAAAATAAAGGAAAGCTCGTGGGTTGAGATAAGAACAGCTTAATAGAACAGAAAGGAAGAAACTAACAATAACACTAATAACAACAATAAAGTGACAATTATAATAAAAGGATTGGCATACACAAGACAAGTGATGCACAATGCAATTGCTCACCACCTGCCGACGCCCGAGCCGCGCTCCTCCGTCTCCACCCAAGCTGGGCATGATGTCCCACGGTATGGAATACCCCTTTGGCCAGTTTGGGTCAGCTGTCCTGGCTGTCTCCCCTCCCAACTTTCCTGTGCCCCTCTGGCCTTCTTGCTCGCTGGGCACGAGAAGCTGAAAGTCCTTGGCTTAGTCTAAACACAACTGAGCAACAGCGGAAACCATCAGGGTGTTATCGACATTCTTCTCATACTAACCCAAAACACAGCCGCTGTACCAGCTACTAGGAAGACAATTGACTGTATCCCAGCTGAAACCAGGACACTACCTCTTTTAAATCAATCCCTTTGAAACCCCTTTAACTGCACATACAATGAGCAGTCTGTTTCTAGCACCCAAAACTTATTAGGACTCAGAACTACACGTGTAACCACATCTTGGTGGAGATGCAAATTCCTAATATCACCTCTGCAGTGCAGTGGTAGCACCAAAGAGGTAGGCACTAAGTTGTGAGGCAGAATGATTTTTTATTATTTGTTAAATTTTAAGGCTCAAACCAAGGAGTGGGTCTTTAATTACTACCATCCACAGTGTAACTGCTTGTGAATCAGTTACATAGATTTTCTTTTGAGATCTTGTTTTTTCAAAACACTTGTCCTTGAACTTCTAATTAACTTGGAGCAATTGAGTTCCAAGAACTACAGAGCAGAAGACTTTAGAGGAGAAGTGAGGATGCTCTCAGGTATGTGGCATTATTGGCAGTAACTTTGATCCTTGTGCATCCTTTAGACATCACAATTAACAGAGCGCTTTGTAAAAATAGCTTTATCTCACGGGATCTTAACACTGATGTCCAGTCAAGCTATTTCTTTCTTTTTGCTACATCCCTTGTGTGCGATGTCGTAAGTATTTGTGTCTCCTTAGTATACGGCCAACCAGTAAGAATGAGGTCAACCCTTGAGGGCAAAACAGGGTATAGAAAAGTACCAATTCTTATTTATGTTATACTACGTACTACTTATCTCCTTTTTTGGATAATAATTAAACAATTAATTAAGTTGGTTTTTATGTTAATTATATATTACTGCACAGCAGTAGGTAGTTATTAATTCACTGGAGAAATGCAGTTTAATTTTTATTCAGTTACAGTAAAGTAAATGAGGAAAATATACCTTTAAAAGAATAGTACTAAAGGGAGAGCATGGAGAATAAAAATAAAACACATGAAATGCAGATGAGATGGGTCACCTAGTCTCTTCTTTTAGCCAGCACAGGTTTGTTTTGTGTTGGTGTGTGTTCCTACACTCTGTATACTGCTATACTGTATGCTCAAATATACACATATATGTTTCTAGCAGATGATGTGGCTTTCCAATCCTTTAGAGTGAGGATGAGCTTACTCTGAAGCACAGTGACCTAACTCGTTTAATAACTGGTAATTGTGATCTGGCTGGTTTTAATGATCTGGAAAACGCTATGCATGACCCATGACGTTTTATATTAAGACCATAATTTTCAAATATACATGTCTATGGGCATTAGACAGTAAGACAAAATGTACATATCTGAGTTGAAGATCAATAAAAAGATCTGCCTGTAATACATCTATACTTGATGGAATGGCCTTTTAAAAAAGCCATCAATTTTAGGTAGAAGAGTTGGAATTTGTTGGATTGGCTTATAAAATTTAGACCTTTCTCCAGTGAGTCATTTGTTTATATAACTCAGTCATACTATCCACAACTGTAAAAAGTGTAGTAAATCAGATCTTCTGCCATTCCATTTCATTCCTTCCTCTCATACCTATTTCAGCACAAAATGGAAGGGACATCTATTGTTTACATATTTTAGAAATAATTTCAAAGACAGTTTCTTAGATTAGCATTGGGAAACGTTAAATAAATTGCTATCAGTCTGGAAGGATTTTATCCTCAGAATGTCTGGTTTTAATGTCAGTAAATATACGGTACTCTTATGTACTACAGCACCTGCTTGGAACCAGTAAGCAATTACCCTAAATTCTGGAATTTTTACAAGTTTTTTAGTACTTTTGTATAAAATAACATGTTATCTTGAGATTTCAGCTAAGATGCTTTTACTATGGTTTAAAAGTTTTATTCCAAAAAATAGATATGAAAGCATCCAAACTGAAGCTTTTAAAAGCAACTACAATTAATCAAAGCTCAAAGTTTTGAGAAAAAATCAGGAATGAGCTAAGCAAATGACTGGATCTTCTTGTGTTTATATAGCTCATAAAATGAGAAAAAGTTCAAAAAACATTACTAACTTCAAAGATTAGTACGAAGTTTAATAGTGCCAATTAAGTCTCTGCATGATGCATTCAGTTCTCTGGTATAGACCAGGCAGTTATTGCAGTGTAATTGGACAGTAAATGTAATTTACATCACAGCTGTTAATATTTACAGTATAAACAACTTGAAAGGATTTTATCTGAGGCATGCAATATTAATTTCTGATTTTTAACAGTCACTTTAGCCAAGCGGGATCTGAAAGTCCCACGTGAATCTGAAATCTAACCTTTTATAGTAAGAGAAAATATAAGTATAAGCTGATAGCTGAAGATTTTTGGGAGTAAAAGTGTCAATGGAAGAAATTCTGAGGCATCATAGTGCATATTTTACCATTCTCTTTATAGAAGAAATTATATCCAGAAAAGACTCCAGTACGAAGGGGGCTGCCACTAGAAAGTGACAGTGACTATTCCTTGGAAGGAGTGAATTTACTGTGTATTTGTGACATTCCCGAGCCCAGGGCCGTGCTTTTTCGCCATTGCTGTGAGTACACAAGGCTCTACAATTCCCACTCCTTATGCTTTGCACCAGGGTAGGTCAGAAGAAAGAGACAGCTTCCTCCACGCAACCTTGAGCCATGTCTTTCTCCATAGTTGGTAAAAAGTGATAGCAGCCACCGAAAGAACACAGCCTGGTGCAACCTGGTGTGGTCCAAGCATAGTCCCTGCTCCCAGGGAGTGACCGACACCGCTCCGTTTTACACAGGCTCAGGAGTGACGCTGGTATGCAGAAAATCTGGAGTAACCAGGGTAAATTCACAGCAACTTCACAGTGGACATCTTGTAATTGCACACAGTGTGTACGCTATGTTTACCTGAACATTCAACAGAGCAGTTGAAAGCCATAAAGAACCCCAACTTTTGCCACTCCCTGCGACGTACCTTTCTGCATATTACCTCTACAATTTTGTATATTAGTCCATTAAAAAAATGTTGGTGTGCTCAGTTCAGTCCAGATAGCTCAGGGAAAACTCAAACCCAGGATAGGAAGCAACAGAAGATGAGAAAGGGGAGGTTAGCTTATACCTTCATCAAGTCAGCCTCTGAAGTTGCACCTATTGTTAATTTTTACTTTGAACTTGAAATTTACTTTCCTGTTTTCTCCTCTCCACAATTTAAAACTCTATTATTTTGTGATTAGACAGTTTCATTTTCCTAATCACCAATATAATGACTTAAATTGAAAAAGAACTGGTATTAATCATATTAGTTAGACAGTAATTCTCAACTGAAGGAATTAAAAAATGCCAGTTGCTTGGTAGAGATCAAAATCAAGGGTGAAAAAATGTGTGGAAAAAAATTCCATTTAACATTTAATTATCAAGATGGCAGAGATCATTAAGGAAATATCATATTCTTTATGAATACCATGTAGTTCTAAATTATTTTTGACTCTTATTCAAGGTACAAGAAAATATTCTTGTCCTACAGAAACCACTGCATACTAAGTGTTAACAAGTGAAAACTAATAAATATTTGGCCAAAATATAAACCTAGTAAGTTGCAACTAGTACTGATTCTTATGACCCAAGTCGTTACCTGCCCAGAAGTACTGTTCTTCTGCCTCCCTGCCTGCAAGCTATATCTTTCTCCTGTTAGACTATTTATACTCTTAGATAATATTTTTGGATTCTGTGTGTATTCTTTACAACCCACTGTCCTAACACAGAACATTCACTGAAAAAGTCAGATGTTCACATAATGCTCTCCAGCTCTTTTGCATCATCTGTATCAGATCGGATCTCATTTTCCGGATTTCTTCAGCCCATTCTAACGCTGCCTTTCTTTCTAACCACTCCTCAAGCTTTTCAAAAAACAACCAAATATGCAATCAAAATATCTTCGTTTTCTGCGTTGTGCTTTATAATACAGACATCCATACAGTTCTCTGATATTCCTCTGTTTTAATGAAAAGAGAATGAAAACTAAGCTATCATACGTCCATGAACGCATGCTTGTCTCCCTTTCCGTGGCCTTGGTGCACAAATGCCTTCCTAAACTTATGTCCCATAGCTGGAAATCACTTTCATATCTGTTGTGGTTTAACCCCAGCCAGCAACTCAGCTGCTCACTCACTTCCCCCCCACCCACTGGGATGGGGGAGAGAATCGGAAAATAAAGTAAAGCTCGTGGGTTGA
>JAVKLA010000073.1:19831692-19854427 GCA_034782735.1 Sagittarius serpentarius
GTGTCCCCTCCCACCTTCCCTGTGCCCCTCCAGCCTTCTTGCTGGCTGGGCAGGAGAAGCTGAAAAGTCCTTGAGTTGGTCTCCGCACGACTTGCAACAACCGAAACCATCAGGGTGCTATCGACATTCTTCTCATACTAAACCCAAAACACAGCGCTGTACCAGCTACTAGGAAGACAATTAACCCTATCCTGGCTGAAACCAGGAAAATATCTCATTTATAAAATATGACACACGCCAGTTTGGGATACTATATTTTTTTTAGCTATTGACTAAGTTACACAATATATAGAAGAAGCAGTATAGAAAAGTGTTTTCGGTGAGAGGCGGAGCTTCAGGTAACAACACCTGACAAACCTCTTTTGATCCTACATACTAATTGAGTTGAAAACCAGCACGTTATTCATTAACAAAGAAGTAGCAGATCTCCACTCAAAGAAAGGGATTGAGGGGGTGGGAGAACAGGGTGAACAGGAGGGAGAAAATACAAAAAGACACCTGTTCTCATTAATTCAATGACTAGTGTCAGCACAGTCCTATTACAAGGAAGAATGAAAACCATAATGAACACTCCTCAAACTACATTCACCAGGGGAAAAAGGGAGGAAATAATGCCATTCTGGCTGATGTAGCACAAGGTTTGGGAAGTTGGTGCATTCACGAATGAGAACTGATACACCGCACTGAGCATGAAAGCAGAGACGTGTAATCGGAAATGCTCATGTCGCCAAGTTCATGCTTTGCGTGGAATTTGTTTTTAATAGTCACGAAAGATCAGATGTTTTTAAGTACAGAGTGATACACTGAGCTTCTCTGGTAACAGAAAATTAAACAGTTATTTCCTTTGTCTGTTCACCATGCAGAAAATGCAGAGATCTTCATTGGTTGTGCAGGAAAAGTCCATGTGCCTGCATTGTAAAGCAGTACTAGCTAATGGGCAGTGTATTGGATGGAAATCCATAGCCATTTTATTAATGGATTACTCCTCTGAGAGCTTACAAACTGTCATGGTTTTTTTTCTGACTTTGAGGCATATGACTCACAAAAGGAGGATATAAACATTTTCGAGGCATGACATGAAGCTAGAGAAAAAGGCAAAATGCAGGAATAATAAGTCTCTTAACCGTAAATAGAATAGGTATTACATGTAGCCTTTTGTAAATGCAGAAAAGATAGCTTATCCACAGGCTGTAATTGTCAATGAAACCCCATCAAGTCTGTGTAAATGAAGACCGAAACTATTGTCCTGTAAATCCAAATTTAACTTTGGAGACTGCTGGAGTTTCTGCTTGAGCTGTGTAGGAAGGAACAAAATACAAGATCCAAGGAGCTCAGTACTTAAGGATCCACATGAGATTTCAGATGGGTCGGCCAAAAATGTTATCTTGAACCTTTCATGGTGTCCACTTGGCACTCCTGATGCCTTCCCATCCTCAGTCAGAAGGGAGTCCCTGCATGTCACACAAAAACCAGTCACAGTGTAAGGTTTTTAATATGACAAAGATATATTGCTTCACCCAAACAGAAAGATGGTAGTTTATTTTGTTTGCATGTTATTTAAGGCTAGATGGGAAGGGTAATATTTTCAGCTGGACTTCAAAAGCACGCCTGCAAAATATGGCATGAACTGCTTTTTGACAGATTAGTATGGATGAGTGCTTATATGTAATCTGTCATTTATTTGTACGAATCCATATTTAGCGTGCAAATAGATACTTGTCACTGGACTCTATTTCCATAGTTAGTCAAACCAAAAGCCTGATGTGCATTCTGCCAACCAGTGGTGCCCAAAAATCCGCATTCAACTTCTGTAGTTCAAACCTATTTCTAACTAAAAGCAGCACAGTTTTCCAAGAAGGTCACTCCCAGTAAAGACTGTGGTTGTGCTGGGATCAAGAGGAATACTTACTTTATAATTCAGCATTTCTTTCTTTTTCTCTTTCTGTCAGCATACATATTCTCCTCCTGGCCTGATTTCTCATAATTAAAAAGATGATTTTTTTTTCTAAGAAGATTTAATCACTACTTCTAACTGAACATTAGCAGGACTAAGCATGATTCAACAGGATGTGCCAAGCTCAACCAACAGGGAGACTTTCTGTACACAGATCCGGTATGGAGTATGTGCTTCTTTAAACTTCAGTTAGAGGAAAGACAGGAGAAATCTCTGTTTTTCACTCTCAAAAGTTTATCTGCATTAACTGTTATTCTGGTGTTGACACTGTACTTTCTTTGTAAGCATTGCTTATTGCTTTTAAACATCATTTTAATGTGTGGCATATACCAGATGCTATGTTGAGTCATTGAGATGCAGGCGAGTTTCAGGGACATTGAACAGCACACAGAGTCTGCAGGATTTGATCCCTTGGAGTTCCTAGTTGGCCACCGTGGGATGCAATTTATCTGACCAGACCTGGGAGGTCTAACAGCCTCCCTCTAAAGTCAGTGAAGGGGGCATGAAAGAGAGCAATCATCCCCTCTTCCGATAAACATTCGAATAGTTGGAATGAACGATTTTCTGCAGGTGCACAGTACCCTAGGTTGATTTTAGTGATTTTTTTTTTTTGTGGGGATAACTATTAGACATCTGAAGACAGATTAGATTAAGCTTATCATCAGGCAAAAACGTTTAAATTTAAAAATTTGAGTTGGATAGTTCAGGGTTAGGGCTCTGCGTCTGAAGAGCTGCAATCACATCACACAAAAAGTAGCTGTGATTTTGAACTGCAATTTTTTAATGACCACATTTGGCACAGGGAAGCTGCATTCTTCACCTGAATTCTTCCTCAATTGTTTTCTCTGACAAATTAAATAATATTAATATGTAAATAAGGCTACTGAACTGCAAAAATCACCTGGAGGTGCCGATCCTACATCCTGACATAACCATTAGCCTTGGTACCTCTGCAGCTGAGAGGTAAGCAGTCAGAGATGGAGTGGGAGCAAGGCAGGAAAGTGAAAGAGATCTTTAGGGTCCCCACTTGCCTCACTCGGGGGCAAAACATGCGAATGAGCTGTAGGCACATCAGTGCTGATGAATTTAATATCCTGCCTGTCTGTCTCTGGAAAGCAGCCAGTGCAACAAGAGCTTGGGGAATTCTCACTGCGGGGAAATAAGACAGCAAATAAAACAAATAAAAAGGGTATTGGTTCTGGGTTAGAGACAGATACTAAATGATCAGGGTATAACAAACTGGTTAAATCACTTTTTCTCCATGGCAGTTGATGGCTGCGATCTGTTGTTACTAGTGGGGACCAACAGACGTGGGACTGGGAGAGCTGTCCAGGGAGGTTGCAGCTTTTACTGCAGCTTTTCCAAATGCCCGGGAATGCCAGGGACCCTGTGTAAGACAGCGAAGCTAAGAGTTCTTTTTAATTTTTGCCTATTATCTTAAAGGGCTTAATTCTGCAGTACCATGTAAAACAGAACTCCAGCTATCTGGAAGTACAGCTGTCTTTATCTGTCTTCAGTAGCACTTATAAGCAACTTACTGCCTCATTACCAAACCTGAAGCCAGAAATTTATTTGCACAGGGACAGAATGATAATGCCCAATGTCAGGTGAAGGACATTTGCTTTCATTATTTTTCCCTTGTCTCTTGTATTATTCACATATTTCCTCTTCTTTAATGTCTCTCCTCTTGATTATTAATGTATGAAGAATGCTGGCTGCACAGTTCAGAACATGACAACACCTGAGAAACCCCAAAGAAGCCAAGCGTTGCTATGTGTAATTTATAGGATTTTGGGTTTCTCTGTATTTCCCTCAATTTCTGGGATTTTATAATTAAGGAGAGAAAGACTACCAACTCAGATTCAGATGGTGAAGGAAGCTCCAGAGCTCTGCATTTGACCTATTTATGCCAGAATGCCTCTTTAATCACTAAAACATTCATGTTGTAGGGGGTCAGAGGCTTCATGTATTAATGCACAAAGTCATGGGATTGAGTTGAATAATTTATTAATTTCTTTTGTGCATCACACCTAGGGCTTTTTTTTGGGAGAGGGTAAAATATTTAATGAATTAAAACAGTGTATTTGAGTAATTTAAACACGGTACAAGTCTTATGAGGAATGGCTAGGGGAACTGGGGTTGTTTAGTCTAGAGAAAAGGAGGCTCAGGAGAGACCTTATTGCTCTCTACAACTACCTGAAAGGAGGTTGTAGCGAGGTGGGTGTTGATTTCTTTTCCCAAGCGACAAGCGATAGGATGAGAGGAAATGGCCTCAAGTTGGTGCCAGGGGAGGTTTAGACTGGATATTAGGAAAAATTTCTTCACCGAAAGGGTTATCAAGCATTGGAACAGGCTGCCCAGGGAAGTGGTTGAGTCACCATCCCTGGAGCTATTTCAAATACATGTAGATGTGGTGCCTAGGGACACGGTTTAGTGGTAGACTTGGCAGTGCTAGGTTTAAGGCTGAAGATCTTAAAGCTCTTTTCCAACCTAAATGATTCCATGGTTTTATGGTTTAAGGCTGAAAGGGCAAAAAGACAAATGATTCCTTCTGTGATCTCAGTGCTTAAGAATTTGAACTGCTGTTTAGCACCAATAGCACAGGATCCCTGTCTTAGTTGTTGTCCAACATTAGCATCATACCTCATGACTGTGGTGGGATTAGCACCAGGAAATAGTCTACAGAAGACTAATACTCAGGAGAACGTGGTTGTCTTCACCACTCAGGCTTGAGTAAGTGAAATTCTGGACCTCCGTTTTTTGTTTGAGGCCTTTTTTTTGCAAAAGTGAAGGGGAGGGGAAGGGAATTATCCATCTAACCACTGGAAAGTGTTTTGAAATGTCTGAATGAATAATGCTACATGGGCAGCATTTAACCTCAGTTTGGACAGCCAGACAAAATGCTACACATCTCGCAAGACCTTTCAGGGTCTTCCAGCTGAACAAAAGCTCACAGCTCTCCATCCGTGGCTGGGACCAATGACCTTTACAGGGCTGAGCTCTTTGCTTCCAAGGGCTTTTCTGTAGGCATTTCCCCACTGTCTGGACCCAACTGGCCACCTAAGGCCATTATGGGAACGACTCGTTCCTTACTAGCTGCTGGCGAAGACCAGAGCAGCTGAGAGAGTGTAATCACTGCTAAGGGTCTGGCTATTTTCCTGCCTTTAGTGACCACAAAAGGTATTTCCTTATAGAATACTTACCTAAATAATTTCCATTTTGTGTTTACTAAGAAAACAGGAGCTCAACTTTTTACTAGCTCGTAGCCCTCTGAAGCTACTTTTTTTGAAAATGTACTTGTTATCTTTTTATTTTAGATATCAACATAAAAAATAGACAGAAGAATGTAAAATGTATATACAAGGCTGTGATTGCCATCCAGTTTGTTTAAATTAGAGAAACTCTATATTTTATAGTTGTACAAATAACTTTGAATTGTTTGGATTATGAAACTGAAGATAACATGGAAGCTGTAAGAAGACAGAACAGAAGAAAGAGTGATTAAAAAATACTTCTCAGTAGTCTTCCATTTGCCTTAAAAACAGAACTTGCTACCAGTTGTGTAAGATAGTGTTTTATGCCTAGAGAGCCTCTGAAATCTTTCTGTTTACTCATATTCTTAATTTTTCTTGTCATCTTTTAAGATTATTTTTTGTTCAAGAGTTTATTTATTAAATACATTCTAACTGCTTTTACTCCTGTGCAGATGTTGAGTGCCAGTAAGTGACAATGTTTACTTATTTTTCTATTTGCCTGAATTTTCTATAAAGTAATTACAATCTAATTGCATAATACTTAGAGAACCTTGCCATTGAGCTGTGTGATTGTTTGCTTCTGCCCTGTGGTCTTGTTGCTTTCCTAATTTGGATGACTATTTCAAAAAAAATGTAAAAGGTCCTCATGGATGAGCTCCAGCATGAAGACGGGAGGTGTCTTCTGAGTGGTGTCAAAAGTGACAGCAAACTCCAAAATGAACTTGGAAAGTTGCCACTTCACCACATAAAGAACCAGTCCAGCAAATGGTACGTGTCATGAAATATTTAATGGAATGGGGTGTAGGAGGCCCTTGTTACAGCCTTTTGGAAGTTTTGTTTCCCTCTTACTACACGTTACTACCCATGCCGCCAGGCCACATTACTCACCATCCCATGCTGTCCAGATGATATCTACTGCAGTTAATCAACTGAACACCAATCAAACAGAAGGGGAAAGAGGTGCCTAAACGCTGCAATACAAAAGGGGCACTGAAATGCAGTCAGTAACTCTAAAAGACTGTTCCAGAGAGTGATCCAGCCTCCCCAGCACAGGCAGTGCTAAGCTCAGTAATTCCAGATTTTTCAGGTTTTGTGTTGAAAGGACCTGATTTCCTGTTCATTCTAGTAGTCCCCCTCTTACCATATATACTTGAATTTGTCTTAGGATGACTGCAATTGTGGTCAGTTTTCTATATAAGGTCCAACAGTGGCTTGTACATGGCATTAGTACCCACTTCTATTGGAAAAAACGGGGACTGGTATGTTCCTATGAGGGCATTTTCTTTTTTCCCCAGTGTCTTGTACTACTGCATGATCAGCTAACCTCTCTCTTCCATTGCCAGCCTACAGCAGGAGCCTGTGCTGTATCAGACACAACCTTGCATTTGTACAACTGAATTTATTCAGGTCTGCCTGCATGAGAGCATTCATTTCCTGCTTCTCAGACCTGAGCTCTTCTCATTCTGTATCATTCATCAGCTCATTCTATTTTGTGTGCCAAAATGATTAATGAAAATCTGAAGCACGATCAGTCCTGAGACTAAGCTTTGAGAGGCACATACGGCAGCTACTCATTGGTACTTTTCCTTCCAGCAGGATCCTTTGCCACCACCCTTCGAGCCAGCTCACTGTCTCTTTCGGAATTCATCTGCAATCTCCATGTTCTTCATCTTTAATTGTTTTCTGTGTGACATAATGTCAAACGCATTTTGAAATCCAGATAAATGAGCTCAACTACAATTCTCTTGTTAAAAATCTTTTTTTGTTTAATGCAAACCTATTACCTTGTCAAGGAAGGATATCATGTTATTTCAGCATGATCCATCTTTACTAAACCTGTTTTGCACTTCATGCTGCCTTCAATGGGAGCAGCAAATGCAAGGTGAAAAATGGAACCTTTGCTCCTTAGGAAAATATTAGATCTTTATTATTGCTGTCATTATTGTTATCTACTACATTTATCATATTCTTTACTCTCAGATTTCATAACTGAAGAATTTCAATTCAGTGATCCAGCTGACTGCTCCCCCGCACACTTTGTCCTGTTCTTGACCTGTTATCCCAGGAAAATGGATTAAGAAAAAGTGCAGTGAGATGGGATGCAAATATTAGACGGTTTAGTACTCATGGGGCTACCAAATCTTGATTTGTAGTGTCAGAAGCAGTTAAAGACCAATGACAACTGTATTTCCAATCTGTTTGTATTTGCATTGCCATAATGAGTTTTGTGAGGAAGGCAAGGCTGTAACAGACAAGCAACATTGGTTTACCTGTTGGAGTATTTTTACCATGCCTGTTGGTTTACCTGTTGGAGTATTTTTACCATGCCTGTTGGACCTGTAAGGTAATTTCCACCCTCCTCAGGGTCGCACGCATCCAGACCCTCCTTCCTAGCTGAAGTCAACACAGGAAACTTCGGCAGGACCCGCAGGCAGTGCTGGCCCCTGCTCAGCAGAGCTCGCTTTGTCCATGCAGCGCCCTTCCAGCCCTGGGTCGCTCCCGCCTTGACGCGGGCTGCCGTGACCCAGCCCTGCAGCACCACCAGGTTCCTAATTTGTGTTTCCCATGGGGAAATAACCAAGTTCGCAAGTGGGAAGAGAAGGGAGAGAAGAGATAGTCGGTGATGTGTGAGCTGAAATGAACTAACATTTCAGACTGACCGTTTCGGGACGATTTCTCTCTCCCTCTGCCACTAACTGGAAGCTTAATGCGGTGAGTATGCATGACTGCTAACTACCTGTGTATGCCAGTGCAATAATTAATAAATGTTTTGCAGTTGTTCAGTCACAATGAGAAAATTACAATCAACTGGCATTTTTGAAACAGAAATTAATTGTACACTTCAGTGAGATGACACTGATAAGATAAGTGACTGCTCCAGGCACTCAGCTACTCATCTCTATTAATAGCTATATAGCTGAGGACAGAAAAAAAAAGGAAGGGGGTGGGAGAGAAAATAAATCCCCAAAGAATCGCTATTAATCACTTCTCAGTGTACTGACTCACCATATTCTTTACCAGAAGACGGCTTTCGACAATTTTATTTTTTTAGGATTCATCTCATCTAGCTGTGTAAACCTACGCTGCACCTCTGAGCTTGCCTTGGTGGCCCGCGGTGAGAAAGGGGCACTGCTGGGACCTGATGGACTGGCCCCTTTTCTGACACCTGCTTTAGGGTGAGACGGATTGCGCCCTAGACTAGCAAGGGAGCCCGGGGTGATTAGCACAGATTTACCTCTGACCCATTTTAGGTGTTTACATCTAAGCAGGTGAGTCACACCCAGTACCTTTTGTTTTCTTCGTTTCCCATAAAAAAAGTTACTATCTATCTCACATGATCAAAGCCAATTTTTATGTCAGTGCTTCCAGTGTGAGAGGTGTGCCGTAATGACTGACAAGATATACGAAGTCGTGAGTGCGAGAGCTAAAAGTGGCTTTGTATAGACAGGCATTGCAGTGAACACAAGACAGCTCAGGTTGACAAATCCAGTTCAGCTCACTCAAGAAACTGTAAACACTGATATTGGCCCAAATTTCATCTGACTCTTACTGGCAGTGAAGTCTTGGAAAGGTATCAGTGTGTTACTGGAAATCGCTTGGGAAGCATTTCAGTACTTCTGATTCAACCCCTAACCAGGAAGTATAGAAGGAACAGGAAAAAAAAAAAAGGTGTTTTTAAACCCATTAAAGCTTCTGCAACACCAGCTGCTGAACAGAAATGAACCGAGCGCGTGTCTGGAGGGAGCAAGCAGGCTTGCCTTACCTAGGCACGCCGGCACGTGCGAGGGAGGCAAGAGGGACAGCGTGGATGCTGTGAAAGAGGCTGTATTGCTGTCCCACTTGTGAAGGCAGTAGGTTTTCTACGCTGTGACAGAGGATGAGTGAACTGATACAAGAGCACCGGAACTTTCTCTCCTTGCCCTTCTTTCCCTTTGGCCTGGTGGGGCTCAGGGTCAGAAATCCTCATAATATTCCATGAGCTGACAACACAAGCTGGCACAGACAGCACTGAAGCACGGGAGGCCAGGACTGACCTGCAAGGCCAGTACCACCGCTTTGACCAGAGAAAGCTGCAGCCGCTGCAGCGGCAGGGGGGAGCGGGAGGAGGAGACCAACAAGCTGCTTGTGAAGGACATTTTGTGGGCCCCTTTGCTCGGGGGAGCTCCATTTCAGGGCTCGCAGAATGACTGCCAGGTGGAGCGTAAGGACTGCGCTGGTGAACACAAGTCAATGCGGCTGCAGAAAAAAAAGCCTCTTTCGGACAATCAGCACAGAGGTCACCCCTACTAATGGAAAACATTTTATAATAATAACATGAAACACTGAATTTGCAGGGAATGAATCACAAAGACTCCAGCAGCGGGGATGACACATGTACTTTGCATGCTTTGGGGGATGGAGAGAATGGAAAGGTGGCTGGAGTATTTCTTGAGTTCACTTCTCACCCTGTGGGTCTATGATTTTAACAGAACCAGTCTTCTTTTTTTTTCTACATTCACATAAATATTATCTGCACAAGAATGTAAACAACAGTAAAAAAGTGGAATCTGGAAGCAGGTCAGCTCTTGAGGAGTGCCTGCTTTCTGAAGACATGCACGTGCACACAGTCCTGCAGCTTACAGCATACAACTGTAAGGTCACATCACACATGAAGAGTATAACTTTCTATGTTAAAGCAAAGAACAAGCCAGCCAGTTATGTCTTCTGATGCTAGAAATATAATACAATGCTTCGTATGCCTTAAACTGCAATTTCTATCTGTATCTATATAATGGCTTCCATAAAATTAATTGTATTTTTCCGTTATTGTTGGGAATTGTGAGTGTTGACTGTCCCATTCCTCTTGCCTTGTTGGCAATTCCCTATTTATAGCTTTTTCATTCATGCTCAGGCTTGTACTAGGAAATGTTCCCCAGAAAGAGTTCACTGCTGAACATCTGTGTTGTGCCTAATAAAATGCTGAGGTGCAAAATATCTGTCACAGAACAACGCTATGATGAAATAGCATGGAATATATTCTCCCAGCCCTCTTGGACAACAGTAGGTAATGTACTTCCTAACATCTTCTGAAACCTGTAACCTTACATAAAGCACTGATTGCACAGGGAGGCAAATGAATGAGGCTCGCACCCAGTTTGCACAGGGCTCTGTAACTGTTTTTATTGTTAAGGGCTTCTGTAGTGCTCTAAAGTTGTAATTTTGAAAAAATGGAGCCTATGAGGCAGGGCACTATAGAAGAGGACTGACTGGAACTCAGGCTGGGATAAAAAAAAGAAAAAAATGTGAACGATGGGGTTAGTCTTCCTTCAGGACCCTTGACGACAACCGTGGGTTGGTGGCCACCAACCTGTGTCCAGCTCCTCATACTGTGCAGGTAGCTGACGATACAACATAACCTTCCTCAGCAGTTGCTTTAGCAATGGTGCTGTGTACATCTTTATTCCCTCATGAGGCACCCTGCATCCTCCTGTTCTCTCAGAGGCGGAGGAAATCCAGACATCTGCATGGCTCCAGGCACAAGCTACGGCACAGCATTGCTACTACTTTGGTCTTGCCCTGTGCCCCCTTGCAGCGTGGCCTCCTTTCTGTGCAGGGAGGGTGATGGAGAGTGGAAGAGGCACCGTGCAGTGCCGCTGCTCCTGGGGGTGGTGGGGAGTATCCAAAGGGACCCCAAACTCAAAGGGCTGCCACCAGCGAGCAGCTTCCTCAGCTGCAGAAACACCCTTTCCCTGGTCATCAGCAAACGTCACTGCATGCTCTGGGAAAGAAGGAGCGTGAGAGATGCGGCTTAGCCCGCTTAAACACGCCTGCAGGGCAGGCACTGCCAGGCAATGGCTGAGATCAGAATTGTGGTTTGTCCAGACTAAGAATGAAACTGCCACACAAAGACACTGTCCTGGACTGACCATCTGCTTACAAAAATGATTTAACGCGAACAATGTTGTTCCTTAGAAGAGAGCAAACGCTCTTTCTTCTCTCTGCTGCACCTGGAGCTCTGTTCCCTACACGGAGGAGGAGAAACACAGTTGGCTGTTTTTCAGAAGATTTGCAATGACCTGACACAAGATGCATTTATTCAAGATGCAGTGCTAAGTGGAATCAGCCTTGCTCCAGAGAGCTCATGAAGCTACATCTCTTTGCAATAGCTTGGGGTCCCGCTCACGCTGCCAAACACTTCCACGTACAGTACAGAACAGTCACTTCTCACAAGAAACACCACGAAAACTTGCAAAACCGTATTCATCAACCGGTGGAAAAAGCACTATTGACAGAATATGCTACATACTTTACAAGGTCAGACAGAATTTTTGGTATCGTTTTTACCTCTACTAAGCTACTACAAGAGTGTGGGATGTGTTATTTAGTGTTGGCCTGTAGAAATCTGATGTTATTTTAAAAAACAGAAAAGATCTGGGAGAGAAGAAAGTGAAATCTATTAATATTAACTACAATTAAGACTCAGAAAATTCCCGTTGACTGTTACATGTAGCGATGGTACTGGTCAATGTTAGGATCTATTTTTCACTTTTTGAAGGCAGCTGTTGTTATTAACACAGGCATATGCAGTAACAAATAACTGCTTAAAAGTATTTAATGTAAAATCAGCCCTCATAAACTGGCAGAAATACACCTTGAAGTTTGTAGAGTCTATAAATAAGTAGTAGTCTACTGCATTTTTTTAAATTTATTTTTTCTTCTTTAAGGTAACAGTCTAGTGTGCAAGAATGCAATATAGTGTACGGTTTTGATTATAAAGTAGACATTTCCCTCATTAACATGTATAAACACTTAAATATCCTATAGGTATTTAAATCTGTTTTATCCTGAATATACTTTTCTTAGTATTACATACTTCACCCACTGTTTAATTCTAGAAAAAATATTTACCATAAAAGATATTTGCTGAAAGGTTTTTGTTTCCTAGCCTGCTTGGTAGCAGGTGAACAGCCACCAGTATCAGCTGGAACAAAGGCAGAGGACCTGTAGCTCAGGATCCGCCACATCTGATGACAGCCTGGCCGAGAGAAAGAGCACGTCCTCGTGGCTCAGAGTTTCCATGTCCGGCTCCTCATAGTAAAATCCTTAGAATCCACCTGCTAAAGCCTTTGGTCTAAGAAGCATGCTTATAAAAGCCTCTGACTTTGAGGTCTGCTTTCTGGGACTAAATTATATTATTTCATCCTCTGAAGGAAAGCTGACATTAGTGGGACTTGGTGGGTGCATTAAAGGACAGAGTTTGACCCACTGGCTTAAGAAAAAAAATAAAAGAGATTGGACTCAAAGGTTCAAGTCCGTATTACTGCTTGACAAACTGAAAGGAATGAAATCATTGCCTCACGAAGAAAAATAAAAATTAGAACATTTTGCCTGCAAGTCCTATAAATCCACATAGACGAATGCATGCTTTATATTGAGGACTTACTTTGTAATAGTCTGGTAGTTAATCAGTCCCTCAGTACCTGGTAGCTTGCGCAGGTCAGGAGAGATGCGCCCTCACTCTCTCCAACTTTTTGTTAGAGATGGCGGAAGATCTTATTTGCAGCTGCTTAGAACTTTTACTTTTTAACCATCCTTAAGCACTGAAGAAAATCACGCTGGGTATCTGGCTGTGGCCGATTCTCTAGGAGAAACTTTCAGCAAAAGTAATTTTGGCTCCAAGAATGCGTTTGGGGGTAAAAAAAGTTGTTTTGTCCATGTGGGCCCAGGAGGGACTAGTTCAGATGGGGACTGGGAGGCTCAGCAATGCAAACTGCTCCAACTGCCAGCTCTGCAACTTTAAAGCCCCAGCATGTGAGAGCATACTGGATAAAGAAGTCCTGCCCATGACTCCAGCTGCCTGCTGTATCACTTCTGACTAATGAGAGGCAGAAGCAGAAGAGGAAGAAGACAAGTGGCGGGAGATGGCAGCAGAGGTGCCATAGATAAATGGGGGGGGGGGGGGGGCCGATGAAAGGGGAGAGCTAGTAGGACACTTTCACCAACACAGGACCCAAGACCTGAGCCTCAACAGTCTGCTATCAGCAAATACCTGTGAAACCACTGATAAAAACAGCATGGCAGTGCTTTCAGGAGATGGCTCAAACAGCACACTGTTGCTGTCAGTTGCTTCAAGTCACCCACTACCAGAAACGTGGAACTTTTATCCCTCCTGAGATAGTCAGGCCAAGGACTTGGACATTTTCAGCTTTGTCTTTTTTAAAAAGTGAAAAAATTAAATTAGACTACCATTAAAAGAACACCAAGATTGCAGAGGATGGGCATTGCTCAGAGCATGAAAGCCGGTGAGTGGATGAGGGATTGTGAAGGATTGCTTCATCCAGACATGGAAAATGTGTCCTGGGTCACACAAGGCACTGCAGGATGGTTTCCGTCTAAGGTTCTCATTTTCCTTGTCAGGGTTGCCATGAATCACAAATGCTTTCCATTCCAAATGAAGTCACAAAGAGCTGCTTTTTTTCATATATAAAATGCTATCATAATGTTAATGATCATATAAAATGGTCCCCAAATTTTAGTAGGGAGAGATGACATTTTCATGAGAGCAAAGGAGAGAGGTGGCAAAAACACCTCCCAGATTTTCAGGAATGCAAATGCATGGGGCCTGGAACAGGAGCAGCAGAAAGTACAGTTGTAGACCTAACGGGAAGAAAACAAACACAACAATCATACTGTTAAAGACTGTCATGAGGAGTATTTTCAAAGTGGCCAGATTAAACTCAAACTGAGCTAACTCTGGCATTGTTTTGTAGTGTCGAATGTTTGGCCTTACAGGCATGTAATTTAGAGATTGGCACATTAAAGTTAGGCATGTGGAAATACCAGAGTAGGATACAGAACCCTGTACCCTCCATTCAATCACTTTTTTGAATTCAGGTCAGGTTATAATGAGTGAAAGTTGCTGAAACATCCGTGATCTCCATCCAGTTTTGGTAGACATACAGAAATCAGCTTCAGCTGAAATTAAGTTTTATACCTACGAGGCAAAGAGCAGTTGGGAATTGCAGACTGCTTTTACCTAGCGTTTGAAAGACAGCTCCTTCTGAAGAAAATCAAAAAGCTTTGGTGAGGGAATAAAAAAAAAGCATAGCTATTGGCTCTACTGTTTGGTAAAATAAACCATGTTTTCCAATGTTTTTCTTCCAGCATTGTGCTGAAGCTAATTTAATACTTTGTTATTGCAGAGGGAGTTCAAGAATCAGGACAAAATGCCAGTGAAGAGGCAAAAAAGAGGAATGGAAATATCTTCCTTCTAAATATCCCCAGAGTCTAGACCCACACAAAAGCTGGAGCTTACCAAGTCAGTCAACCATATTGCTGAATTCGGAGAGCCCAGGCATTTTGCAGCTTCCTTAGTGCACAGTTGACAAAGCAGAGAGCTTAAACTGTTTCATGAATATAACACCCAAAGTAATGAGTTTTCTTCTAGAACCTATTCCCAGCTTTCATACCTGGATCTAGAAAAACAGAGCATAGAAAAAAGAGCAAATGCAGGCAAACCAAACTTAAAAAGCAAACAAACAAACAAAAATACTTGCATAACTTACAAACCCCATGCTATATTTTCTTACTCTCCATACCTTGCTTCTCTGATACAAATACTTTCAATATCCAGTCAGTATGTGTGGGATTCCATTCAAATAAAAGAACAGTTCAAGGAAAGCAGCCCTGGGTATTGCAGGTGCTCTCCTTTCTAGTGTTATTTCTACAACTGTAGTAGCTATCATTTTAGCATTAAAATTTTCTAGGCTTAGAGTAATTCCATCAGCTCTCTAGAGGTTGGCAAAGAAAAGGAGACATAAAATCAGAAAGCTATCAATCACTTTTTTCTAACACTTTCACTAGAAAACACTAGTAAGGTGTGTTATTCCATTTTTAATTGGGATTTTTCTGGAAGAAAAAAAACCCCAAAAGAACAAAAAAACCCTCACTAAACCACTTAATATGCTTTTCCAGAAAACATATTAATTTGTATGGCTTGGATTCTATCTGCAGCTGATATTCTCTTTAATCAAAAATACTGAACAGAATCAAAGAAAAAATGCTGATTTATATTTTATTGCTCATGTTTTATCTTTCGCACTTGCATAAAAGACCTATTTTCTGCACTTTTAACAGATCTTAATTTGAATATGTTAACACAAACATTTGTATGCCTATTCTACATACACATATTTTGTATAAGTAAATAACAATGCATGCACATATATGCATATTTATATGTAAGCAGATATACAGATTTCAATTATTTTTAAAAATACATCAAAGAAAATCACTATTGTTATCCACCAGCTGTGACCAGAATGGTCTCTTTAACATGCTGCATTTAATGAGACATTATGTTAGCATTTCTTGCTGTCTGTGTTTCTCTGAAAAAAAACCCCCTATGTTAAAATCAGTAAGGGAATTATGTAAATAAAGTACCAACCCTGATGAAACAGCAATTATATATCTCAGCAGCTGCGTACGTCCGTTTATGGGAGATGATTAACTAGCAAATTGTTTGCATATTTGTTTTATGGAGCATTTGGCAATTTAACTATTAGCTATGAAGGTTTAGCCAAAAGTCATTAAAATGCTTAGACTGGTATAGATCACAGCTGGTACTGTTTTAGCAAACTTATAAAATGTAGGAACTACCTTAAAGTAAAGGACTATATCCACAGCGGGGTGTGCATGCGATGTGAGTGGTTACCATGCTGGGCACCTAATCCACCCGCTCACTGGTTAGCGGGGACTCAAAAGCCCCAAGTTCTGGGTTCTTCTCCTGTTTGAGGGTGATTTGAAGCCTAACACCTATGCCACCAAAGCCACCTTATCCTTCTGTCCTTCTGATAATCTACGGGGTGTGATACCTTTGCACCAGGCGAGAATAGAGGCACAAATTGGAGAAAGCCTCTAGAGCTTCACAGGTAGATCTTGGCTGTTGGAGGCTCGGATTCCAGCTCCACTTTGATGGATATCTAACATAAATAGCGCAGTTATAAGTGGTACAGTGGGACTGGGATCATTACGACATAGAGTTCTTCTGTCTCTTTTACCTAGTGAATATGCAATTTTTAGAAGGAAGGAAGGCCCCCACCAAAAGGGTGAAAAATCCTTTGCAATATGGGTTTATGCAGAAAGGAACCTGCATCTTGGTTTCCTGCAGTTTGGGTAAGTGCACTGACACCTGAGCTGTGGCAAAGAGGAGCAGACAGACAACCTCTTCCAGGTGTGGCTGGGGTGGTTGAAGACATCGTCACCTTAACCCTGGCATCACCCAGAGATTACTTTTACTATCATTGAGCCAGTGGAATATAATTGTGAGTTGTCCCTTTTTGTGTTCAGTGCCAAATGAAGAGATTCAAGCTGTAAAAGCAGACTGAGCACTAAACTAGCTGAGGGCTTTTGTGTCCTTTCATTCACTACATGCTGTAGCAAGCTCCATCATCCATCAGCTCCAGTTACCTGAAAAGCATGTGGGTTTCTCTGAAGGTAGGTACGTTCAGGTTCTGGAAAACACCTACTAACTGAAGTGAGCATGGGTACTCTGGGGTTTAAGACTTCTCTGAAAGCTTTATTTTGTTTTTTATTCACGGGGACAATAAGTATTTCAATTCTGCTATTACTGTACTTCATTATTTACATGAGAACAGGTATAGTATAAAAAGGGACAGTTTGCGCCTTTGTATTGCGACAGGCAGCACACAGCTGTATAACTAAAGGAAGAAGTTGCACTACAGAAAACAATTTGCATCAGTGAGTCCCGGCTTGTTCACCATGTGTCCCCGCACTTTGCTGTAAGAGAGGAGCTGATGCTTCTCCATCGACCCTGCGGGCCTCTCTCTTCTCTCATCCCCGGCTCCTTCCCACGGGCCCACCTTCAGAGAGTCACTTTCTCCAAGCACTACACTGCAAGTGTGGCCCTTGTTTCCAGACGCACTCGGCTCCATGGCACGCATGAGCAGATGTAAGGACAGAGGTTTCCCCCTGTCCCTGCCCTGCGTGGCTGCCCCGAATCTGGGCATAGTCAAACCCAGAGCAAACACCGATCTGCTGGTGCTAACACCCAGGGATCATACAGCTCTAGCTGTTAATTACAGACACAAGGCTTACGTGCTGTTTAGCGGAGAAAGAAAAGCATCAGTGTAAGCTCATGTGTAGCTGCAGCTGCGCTCTTGTGCATATATGTGTGTATACATTACAGCTGCAGCCTGCCCGCTTCTCCTCGCCGTCCGTGCGCGTCTCCTCTGCCCTCCGCCCTGCTCTCGCAGACCCTCTCTCACCTCTTCCCACACGAAAGGAGCCATCTGAGCTCAGACCCTGCAAGTATTAAATTTATAAACATTATTTTGGAGGTTTGAGGCAAAACAGAAATGAGCTCATGCTCCGGAAACCGTGCTGATTCACCAAGCTAACAGTACTATGAGCCCGTATCAGCTTCATTTTGCTGTGGAAGTAAGCGGAGGAGTCCAAACAGTAAATTGCACCTGGCCAAAAGTCCACTGGTTTGTTTCCATGAAATTCCAAAACCACATTTTTCCTGTGTTCTTGTTAACTTGCTGCATTAGCAGCCTCTCTAGTGTCAGAGTTAACCTGGAAGATTCAAGAGGAATTAGAGGAATACGTTGTTTGCTCTATTCGTGAAAGATACTTTCCAGGAACAGTACTTCCTTCTGTTCCCTCCTCTCAAATTTCCTCCCAGCCTGTTGCTATGCTGGCGTTGTGTGTATTCACTTAGTTTACACCATAAACTGCCTATGGCAAGGAGGTATTATTTGCACTTCTCTATAATGCAGTTTTGTCACTATGGACATAGCAACCCACGCAAATGATCTTCATTACAGAAGGCTAACAGGGTAGATGAGTAATTCATCAAGACAGTCATTGACTCCCTAGTGAGGTGGGGGCTGTGCTTTGGAGACCAGCTATAACTTATCCCAGCAAAATTGATGATACATGGCTATTGTGGAGGAAAAACGGAGAAAACTTGAGCACAACACGCAGCCTGTGATGGTGTTTTAAATTTTTTTCTATAGGTGAAAAGAATAATTTCCCCCTTTAACCTGCTGTGGGGCTTTCTGTGAGAGTCATCAGGTGAGCTGTTTGTCTTGCAGCGGTGCTGGGGGATTGGAAAGCACTGTGGGATACCCTGCCATGACAGATTCATCTAAAATACCAGGTGAACCAAGTTCAGCCTTTCCCACTTCCTCATTTTTCCTGATTCAGTGCACAAGATGACAATCTGCTTGAAGAGTTGCCTTCCTAAATTAAGCAGGATAAAGAGGTGACCTGAATTTGTTTGCTTGTCTTTAAATAAAGAACTCATGAAATCTTAAAAAGTGGCTTTTGACTGTAAACAGTGACTTTGCCTATTTAATGCATCTTAAAAGACTTACCCTGCCTCCCTCCACCTCCAGATGACGGGGAGGCTTCCCAGGCAGTATGTGCAGGGACATTGCTTTCCTCAAGCTTTGAGCTTGGAGTGGCTTAAATAACCAGTTTCTAGCCAATCTGGCTGGAAGAAAACCCCAAAACATAAAAGCATAAAAGTGTTGCTGATGCATGGAGTTGGTGAGAGGAGCTGCTGGTGTTAGGTGCCTCAGCGTTCCTTCGCCGGCTCCCCGGCAAGCACTGCTGTCCCCGCTGCTCTCTCCTTCTCTAATCCGTGCGTACAGTGCTGCTTTGACAGATCCTACAATCACTGGCACCAAAGATATTGTCAACTGATTGTCTAAATTCAGGAGAGAGCCTTAAAATCTTGTTGTTTCAAAATGGCATATTCTGATGCTTTTTATTTGCCTTCTGGGTTTGAGTTTCCAGAGCCATGCCAGCGATTGCAATGATGAAGACTACAATTTTTTTCCTAGAACGGGACCTCAGGCTGCTGTTAATAGCTTCTTTCCACAGATGAGGCTTTAAGAAAAATATCAAACATTTGAAGACTCGTAATAAAATCTTGAGAATTGCCAACATTTTATGTCATTGGCTCCCTTGCTGTCCTCATCTCCTCCTGCCTCGAAAACCCAATTCGTCCATGTCAGATAAGAGAGCCAGAACACATGATATCCATCCAAAACTGGAGTGCAGAAACACGTTTTGCAGCTCAGGCCAATTTCATCTCACCATCTTTAATAGCAGATCCATTTTAGAGCATTTGGAGAGTACCGAAAATTAAGAGTAAACAGCAATATTCTCTTCTCATTAAAAAATGCAACCAAGGCTCCAAATATGCTTTTATTTTTAAAGCACTTTCTTTAATGCACTCTAAAGCTTTGGAAATTACTCCATGGCAGAATGAAGTGTAGTCCTACTGAGTGAGGTGTAAGATACTGAATAAATGATTTTGATTTGACTTGGAAATACAGTTGAGGTCTTTAGTTACTACCATAATAGAAATAACCAATCTTCTTGGTTTTGACATGTTTATTTTGTTTAGTTTTTAATGAAAAGCTATTTTTTGCAATGAGAGATTAGCGTTAACCTAAAATTACCCCCAAAAATTATTTGAAAGCAAGTATCTGAATTTTCTTTGAAAGATCAAAATTCTGAAAACCAAAAATAATTATTTGACTGCATTTTATACATCAAGAAGTCTTTTAAGTGTTTCTGTTTGTGTGCACATATACATTAATTGATGCTGTTGCCAGGAAAATAAAAGAAAGTACCCCTTTATTTATTGCTATGATGGGAATGCTGTAGAGCTGCAACTGAAAATGAGAGTCCCACTGCAGTAGTCACTGTAAGAGAAAAGTCTGTTCCTGCTCCAGGACACATACAGACCTAGATGTCAGTTAGAGGAGAGAAATGAGTCAGGGTGATGAGGTCACACTAAAAAAACCAGAGTTTAGCAGAAAAACAGGAGTCTCAGCCTGCCACAAGACCTTTTTTCAGGATGATGTAATTTCTATTAAATGGTTTGAAATTACGTTATTATTCAGTACTGCACATACCCCGAAATATTGACACGTATGATATTATGTAATTTTCCCAATGAGAAAAAATATTCAAAAATAATTATGACACCTCAAAATACTGTGACTTGTGGTAGTAGATAAAAGTGCTATGGTTTCCAAGATTTCAAACATTTGAAAGAACATTTGCAGACCTTTTTTGAAATAGCTGTCCTTGAGTATAGAAGACAGTCCCCTCTTTTTTACAATTAACTGAATATCGTATGTACATCACCATAAAACTTTGAAAGGATTGGAATCAACTTATTGTTTGACAAAGCTAAAGCAAGAATGGTAATCAATCCCTTGGTAATGGAAATTTTAAATTTAAAATAAGCTTTAACAAAGCCTTTGAACCTTCAAACACTTTATCCTTAAGAAATTAATGGGTCCCTGAAGAAGTCTTATTTCTTTTTCTGTTTCAGTTATATATACTTCAATTACATTAATCAACAATGCAACAAAATAACTGCTAGAGACCAACCTCCCGGAAAAAAATTCCTCCTGATGCCTGTTCTCCATTTCTCCCCTTTTTCCCTTTTTTGGATTTAAAACTGCTCAGGGTTCCAGAGAAAAATTGTACTTTCTGGGTTTTAAGCTCTGTTTGTTCCAGCTTCGGTTTGCTGTCGTAGTAACACCTCCCTCCACCCCTGACCTATTCCCCTGTCCAGCAATTTGTGTTGACTGCGGCAATACCTACAGATGAAAGTAGCCCTGTGTGAGAGGTTTCCTTCTGCTGAACCTGGAACAGCACCGAAGAGTCGTTCAAATGTTTCTCTCTTCTAAAGGCAATTGGAACTTTATGGTACATTTTCTTTTTCCTCTTAGGAACAATTACCGTTGTGGTCCCCAAGCTACCATGCCAGCCTCTGCCTTTGGGCAAAAATGAATATATTTTTCAAGTTTCACTACATCAAAACCTCCTAGAAGTGACCTTCCTTGTTACAGGTATAGATTGTGGCTGCCTTTATTGTGTCTACTCTTAAATCCCATCATAGTTATAGTTTCAGTCTACCTCGGCTTCTCCCAAACATGAAAAGCGAACGTGTGTGAACTGTTGACACTGTTTTCCCCTCTTGGTTCCTTTGCTCTCCTTAAAAACCAAAAGCCTAAAAATAAATGTCTCCTAGCTTCAGCCTTCTGTCTGGTATCTCCTCGCAGGGCTTTGTAAGGGGCTCATATCCACCATCGAGCATCATTTTGTCATTCCTGTGATAATTAGCCAATCTTTCTGCTAGCGTTACCTGGAAGCACCACCACATAGAAGCTGCATGTCTGTTAGTATTTGTATTATAAACGTCCTATTTAGGGGGTTTATATAACTCAGAGGTAAGAATTTGCGTTTGGCTGAAAGTCATTAGCTCTCAGCCAAAAAGCAGAATTTTGTTTAATTTGACGTAAATAAAACTGATCTGCTGTGGCAGTTCTATTTATACCGAGGGACGGGCTTTTGTATTTAGATCAGTTTATCCAGATACCACATGAGGATTGCGGTGCTGGCAGAAAGCTCACGGTGTTGGGTCAAAATTCTTGCACCCTCTAGCACAGAAGAGTGAGGGGGTAACTCTAACGCACAGTGAGACAGACAGACACCGTACCCTTCCCGTGTGGTCCTCCATAGGATGCAAGAGGACCCAACAGCGATGTGATGTGCCCAAGGCAGTAAAGGGAAAGTTGGCCTTTTCCTTGCCTCCCATATAGAAATACCTCTTATTTATTTGCAATTGCAGATAACTAGCTGATGAGGAGGACTGATCACTTGACAGTAAGGCACCACATAGCCACTGAACTTTAAATAGGGCCTTCAGTCCTGACTTTCCTGGGTACCATTGCCTTGAAGTCATGGTGGGGTTGGGGGGAGAGAAAGAGAGACATTCCTCCTGTACGCTTCTGTATAGTATAGTTTTGACCATTTTGAAATTGCCCAGTTTATCTGAATTTGATGCTTTCACATTCAGATTTCTTATGTTGCTAGCTTTCTGCTTTCCTCTGCAATAATCTTGCATAATTTGCTTTGTAAGTATGTTCAAATGTTGATGTGTCTTTACTGAATTTGCCTTATATAATACACCATGCACATACATTCACTTTTTAAGCCATGATGAAGGGAACTGTTAATAAAGACCATTAAGTTAGTTCATTAAAATCATCAAAAAAGTAACATTAACAGACTGGTTGTGAAATGAAGTATCTGGGTTTTTTCCCAAGGAAATTGCAGAAACAGTTTTGTGGTTGAAAATAATTATGGATATGGGTGTGTTTTATACAATGTGGATATTTAATTGCTGCATTAGAGGCACTGAGTCTTTTTTTTAAGTGCTATTATTTATAATAAACTTTTGCATGACCAAAACTGGCTGCAGCCATCTTAAAAACTGTAAACAAGAGGTGTAAGACAAAGCCCTGAAATTCACACCACTTCCAAAGTGTAGCCATCCTGAGATGACTACTGGTGATGGTTCTCCCAAGTTCTTTTAAACTTCTGTAGTGTTATGTCGTGGTTTAACCCCAGCCAGGAACTCAGCACCACGCAGCCGCTCACTCGCTCCCCCCCCACCCAGTGGGATGGGGGAGAGAATCGGAAAAAAAAAAGT
>JAVKLA010000073.1:19854527-19875603 GCA_034782735.1 Sagittarius serpentarius
TCATACCACACTGAAAACACAGCGCTGTACCAGCTACTAGGAAGACAATTAACTCTATCCCAGCCTAAACCAGGACATGTTATAAAAATGAAAATAAAATTCTTGGCCTCATTTTTCTGCCCGAGTATAAAATTTCTGATGTTTTAGTTAGGAGCCGTATTTGATTTCTATGTAGAAATCAGTGGTTATCTGCTAAGGGTGACCCATTTCTGGTTTCTGTACCTATTTCTGGCTGTAGAAAATAAGCTATGAAGTAAACATATAAGGAGAACCGCACAAGCAACATAAACCCTAATGGCTGGGGGGTCAAGTGCTGGGAAGACCTAGACTTGCCTGGCGACATGAAGTTACTCTGTGTTGTTTTCCAGAAACCTATAGAAAGAGGCAGACAAAGCAGAAAAAAAAACCCATTTGGCAAGCAGGACTCGCAGCACTCGTGGCACAGAAATATTCTGAAACAACAACATCATCACAGACTGTGCAGACATTCAGAAACAAGATCCGTTTGTCTCTCTGGGCATAACAGGGAGCAGAAACCTTCCGAAGCTAGAGGCTAGAAAGGTAGTAATGAGTCTTCCACCAGTAACACATCTCCCCAGCATAGGGCGTACAAGGATGCACAGCACCTGCATGAGACAGAGCTCCCGATCCATTGCAGTCAGACTGCACGGGGGGAGCTTTGGAGCAGCAGATCTCAGCAGATTTCAATAGAAATTAGATGTCTTTGACAGCAAGATCATGAGTGAGAAAACGGGGCCCAAAAACCCTTTGGGAAGAGCCACCAGAAGGGAGAGCAGTGCAGGCTGTTCCTGTGCCTTGCAACAGAGAGAAGGTAACACCAGGGTAGAAGACAGGTCTTTGTGCCTGTGGCCCTGTCTGGATTTAAAAAAGAAGTAGTATTAACCTGCCCAGCAGGTGAGTTGTAGGCAATTCAAAAGCCCTTAGAGCATTCACTCATCCCGGGCATTACAGGATGATTTGCTGGACCTCGCCACAGACTTGAGGCTAGATTCTGACCACTGCAGCTTCCTGGGACTTTGATGCAATGATTTACAGGACAGATTTACAGGGCAGCCACAAGAGCAATTTAACATCTTTTCCCTCTGCTGCCTGACTGGCATTGCACGCAGCTCCCCCACTTTTCCAGTTCAACTGAGGCTCCATCTGTCACTGATTTATGTGTATATAAATCAAGAATGAGATCAGAGGCAGACCCTTTGTATAAAAGAAAAATCTGGTTTTATAGCTTGAGCAATAACAGTAATTATTAATAGGTTTAACCCAAAACCTGACGTAGAGAGCGCAATAATATTGTGAAATACAGATTTTGGATCTGAATTTCGTGGGTGACATTATCAAACCTAGCAGAGAAATAACAGTCTTAAAAGAAAGGACAATGGTGGTTTAAGCTATTTTGACAGTTCCTCTATCCCAGTACAAAGCACTGGAATTGGTCAAAGAATGTGATTTGACCTTCTGCTTTCTTCTCCGTAAAATATTTTCTTTAAAAAAGGAACAAACTTTTTTCTTCCTTCTCGCTCTCCAATCATCTGATTTTTCTGATACTGACAGTTACGCTAGTGTGCATTTCCACTTTCTCCCATTTTTTTTCCCTAGACTACCTACCACTCAGCAAATTTTCAACACGGTTTCAGGTATGCAGCAGAGAGAAGAAGCGAGAACTGTAACTGCTTTGGAAAAGTTGTGGTGGTGTTTTTTTTTTTTAAGTAGTAAACCTGTGCATCAACCACCTCTGAATGACATGGCATTAGAAATAAGAAAATATGGAGGCAACAAGCATGGAAGGGAAAAAAAATCAGAATTGCCTGGAGAAGCCAGGCTATACGATGTTAGGCTGCGTAACCTACAACCCAGAGTTCGCTCCCGCCGCGTAGCTTGCCCTGCCCTCCGCGCAGTGTGTCTCACTTCGCCTGCCGTGGGGGTGAGGCGTTCAGCTTGCAAGGCGGGGGGGGTTACCTGTTACCTGCTGTGGAGACGAACGCTGCGGTAGTACGTTTCCTTCCAGGCTTCCACCCGAGAAGTGTGTTTAACGTATCTGCTGCCATAACCCAGGGAAATCTCAGCTGGCTCCTCTGCCTTTGGGGTACAGTTCGATCATCCTGACAGATATTGTTTGCCTGCAGGAATTAGGGCCTGAAAATGAACCCACTTGCCGGGGAATCAGGGCAGTCAAAGCCTAGTCAAGAAGTTGCCTTGACACATTGTCCCACAGCAGAAGGGAGGCTGCAAATGTTAAGGACTACGTGGATGCTAGTTAACTAGGGATGACAAGGGCCACACTAGAGCCTGTATGGGGTAATTACCAGCTCCTTTCTTGCCAAATGTCCCTCTCCAGACAACGCCACAGTTTAGGGGTGTAAGAGGACCCAAGGACTACTCGTAGCAGGCGTGAGAAAGAGGCCCTCCTGTTTGAGGGAAAACAGCGTTTGGGCGTGTGGACACAAGCAGCACTAAGTCACCAGGTCTCGGACCCAGCTGCTCGGCCCTCTTCCATTTCAGTCACTAGTACAGATATAGTCAAAATCTTAGTAACAGAGGACTAGTATATGGAGGGAAAAAAAAACATTTTTTTATCAGTGGGATTACTACGGGAGAGTTCTAAGTTATACAACATAACCCTGTCATTGATAGTGTCTCATTTTTCTCTTCTTTGCATTTTCTTCTTTTTGATTTAAACATAGATGCAAGTTCAAAATTAAGTAGTGAGATACTGCTCTTCAGATAATATGCTGCAACTAGCCGTGTTCGTGGTCGTGCTGCAGCCCAGTAACAAAGTGCGTCAGCTCAAACCCCTGAGGCAGCAAGGGCACGCGTGTGGTCACCTGCCACCCTTCAGGTCACCCACGCTTGCTCGTGGGATCTCATGGGATCTTGACAGCTTTCAGCTCTCTCTCCTCTTCTAAATTTCACCCTAGAGGGAGTATATAGGTCAGATGTTTGCAATACATCCGGTACAGCAAAACGACTGAAAAAAGTGGGGCTTGTGGCTCTCGGCTGGTACTGGGACAGCGGTGAACAGGGACACAGGGAGCACGGCACTTGCTCCAAACTGGAGTAACTTTACCCCAGGTTGCGACTCTGATACTGCTGAATCCCACCAACAGTAACCCAAACAAAATATAGCCACTATTTAGACACCAAATAACCATGAAAGTGACTAAAGAAACTCCACGACTTTACTTGATGATCGGCACACGGATTTGGGGGAGAGAAGAGCACAGCTCACATACTTTGCTTTCTGAGCAGAAAATCCACACTACTGCAAAAAAATTTCCACCACTAGTTTTAAAAAGTTACAGCACCGTTCTGGAAGGGCACACATTATGTAATTTTGCACAGCAGAAGTCAGCTTTAAATAGTAACCATTTCAAATAGCATCTTCACAGACCTTTTTCAGAGTGTTATTTTCACAGCAATAATGGCTGCATTCATAATTACAGTAGCAAGTTCAAGGCTTCTGGAAAATGAGGGTGAAAAGATAGAATAAAAGATTGCATGTGGGGAAATGAGATTGAGAGAGTAACTCAAGCACTGAAGTGATAATATATTCTTATATTAATCTGAATAATTTCCTAGTTCCTATCTTAATATGTAGAATAGGGAATTCTGTGTCCCTAATGTACTGATTTGGTCAGAAAAATCACCCACGCTGATTTATACAAAACACTGAAACAGACAGAACCAATTTCCATTAGTGTTCACATTTTTCCCCCAAAGCATCTACTTACCATTAATGTAACTGCTCTACATTGTCCTCTTATTGTCCTGGATATGAATAAATCATTAGCCTTATTTTATTAATGAGGCCTAGCTAACAATATTCCCAAACTGGCTGTGCTCTCATATCTTGCAGTATTATAGATAGGTGCACGCTGTACTTTTATTCCTGTACCAGGGAAGTCTGGAAAGCTGCGGTGAGGTGATTAAGTAGCGTTCGTTGACAAACGAGACCTGTTCCAGGCAAAGCTGGAAGGAAAAAGTCAAGTTCAGTTTCTGATTTATTTTTTCTCAAGCACTGGAAACTTTTTGCTGATTTCACAGGTTAGACTTTGCATTTACAGTAGATAGCACCTTTTATCTTAAGTATTATAATGAAAGGCCTTAAGCATCCTTGAGCACTAATAGGTATCCCTGGACCCTGTTACAGAGGGCCAGTGTTGGGAGCTGCTGCAACTCGAGACACGGGCTCAGCAGCTGTCGGAAGAGCTCTGCACCAGTGCTGGGAGCGGCTGTGGTTTCACATGGGTGAAGGAAACATGGCAGGATCTTCCCATGCCCTCGCCACCCCTTCTCCCACGCCGGGCGTTTAAACACTTTCAGGATGCACAGGGGCAGGCAGATGTCCATAACCTCCTCCTGGCTGCAGAGCTGGCCAAAGGTGAACTTGCTCTGGCCCAGAAACTGCACGAATACGCATTTAACTAGGGCACAGTGCTGGACTTAACTAACTTTATGAATCCGGAGCCAATGCTTTTTCTGGGCTACAGGCAGAGTAGCTTGCATCTGCCCATGCTCACCCACAGAGAGAGATCAAGGGCGCCTAATAAAAAGGTCAACTTTATTCTCTTTCAGATCAGTCATAGTAACAAGATGTAAGGAAAAGAATGCCAGTCATCAACACTATAATGGCACCTGGATTTGTTCTTTCAAATTATATTTTTTCCTTCTCATGTTAATGACCATCCATGGCTGACCACCTTATGGACCAGTCCTACCAAATGGGATGTTGCTGTGCACGGGTCCTCGGCTAGCCCACTCCCCACTTAGTCCCAGCATCTGTGCACACAACAAGAGTACAAAAAATGAATCTGCTGGCGACACACACAAAAGGCGTTAAACCGCTGCCCTCCGCCGTGCTGCTCTGCAGGGCTAACACCAGCAAAGAGCAGGAAAACATTTCTGTCGCTCGGTCACCAGTATGGCAGCGAGTACACCCAGGGAGCTAACGCGCCGAGCAAAACGGCAGGGTTTGTACAGTCCTATTGCAGGGCAGACCTGTGCTTTATGGCATTTTTCTTCATTTTTGTCACTGGTTTGTTTAAGGGATCTCTCATGGTGCAGGCTTGTGAGGAGAGGCTGAAGGGGAGTGTATGAGAAAACAATCAGGAGAAGCAGCTAACGTAAAGGGAGCGAGGGAAGGAGAGACACCAAAGAGGAAAGAGTAAAAGATGAGAACTGTCGTGGGCAGAAGATTGAAACTGATTCAGTGAGTACATTCCTGGGAGAGCTGCTGCACAGACCACAAAACCCAACAAGCGGGCAATATAAAACTAGAATCTGAGTTAGACTTCAGATGAAATGGAAAGCCAGGAGTCATGTATTAACAGATGTGCTTCTGCGCTTGCCTCTGAAGGCTCTCTGCTTGAACTCAGTAACAGGCGTATCCTAAGATAGTTAATTCTGGCCTTTGGCCTCCAAATTGATTTACCACAATATCTGCCCCACCTGACTGGGGATAGACAGATTATCTTATAAACAGGACACATCATCACAGTTGCATGGATGAATTTCTCTCCAGCTGTTACTCCTAGCTCTTTGCATATTTTTGTGTCACTTGTTGACCTGAGAACAAAGAGCTTTCAGTATGTATTTTCTGCCTTTTCACTATGTTTTGGAAAATTATCATTGCTGCTATTTACTTGAGCTATGGTGATACACACTCACAGGGGATCTTTCCTGTCTATCTCGTATTATGTACCTTATTCCCATAACAAACAAATGCTCCCTCTTGCATTACTCACTCCATGAATCCAGATACTCTCGAGAATGGTGCTATATAAATACCTAGATAGATAAATCAGCAAGATACTTCTTTTCTCCATACTCTGAGAGGAGGGAATCTGGGCAGCATGCATTCCTCAGTAGTCTCTCCTTGTTTTTATAAAATAAAGTATCTTTTCTACCACTCCAGCAAGAGAAGACGAGAGGTATCTGGTGCCAATGAACTCTTGTACTTGCTTAGAATACTAGAGCGCTATTGTTTTTAATATTTAAAGCTGCAATGTTGCCATGTAACTGGGGAAATAGCTTTTTGTGTTTAAATATTTCATGGCTTGTTGAAGTCCAAGTACAAGAAGAATTTCTTTAGTATGTTAGAGGCACACCCTGACTGAAAAGTTTTTTGTTAACCCTTGAATGTGTTAAAATTGCTCTGTATTGCAGGAATTTATTAAGCATGATTTGATTCATTCAGCGACCATGAAGGACGGGAAAGTGACTTTTTTCTTTTCACTTCTGTATAGACAGACCTATGTTAATCTTTTTACTGTGACTTTCTATGTTGGAGAAAATATTTTATTTTGTATTGGAACTGTAGTTTAGTATTTTATAAAGATGGCTTTTAAAAAATATAAATTTACTTATAAACCATTCCATCATTGCAGACTTCCAGATCTAGTCAATATTAGAAATAAAGCTTCATTGTGGTTATTGCCTACTTACCGCTACTTCAGAGTTGCACATGTTGCTCTGAATGGTACTAGCAGTCTTAGAGAAGAGCTACAGCCCACTTAGCTCCTGTGAGGCATATTCAGGGTGACTTTAGCTCCAGACACAAAAATGTAGTTGATTGTTTCATTGTCATTCCATTTTTTTGGTGCTTGAGTACACATTTTGTTCACTTTCTGGAAGGGGATTGTGCATGCCATTCCCCAGGCAAATTTAACTCCGTAATTCAGTCAGTTTCTTCTGATCTCAGCTGATAATAGTTGAAGTTTGATATCTCCTGGAAGTATCTTTGTACACTGATGGTTTTGATGGTGAGACCAGAATAAGACAGAGGTTGGAAAAATCCATTTCTGATATTGGTGATGAAATAAACCCATTTGAATCAGTCCCCAAATTACTGCAATTTTCTGCATGTCCTCTTGGCCCCTCAGTGACTTTTATTCCAAACACAATAAATACTGTCCTCATCTAGGAGGTGGATTTTTGTCAGCTGATTTGCGAGAGATCCAGAATGGTAGGTTTATTGTGAAACTGGGGGAGAGGGGTGGTGAAGAGTAACACCTTGGGAACATTTGGGAATGGTGACAATGCAGCAGGGCACACATAAACATTTCGGTGTAACAAACACAAAACCTTTGAAAGCTTGGAAAAAAAATCAAACTGTCCTCGTGAGCTTCTCTAAGTTACAGAAATATTCGTTTAGAATCCTAACATTAATGAAGTATATTAGGGGAAACCATAATGAACATGTTCAGAGATGGAAAAAAATGTACGGAGGATAATCGTCCTGCTGACAAACACATTTGTTTGCTCTTTACATTAAAAGTTAATGATGTGTGCTGGTGAGCAGAATGAAGATGATTTGAAAGCACCCATGCCAGATGTTCGCTCAACATTTGGACTAGTTTTATTTCCACACTCCGTTATTCACATATCACTCCCAAACATTGTCTGCAAGGTTGGCCTCAGGGCTACTGTTGCAGGACGCATGCTTCCCTGGTGCTCAGCTCCTGCCTTGCTGCTGCCGCCGGCAGAGAGCAGCCTGCCACCGGCCACGCACCCACCACCCACAGCCTGCTTCAAGCTCGAGCTTTGGCTATCTCAGCCCACGATTGCAGGTAGACCTCAAAATTTGCAGGTGAAAAATAGATTCTCTACTTGCTCACCCAACCCAACTCATGAAGAGCGTCATGGAGGGGACATGGGTGCTACAAGACTTTTGAATGCAATGTTAGCACCCCCCTGGCACTGGGACTTGCAGCCCCGAACTGAGTGCATTCACTCTCTTTCTGACATGGGAATACTGATGGGCATCTCACAATGAGATTAATGGAAGGCAATCTAACAAGGAGACACCCATGGTCCAAAGGAAAACCAGAGAGGCAAAACCTGTGTACTTTCAGCTTTACTCTCTCCAATTTCTAGGCATGTAATTTATTCTCTCCCCAAACATGATGAGGATACCTGCTTTCAGTTCACAGCCATAAGTTTAGCACACTGACCTAGAATGCGGGAAATCATGTTCAATTTCCTTTTCTGCCTGAAGGGATGTGAATCAAGATCTGCACAGGCAAGTGACTTGGCCACCATGGTTGTCTGGGGTAAATGCGTTGAAAATTGCTCTTGCTGCTCCACTGTGCATAGAAAAATTAAAAATTATTTTGACCTAGAAAGGAAGTGACTCTCACGATGACTCTACATTCCCGTGCTTACAGTGGAGAGGAAAATCTGGAGTCAGCCATGTTCCAACAAACACTTGTAATGGAGTTAAAATACATTTAAATACACATTGGAAGATGGAGAACTGAAATTCCTGTCTTTTTTTGTCCCAGATGAATGCCCCAGTTGATAGACTTCAAAGTCAGGTTTTGCTCCCCTTAACAGCTAGGTGCCACTGGGCTAATATGGCAATGATCCGGATGGATTTACAAATGGCAGCTGTGCCTGTGGAGCCCACATGGCAAACGCAGGGCCTCGTGGACAAACTGGCTTCACCTTGCAGGAAAAGTGGTGCCTAGCCCTGCAAACAGAAATCCCTGCAGCCCCTGTGGTGTGGATGTGCCAGGTACGGAAAAGTCAGCGTGATACTGGGTCACCAAGCATCTGCCATGGCACAGGTCCCCTGCGGGGCATGGCAGAACCAGGCCGGCTCACTGGCTGCCCCTGACAGAGATTGGTGGGGGTTAAGACCCCCCCCCAGTGCCTGGCACCACCAGGGTTTTGTTGATAAAAGTGAAGCTGTCAGATAAAAAGGTGGGAGGTGAGGGGGAGTGAAAAGTGTGAGAATGAGGGGGAGCTGCTTCTGCAGAAGCTGAGAGGAGCAAGCATGAGGGGTTGTGGATCTGGGGCAGTGCTAAGCAACTAAATACCCAAGAAAGATGGATTTAAGACTCGTTCCTCTCTCCTGCCTGCCTCCTCCCTCTTTGGGAGCTGCACGTGAGCCCAGTGGCACCACTGGCACAGGGTTGTGTGCTGAGCAAGCACCCGCAGGGGCATCACTGCTATGTGGAGCAGCAGCTCCTTGCTTTCACCAGGTTACAAAGTTCCTGGTGCAAAAGGCTGTGCCTCGAATTTCAGATGATCCCAGAAAAGTACAAGCCAAACATATACATCCGAGAGCAGTATTTGGCCTGTTGTGCTTTGATCCTTCAGTGAATATTGAACTTTAACTATTAAAAATACATGAAAAGTATTCAACAGCAATCAAACATCACCTTCACCATGAAAAATAAACCTTCCCCAATCAGACTATGTGTTGAATCACTCCCTGTAGAAGAGCTGAAATTTTGCTTTCTGCTAATAATCCTCTTCACTGTAGAGACTACAGAAATCAGTTTACTTTGGCCAAGGTTATCTGTAAGTCCAAGTATAAAGGCATTAGTTGTAATATAGAAATGGCAAGCATTATTAGTCTTCAGTTTGATTTTTCAAGTAAAATGACAGTCTACAAAACAAGAGAGTAATGGCCTGTGGTTTAAAACTGGCATGGAGTGGCAAGTTACATACAAGCAAAACCTTAATGAAGCCACAAAGACTGAGTAAAAAGTGACAGTGCACACAGCAGATTTCCATTCCTGATCAGCATATTCTGGTGATGGGACACGTCTGCATCTGCCAACATTATTTTTGATGAGCCCAGTTGCCACATGGAGTTTTCCCTCTGGAAACTCTAAAGCTGGCTACTGATTCACTTTGCAGTATGCAGTGTGTCCTGGGAAATTTCAGGCTCATATGTCTCCTCCTCCCGCTTAACTTGTTTTGAAGGACCCAGCTGTGCTCTTGCCCATCCAAAAAAAAGAAAAAAAAGTAGGACCACCATGTCTGCTTGCTTCATGGGAGAAGTTAAGCTGGAAATTTGAAAAGCTCAGGCAGAAAGGATGGGTAGAAGATGTAGGACACAAATTCATAATTATTTAACTTCCATTATTTATAGATAATTCACTGGAGGAATGACCTTTCCTGATTTGAAAGTATGGATTCATTTTAGCAGTCTCTGAGGAGCAGAAACCAACTAAATTAGAAAGAAGAAAAAATAGCCTGTGACATTTTTCCAGGGGAGATTTTGTCAAAGTCCAAACAACTCCACAGACAAATGAAAGTCCATTCCTGATATCTTGATGACATAAATGCAAACAAAATTAAACCAATTTGTTCATATTTTTAAATATCCTATTCCAAGATGAAACAAATGTTGGAACTGGAATTGTATTGTGGACAGAAGTTTCATTTAATAGTCTGCTTTTATTGAGACAGCCCCCGAGTAATGCAATCCAAATAGATTCAGTGGTAGAGTTGGTCTGGAATTTTCTGATGAAACTTTTCTGATCTGAAGATAATAGCTCCAGCTAAGCTGACGAGTTTTGTGGAAAGTAGTCAGCTGAGAAGAATTAGCAGTAAAATAAAGTCCAGGGTGCATCAGAAATTTGTTTGGCTTCTTGTCAAATTGTCTCATGGTTTGCTTGAAGGACAAACTTCAGTATGTGGCTCGGCTCCTTCACCATGCGAAATCCCTCATCCCAGGTACTCCTGGGCTCTCAGGGCTTTACTCCTACCACGGTCCGACCGTAAGACTGCTCATGAGATATGAGAAGTCCCCCAAAAGTGCAGCTCCGGATTAAGTCCATCGTGACTCTGCTTTGCATCAACGAAGAGACCGAGGGCGAGCAGGAAAAGTGTGGACACTTCTCCTCTGAGACCTCATCTCAACGGGGTGACTATCAGTTTGTCCTGAGCTGGGGGTGATTGCTGAAATACCTGCTTCGTTGCTTGCTCTCTGGCTTAGCCCAGCTCCCAAAGGACTCCATGAGAGATCTGAGCAGTTGCTTCTGTCTTTTACTTTAGAAAAACAGAGAACTACTCACTTTTCCCCAAAAAACCCACATTTTTCAGAATGATCTTTACATCAAGATTTTGTACTTTTCCTGCTATATTAGAGCAAAGCCTCATTTGAAATGCGGGATTTACAATGAAAGAAATCCTGAGTTTAAAACAGCTTTACCTCATGGTCTCAGGGAAGAAATCAAATCCTATGGGAGGAAGCCTCACCTAGAGAAGTTGCTACTTATCCCACACCCTTCTAACCCAAGAGTTTCCATCTTCCAAGAGCCAGAAACTGAGATTTTCTTCTTTAAATTGAGAACTATAAATATCAGCTATTGCTAGCAGCCTAACAGAGAAGAACCATATTAGATCACTCTTTCCCTACATATCTATTCACGTCTATGCTAATTATCTTGTAGATTTAGTAAAGCCTCATGGTTTTTTATAAGCATAGAGTCAAAGTTCATTATAAAGCCCACCAAACACTGTACGAGTTACATCACCGAACTGACTCATCTCTATTGCAGGAAGTCAACTTTTATTTTTTCTCACCTATAATAGCAGAGATCACTGGAGAGTGATAACAGAAAGCTCAGGGGCTGTAGGACTGGATGCAGCTCTGTTTGTGATGAGGAATTTGCATGACCTGCAACCCTTTACCTTAGCCAGATTCATCAGATTAGTTTGAACCTGTCTTTTGCATTAGGTTTCCTCTCCCCTCTCTCAGGATTATTGAGTAAACTAAAATTACTGTCTACTTACGAAAAAATATTCCTTAAAGCTGGAATAACCAAGCAGCATTTGTGAGATCAGTCATAATAATAGAGTACATCCTTTTGTTCTCCACTGCAAATAAAATTTACCTCTTCCCTTTCACCCCACACAGACCTCTATGCCTCTATGACTCCATCTGTTATTGACCATTGTTGCAGTTTGTTACCCATGGAAATAAACTATTTGCTATGGACACCTTTACTTCAGCTTGACCTAGGCTTGGGCAAAATGAGGTTTATTGCTAAATATATGAAGATGTGAAAGAATACCCCAGCAAAGAAATTCCGTGACAGACCTTCAAGCAAATGCTCGCGGATCATATTAGATTTATTTAGAATTAAATCTGAAATTAGCACGTGGGTGGTAATTTATCTTGGGGGACAAAGACTGAAGCAGGCCTCTTACCACAACACCTGCCAGGAGTATCTAGCCTAAAAATCACAGTTTTCCATCTGGAGGGAATAAAAAGGGGTGGGAAGCAGGCGGCAGGCCTAGGCAGCCCACACAGACAGATCTTGGGTTCAGGGAGACCCAATCATATCGGCCGAAAACCCTGGAGCTAGGACTCCATGGAGGTCCAAGCCTGCTGCTGGTGATGTCTGGGAGCAGAGGAGTGTAGGGAGGAGCTGAGGTCTTTCAGCAGATGTACTGGCACGCTCACCATAGCACTGCAGAATCATACTGATGGAAAATTATTTCTTTCTAGCTCTCTGTCAGGGTTTTCAGTAGCTGAGACTTTCTGCTTGTGAAATATTTCCTTGGTGTGCTCTTCTGAGCTTTCACATGCTTCACCCAGTACAGTCTGACAGACTCCACAAAAGTCCAGTAAAATCAGATGGGTGATGCCTGACAGTGATTTGCCAAACCTCATTTATATGAAAACTCTGTCAGTATTGTTACTGCTATGGTAATCCAAAGCAGAAAGTAATCTTATATTCATGAATACAAGTATTCATCTGCTGTACTTGTCTTTGATGGCTAGGTACCAATAATTTAGCAAGTGACACGTTCTGACATTCACTCCAGAAGTTCAGCCAGTCTCAATAGTACAGCAGCACCAGCGATAGAAAGTACGCTGACTTTCTCTCTAGAGCAACATTATTTATGCATGACATGGGATAATGCCTAACAGGAGCAATGAAAGGAAGAAAAGTGCAACGAGCTAGTGTGTATATGATATGACCTTGTTAACATTTCACCGCAGCATAATCTTTTTGTACTTTCAAGCATGATAAGTTAATGCATGCCGCTGTGAGACACATTGGAACTGGCAGATAGACATGCTTTTTAAAAACCTAGTTCAGCAACTGTCACTTTACGATTAAGCAAAACATATAATGGACTGAAGAATGAAGAGGAGTAACCCTATAGAAACAATAAAAATCCTTCCTTGTATTCCTCACAATATGTGCAAATACCCTGCAGCTTCCATCTGCAGAATTTGATGAGAATAATCTAAATGAGAAACATGTATTGTGACAAACAACTGAGAGTTTAATCTAGGACTCATGAATATTGGCATGAAAGACTGTCAGTTACTTGTGAATCAGAGGGCTTGGTGCCCATGTAGAAAACATCCAGACAGGGCTGCGAAAGCTGGTCTTGGAAAAGGTTATAGAGCTCAAGTTTTGTGTATATCTCTCTTAAGAATAAAACTGAAAAGAATGAATGGCATGTGAATAGGACACATTTTTAAATGCTATCACTATATAAGCTTGCTTAGATTCAGGATTTTGAAAATGGCAAAGCATTTTCTTCACCACTTATGTGAACAGAGCAACTTGACTAAGTGGGAGATTGTGAGCTGTCAAGTGGATGTTTCATGACACAACACAAATGACTGGTATCAGTTCCTTGATCCGTGACATACCACTGTCAGTTCAGGATAAAAACCTAGAAAGACACAAAAATCTTTCACATCAAATTCTATACGGACAGAGAGCAACCCTGTTGCGTGCGTTTGGGGTAATTCTGACAGCTGAGAGTCCTCAGCGAAACTGCTTGACCTTTATGTAGCAGAAGCAAGATCTAGATTTTTTCTTTGTAGGGAGAAAAATACTGTCCCATGGAACAAGCAGTGCAGTCCTGACTGTGTTCTTGCCCTGCAATAACGTCTTTCACTTTCTCTCTCAACTAAAATGTACTAATTCAAAAGGAATAAAGCATTTTTGTAGTATTCAAACTATACCTCGGTTGTGTAGCCTGTGTTTGCCATTTGACTTCCGTGAAGACCATCCTGCTTGGTTGTAAGTTTTGAATAGTTTGAAAATCTGTTCGTTGCTTTGCTTCTACTCAACAGCAACTCTATTGCCACAAGCCCTGGTCATTCTGTTAATGAATTGTGTGGTAATTCCTATGTGTGATGTTTCTTTCAGTCCTTTACTTAAGTTTCTCATGCACTCTGTAAGATAAAAACCACATTGTTCTCCTTTCTTTGAATCATTAGAACTGTTCTTGCTTGATCACATAAACATATTCAGTCTTGGCTGAAGGTCTGGTCTAAAACTAGATTTTTTTTCCCAGATTTTATGGCAAGTGGGTACTGGTGAAAGTAATTGGTAGTGACGTGGCATTTGAAGAGAGCGGTAAGACTCCTGAAGTTTAAAAAGATGAACAGCTAACTTTCTAAATAAACTACAGTGGCCCTGAGGGGGATCTGGAGTTATTACGTGTGCTAAGGATATGAAATACTCATTTATAAAAATAAAGGTGGTTTTTTTTTTGAAAATAGAAAATTTGAGGAGTAATTGAAATATACGTAGTAGTTACTTGTTCTTTAGTGATGAGGAATATACCAATTACTCCCACATATGTGTAGAAAATACATAAATATACTTTTAAAAAATAAAATAATAAATAGGACACTGCTGTAGGGAGAGATTTGCTACCCACAGAGGAAAAAGTAATTTTCTCTGACAATTTCTCTATTAAAAAAAAAAAAGAAACTGGAAAGCATCGACAGTGTTGTCTTGTAAACCAAAAGACAGGTTATCCATACAGGTCTGAAACAGCTGGTATCTAGCACTCTAATACAGAACAAATTCATATTTCTAGATGAAAATCTTGAAAATGTACATGACCGCCATACATACATTCATGGTAATGTAATACATGCAGTGAAGTACTAAATACCAACCGTAATTTTGGCCCACAATATATTGGAATTATAGTTGCCATAACATTGTAAAGTTTAGTTACAGAATAAATATACTGGAAATACCTAATAATTTCATTGGGAATACTATTCATTGTTGAAAGTGGTTTAAATCACTGAAATGAAAAAACAGTAAATGCAGCATTAAAGTAAGTCAGTAATAACATCCTTTTAGACATCATTCCATCCATTTCTCTACTTTCACACTAAAGCAAACAATTTTCTGTAATTTTTCTTTATTTTTTCTCAAGGTTCTAGTTTTTCCATCACAAGCCTTCCAAAAGGACTGAAGGAAGGACTAAGGAGGATGTTTTTCTGAAAGTTTTCAAATTTCTTTCCGTGACCATAAATCATGGAAGAAAATTTGTTTAGAAGACTGATGGGATAGACTGTTTTCACAGCAAGCATCATATCTCTTTCGAGCCAGTCTTGGCAAAGGAAAAAGAGAGGAAGAAGGTATAGCACTGCCTCCAGATCGTCTGGTGAACTGCACTTGTAAGGGCTGTCCCTCTAACGGGAGATAAGAAATGAGGCAAATGTAAACTTCAGAACTAGATCTTCCCCATCTCTTTGGTATTCAGGTCAAGGTTTTCTTGTAGTCGCTTTACAGAGAAAGGAATCCGATGTAAAATGTAGATCCCAAATGGAAAATTCCCCAAATCCCTGCTGATGTCCTTCTGGGTTTGGCTTCCAGCTGCAAACCTGAATCCACATCTGACCTTTAAAAGAATTCGGGATGGTCTTTTCTTCCATTTTTTCTTCTGTCCTTGGAGGGTGTGCCACTCCCCATTGCAACCACAGCTGCAACCAGAGTACTTCATCTGATGGTTTCTCCTACAGTGAGATGCATCTTTCATGCGACCATGTTGGACATACTTAGTAATAACAAGGGGAAGGTTTGCTTCTTCTTCAGATATTCCTCAAGTAACCCCCAACCTTAATATAACCTAAAGATTTTCCTAGCTCATTGACTATATTCATCCCAAGATCATTACCAAAGTAATCTAACCCTTTAATAAAGAATTTTCACAGAAATTATGGCTTCCAAAAAAGGCAGAGACACATTAAAGAAGTTAGAAAAAAGAAACAAGTATTTGGGCTCCATAAATCTTTTGAAGTTCCTCATCCTTATAACTATTATTAGCTTGGTGGAATCAGTATACTAAAGGAGAGATAATTATCAATAATTGTTTCCCATTGACTCTGTTGTTTTAGGACTGTATATCACCAGTGATGGATAAAGGTCTAAAGGTTTGGATGTGAGGTTGTTCATATAAACAACTTGCAGTTCCTATCTCTGTTTTTTCCTGAGATTGAAACCAGACTAAAAGAGGAAACTTCTCTCCCTGAGGAGTGTCTGTGCTTTTAGAATAGAGGGGCTTAGTTAAAAGAGGAGACTGATATCTGAATGATCCTTGGGACTTGTTTCTGCACAATTAAAAGCAGGATTCATTTTCCATATTTTTATTTGGAGCAGTTCTGTGCTAAACCTGCCTTAGTCATTTAGGCTGAGCTAAGTTTTGATGGCATATGAGAGCCATCATGAGGCATAAGTTCCTTCGACTTTATTCATCCTCTCTCAATTCTCTCCAAGTTCTCCTTTGCATCTAGTTCCCCTCAAAACAACCCCTGTCTTCAGCAGCACTTATTTTTAACTCCAGCACTCCCCCTCTTGCCATCCTGGGAGCCTATTGCCATTTCATTTCTGCCTGTCCTCCTTGACTTCCCTGCAGTATGGTGCTGAGCTGTCCCCAAAACTCAGGGGAGTTGCACTTAATTTTAGAAAGAGACCAAAGTGGTGAATTTCAGATCCAGATCCAAATCTGAAGTTTCCGGTGGTTTTGGCCTTTTTTGATACAGCTTTCCTGCTTTGGCACTCCCATACTTATTTCATACGTACATTCCCCAGTGTGTGGGAGTGCTGTTGTTTGGGTCAGAGAACTGGAATTCTGGAGTCAGGAACTCACATTCTTCTAAATTACTCCTTTCATGGCCTTTATGACTAGCTGCTAACTTGTTTATTTAAATTACACTGACATAGGGTGTTTCTCTTTTTTTATGCCAACTTGACACATAGTTGATATAAATTTTGGAAGCTCTGTTTATCTAATTTGGAAACCAACTTTGAAGCTATGAAAACTGGCACAGAATTTCTTAAGTTGGCCTCTGTGAAACTGAGGCATATTAATTCAACAGCAACTTTTGAAAATTAGATGTTAACAGATCCAATTTATCCATCATCTACCTAAACAAAAGGCATATTTACTAACCTCACAGGATGGGGTTTGGTTGCTTTTTCTTGCAGACCCAGCTGCCTTACCAACCTTCTTATCTTCCTGATGTCCAGATGCTCTATTCTTCTGATCACCAGGAGGGTTGTCAAAGGACACAGCCTGTGGATCACTGAACAAGATTAGCTTTGCAAATTACCATGGTCCTAAATCGTCTCATCTTAGATAGCAGCAAAATGCTACCAATTTGGTTAACAAGTTATTTACCAGATTATTATTATCTCCAAAAGTGCTGTTGTGTGTCACAGAGCAGTTATCAACCCTTTTAGTGCACTTACCATGTCCTCCAAATTTTACAAAGCACTGCACGCATTTTACGGTAGCTCAGGAGCTAGCCTGCATTAGACACAGCATGTTCTCCACTTTTACTTGTTTTACTTAAGCAAAGAACTTCGTCACAATGATTTTCCTTGCTTATAGGATGAACTATTGATTCAGACAGTCACTGTAGAGAAATATTAACATTCTCTCAGACAGTGCTGGAATTTGGCTCTCAAAATGTACTGGAAAGGCAAAGATAAAATTTATATTCAAGGCAATTTCTGTGCTGCACATTGAGCCAAACATCTGAGTTTTCCATTCAGAAGCGCCCAGAGATGTTATTGCCAAGTCTCACCATTAAACCAGAAGACATGATTTTTGGTCTTTAATTTTGTTTCTCTCATGGGTTTGCATTTTTTTCCAAATCTAATTTACATTTTATTCTACATCTGCCTTCTTAAGAGATCAAAGTGTTCATACGCTGTACAACTGCAAGTTTCCACACCCATTCCTATTTTTTCAGTTTTAGAAGGCACATTATAACACGTGAAATCAGTTTTTCACAGAGCCAGTAGTAACAGAGGCACATATTTCTGCAGATTAATAATTCTCTTTACTGTATATCTCATGAATTCTTCTCCTCCGTTTTCCTTCTTCCCTCATGATTTCAAAGTCCACCCAGTGATTTCAGTGATCAAGTCACATTTATACAATTATCTGCTTCAAAGACATTTTTAAGGAGAAAATTAAAAAACAAAATAAAAGATGAATTGGCAACATGAACAATTTCCTCTTCACTTTAATCATTACCATAACCATTAAAAAAAAAAAAAAATCCTTCTGATTTGAAGTGGAAAACATCTTTCCTAACTTGGTGGTATGCTCCACCACTATTATCACCACCACAAAAAACAAGAGTAGGAACCAGAAGCGGTGCATGAATCTAGATCAGTCAGCTCCACAAAAGAGAGTTCTTTTAAGAACACAGTTGGTTTGGGTTTCCTGTCCCTAACTTTAGTGTTCTGAAAGTTAAGTGTTTGCTCTGAATTAGTGACGTAGGCTTTCTCTGCAGGCAATGGAGAGAAATGTATCTCGCATTCTGCATAGATGAGTATAGATCACTGTCCTGGTTTCAGCTGGGACAGAGTTAATTGTCTTCCTAGTAGCTGGTACAGCGCTGTGTTTGGGGTTTAGGATGAGAAGAATGTTGATAACACCCTGATGTTTTCGGTTGTCGCTGAGCAGTGCTTACACTAATTCAAGGACTTTTCGGCTTCTCGTACTGCCCTGCCAGCGAGGAGGCTGGGGGTCCACAAGAAGCTGAGAGGGGAGACAGCCAGGACAGCTGACCCCAACTGGCCAAAGGGGTATTCCATACCATGGGATGTCATGCTGAACAATAAAACTGGGGGGAGCTGGCCGGGGGGTGGCAGCCCGCTGCTCAGGGACTGGTTGTGCATCGGTCAGTGGGTGGTGAGCAATTGCATTGCGCATCACTTGTTTTGTATAGTCTTCCATCATTATTAATTTCCCTTCCTTTTCTGTTCTATTAAACTGTCTTTATCTCTACCCACGAGTTTTACCTTTTTTCCGATTCTCTCCCCCATCCCACGGGGAGCGGAGGGAGTGAGCGAACGGCTGCGTGGTGTTTAGCTGCCTGCCGGGTTAAACCACAACAATCATCCTCTGGAACTGGCTGTCTCCCTCCATAGATTTCAGAGGGACCTACATGACTGGCTTAGAATAGATGTCAACTTTCTGATGGGTCAGTATAGGTGAAATGAATCCCAGTCTCCATTTTTTCATAATGATGGAACTGTACTATTACCATGTATGTAATGCACATCTCTTTGTACATGTGTATTGCTATACATATACACACATATAAATGCATATAAATAAACACTATATGTATATTTTTATATATAAAAACCAACTTCCACATGCTAATTATATCAAAGTTGGGTTGATGAAATATAAACACACAGTTCAGAATGTTTTCCTGCAACCGAGCTTTAAATTGATCTAAATTGCTGTGTCTCCTAAATTGAAAACAAACATGCATTTGTTCGCTCCTTGCAATTCAACCCAATCTGATCCAGTCAAAATGATTTACTACCAAAGGTCACCATGCCCACGTAACGATACAAACATGCCCAGATACCAATTTAACTATAGCGCAACAAGGCTAAAGCGGTGCTGCGGCCAGTGAGGAGCAGCAAGACAATCCAGGAAGCAGGAATCACAAATGCTTGAGCCAGTGATGGTATCTGAGACCTTACTTACAATTACTGGAGCAGTTCTCAGCCTTTATCAGCTTTTTGCTTTATAAATCAAAAAAGCTTGTGTCAAAACAATGAAGCACTTCTCTCCCTAGTCCTTTAAAGGAAAGCAAGCAGAAAAAAAGAAAACCATAAACTATATTAAGAACGTACAATTTATTTATTTCTAAACCTCTTCTGAATTCCTTTAAAGCTACTGATTCAAAAAAATGATGGTGAAAATGTTCAATTAAATGTATTAGCAATTTATTGTACTATGAAACAATACCTGTATTCTGACTCATTATTAAGCACACAGAGCAGCTATGGAGTTAGCAGCCATGATCTGATATGTGCATACGATACCATATGATATGATGATTGGCCCATCCAGGTGAGATATGGAGTATACAAAAAATTCAGGGCACGTACAGCTGAAGTTTGGAGCCTAAGCAGAGCCAACAGGACAGTGTGGCACGCATTTGTTTTCCTGGAACCTCAACACAGATGTAGCTCTAATTACAGGCTACTGGCCTCAGCAATTCCTCCTTCACGCTGTTTTTATTTTGGTTTGTTTTCAAATGATATATTTCTTCTTTGGTACCATAAGGACAATAAAATAACAGTCTGAGGCTGCTGTTACTACAATTTCTAAACAGCAAGCAGAATAATATGTATGGGTGAAAAGGCTATTTCATTTTATTTTTAAACATTTGGAAGCTTGTAAAATGTCACATATCCTACAAGCCTTTGTGGAAATTGTTGTTAACTAATTCAGATAATGACCTTGCTTGGCCTCCGTTAGTGGAACAGCCTTTTTATCGCAGCGAGCAGTGTAATTGCACGGAGGTTGAAGCTCCTCTTATGAATGAAACGTACTGATATGTAGAGATGTATAGGTACGACAAAACCGTATCCTTGTTCTGCTTTCATTTTTATGGAGTTCTAGAAGTGCTTGGTACTAGTAAATGAGGGTGCAGTTACCCCTATGCTTTTCTGGTCCTGCTCTTTCAGACTTCCTGCAGGCTCTCCAGCGAGAAGCATGGTGAGCAAGGCAGGCAATGCTCATCTTCCTGTGGTGATGCCCATCAGCACACAGCTGGCCAGAAATGGTCAGTACAGTTGTAATGATTTGGAAGTCCTTCATTTTAGCAGATTTGCCTTTGCGTTTATTACACTTTGCCTATGGTAGAAAAACTGGCTGTATTTTTTGCTCATTTGTACTTCAACACTGTATAGGACATGGATGACCAGGGATGAATGTCATAAAAAACAAATCAGCACAGTCATAATAGCAATCTAGAAAAATAAACAGCAACCATCCTCTTACAGAGCTGCTCATCCACTTCAGCTAATAAAACACTGACAGAAAATACTATGTTCCAGGGACAGCATCTTTTCTGTATCATTATTGCTATATGTAATGGGTTTACGTGGCAAGGTTTTGGTAGTGGGGGGGGCCAAAGGGGTGGCTTCTTTAAAAGTTGCTAGAAGCTTCCCCTGTGTTCGCTATAGCCAATGCCAGCCGGCTTTAAGAACGGACCCCG